>WARS01000981.1:1800000-2117225 GCA_008933995.1 Datnioides undecimradiatus
ATAGACCGTGTGGACCGACTCTGCAAGGCAGCAGGACGAGAAGCTCCAGTCGAACCCAACCACAGAGCTACAGAGACGGTTTGTTCTTCATGAGAGCAAGGTTTTGCATACGGGCTTTTGCTCACACACACACACACACACACACACACACACACATACACACACACGCTTCTGTCCCCACCATATCCCCTCCTCTCTCTCTCTCTCTCTCTCTCTCACCCTCTCTCTCCTCAGTATCTCTATGCTCTCTACCTCGATCATCCCAACCATGCACCTCCTCCTGTTAGTCTCATTTCTGTGGTGGACTCATTACCTCATCAACTCATCAATATTCTGCCATTTCATTTAAATGCTGCAAGTTTGTATCTAAAAGATATTGTAACTATTTAATATTTATACACGGAGCTGTGCGCTGCTATGTATGAGCAGCAGAATGCCAACCAAGCTCTGTCTCTTGTTATATGTTGTAGGGTGCCCCCAGCTGGCAACTGTTCCCATGAACACAACAGATTAAAAAGGTCCACCTAAACAGCTGGCGTTTACTGTCTATTAGAATCATGTATTCATGAGCAAGTGGAGAAAAGAACTTTCATTTACTGTAAACACGTGAACACACACACACACACACACACACACACTGCAGTTTATTTCCATCCAATCCCACACACATCATCCTGCTGCCAAGAATAGTCAGCAGAGTTCTGCATGTGGATTAATCCTCAGGTGGAAACAGTCAACAACAAACAGACCATTTCCTCCTTTTTGAGTAAAACTTGCTAAAAACTACAAACTACAGTCCTCTTCTCTTCAATCTTTGAGATGTATGCACTGTATGCAAGGTAAAGTAAAGACCATGCATTAGAAAAGCACTCCATATACTTTTAGCCATATGCAGATGATACACAATTACATCGCGTGATCTAGCGAGATGAAAACAATTGGTAAACCTTATGAATGTATGAATGAGCTGCAGTGTTCTGCTGTTTAGTTCAGACAAAACTGAAATGACTGTGCCTGCTTCTTCAAAAGACATCATCTTAAGATACTAGATAATAGTAACAAACACAGAAAGAGAGATCTACCTGCTGCACCATCAGGAATGAAGGTATGTCCTTAAACTCCAGCATAAAACAAATTCAAAGGACTGATTTTCAGTTTTATTATGTGACAAAATCGAGACATTCCTGCTGATGTGAAAAAAACTAGTTCATGCTTTTGTCATTTCTGAGTGACTCCTTATTCCTTATCAGGCCCGGGACAAGTCTCTAAAGACTCTCCAGCTGCTGCTGCATGTGGAATGACAGACGCTAGGGAAAAAAAAAAAAAAGATTTTTTTCCACATTACTATTTCTTCACTGGCTCGCTGTGAAGTCCAGAATAGAATTTCAAATCCCTCTCCTCACCTACAGTGGTTCTCTATAGTCAGGCACTGTTGTATCTTAAACAGCTCATAGGACCCTATCACCCTTGGGGTGATAGGACCCTATCACCCTCCTGGTGTTTCCCTCTACTCTACTTGGAGGTAGAGTAGAGGGAAACACCAGGAGACAAACCGTGAGTTTATTCATTCACTTGCTGTATCAACGTTTAATTCATGAAGATAAGTTAAAGCAGCTGCTATTAAATATTTAATCATAACTAACACTATTTCCACACCCACTGCTTCACCATCACGAGTCACAGCCAAATGTTGCCCCGCAGCCTTCAGGCAGACCCACCAGCGATGTGTAAAGCCTGGACACCGCTCACACACATCTTCAGTTGGCAATGCACCCAGAGACGACAGCCCCGAGCGAAGTGCCAAAGTGTGCATACCAGGTGAAAATGACAAAACCACAGTAGGTTAATATCTTCAAAGGTTACACCCTGCTGGGTTCACCTGGTATGTCTCTGTCAGCTCTTCTTTTCAAGAGAGATCTCTGGTGGTTGCACAGGAAGTTTCAGCCAGCACCAAAATGAAATCGACAACACAAAGCTGACCAGAATCCTGAACAAAATCACATTTAATTCACTGCCATGCAAAACTATGAATTAATGTAAAAAGTTGCTGAGTAAGCCGAACTTGAACAGAGAGCGTTTAATTTCCAGCGGTGGAGTGCCCCCTCACACACAGCTGCTGTAGTTCGCAAAGCTGGATAGATCAGCTGGGCTGCATCACTTTTACTCAGCCTAGGTGTCCCACTGTGAAGCTAGCACTAATGGAGGGGAGGACTTCCTGTGATTCGCTTGTAAAACATCTAACCATAACTGCTGCAGTCGTTTGTGTCACACCGTCATCCTCAACGTGATTAATATAAAACATGCATAATCACATGTAGATGTATATTTTCACTGCTCTGCTGAAATTATCTAATCGCTGCTGACTTCACACTGGAACTGAGTCTGTCTCATGCCATGTCACTGAGTACTTGTGCAGTAATGTAGATTACTGTGCAACACAGCTGCAATGGCTGCAGTATGAGGCTCTTTCCAAACAGCTTGGCAAGCAGCCCCGCATCTTAATTCATCAGTATAAATCTACAGTATTCAGCACAGAACAGTGTTATTTGAACTAAACCACTAGATGGAACTGTAACACTGAGGGTTTTACACTTTTCAAGCATGGAGCAGAGAGAGCCAGTGACTGAAAACCCAATTACAGCCCACTTTAATAAACAGCAACTCAGGTCAATGAGGATTAATTAATCAGCGAGCCCACGGGAAACAATTCCACAGCGCATTTCATAAAGCGTGTGCGACACAAATGAGCACACATGCTAAATTCAAGCCACGCAGGCATTATCAGCCGCTGAAGTGTTGCTTTGTTCTTTCTTCACACGTGTAACTGGGCCAGACAGCAGACTGCAGCCAATCAGAGTTTACTCTTTTCTTGGGAAAGGTTACTTGGTAAAACCCTATGAGGGAATCAGGGCAACGACAACTGGGCCCTGTCTGAGAGCATGTCTCCCCTCACAGCGACAGCACCAAAGCAAATTTCACTCCCCATCCCCGAGGTTGTCAGCTCCGATTCAAGCTTCTGTGTCAGCATTTTCATGTCTGTCCATCCTGAAAAGTGGTTCCTCCTCTGTTTTCTCCTTTTGTCTTTATCCAAATCCAGTGTTGAAGAAAAGCAGTGGTCACATTTTGCTCAAGTCCCTTGAGCTTAATTTGTAATTTGTGGTACTGGCTAATATATAAAATGACTCCTCTTTGCTGAGTAGAGTGTGACTGATGACTGCGGTTTCGTGCTGAAGGTAGGTATTTTAATCTGCACCTCCTCTGCATGTGTGTGCTGCTGAGGCAGATGGCAGGTGGATATCTTGGCTTGATCTTGAGCGATGTGAAAACGTGAAATCATTTATATAAGACACTTCTGTGTCTGAACTCACACTGCCGTGACTGGACTCACATTCATTCCTGCTCCAGTTAAGTTCCAGCAAAAACACCCAAGCAACAGAATGCCCACAGCCATCCGACATTCATTTGCATATTTGTTGATTTATTAATATTTCAAGTACCAAGAACTCATGTCACTAACCCCACGTTTTAGACTTCACCATCACCGCCACAGAGCCCATGACTGAATGACAAATAGCATGTGGAATCCGAACTGTAAAGTGAACCCACTCAGTGGCTGATGGGTGATGTTTACACACACTTCCCCCATACTAGGTTAATGATCCAATTACAAATATGTCCATTCAAGAGAAATATAAACATTGTCTCGCAAGTGGCTGTGGCCACACATCAACACGACGCAGCACTGTTCCTTCATGCTGTGTCTCACAGTAATGAAACACATGCTGTCCTGTGTCACTTTGCAATACAGGGAGCCACTACACCATGCTGTAGTGTGTCATGAATCCTGAGTGGAACTTACATTACAACGAATTACAAAAGTACAGTCATGTTGCTTTTACCTTTAGAGGTGAGAAGTTGACCTCAGTGAGTGTATTACTGTGTAATAACTTGTTCAAAGAGGACTGTTTAACCAGCTCCAGCTGCTTGTTTTAGTGGCTGTGCTTGAGAGTGGAGCTGACCACTGGAAATCCAGTCCTATTTATCTTGTTGTTGTCCTTGTTCAGCTGTTTTTTGAAACTAGCTGTCACTTTATCATGAATTTATGATGAGTCCCGGATTCTTATTCTTCAGTTTTGGTGCTGCTGATTTTCTTCTGACAAACACCTCTCTGATGGACAGCAAAAACTCCTCTGTGCAGAGAAAACCTTGCATTTGGTGAGTATGTTACACTGCAATGCACCTGAATTTGCTAAATCACACAGGCCAACACTTAAGGCTTCAGTGTGACAGTGACTACAGCGACTGTTGATACGACAATAACAATGGCTGCTCCTGAACAGGTTAGCATGGATGCTTTGTCCGAAGTGGAGAGTATTTCTGAAGGCTTTCTGATGGAAGAGATGCCAGCTGGTTTGGAAAAGTCTCTCCTTATAACATCAGATGGTTAGCTGATTTGACTGGTTGGGCTACCGGATGGTTCTGTGTAATACAACACCTGAGACGTCAAGTTATGTGTGTGTTTGTGAGTGCAACACTGTGACTCACTGATGTGTTTTTTAATAGTTATTAGACATGGCTGTATGTTAAATTTGCTGACAATAGGAAAATCCTGAATATGACCAGATTTATTGTTTAAGAGATTTGAAAGTTTTCTTTTGATTGCCCGATGTCAGTCACATGAATTTGCTGCCAGCGTTATAAATAATTGGATATATTCTAAAAAGAAAACACTCACTGTAGCGGCAGCCCTTAAAATGTATATGTAAAAATATGGTGCAGGGATTAATTATGTTTCCAATCCAGCAAAACTATTTATAATAAAAATTATTTCATATAACAAAACTACAGAAATAAGGCTTGCTAAGTCTTTTTAAGCACCAACTGAAGATTAGTTAGTTAGTCCAGAGAACCTCAGGCCAAACTGGGTGACAGACAGCTCAAAGGCTGAGGCACTGGTTTCTTCCTCCTTCCTATCAGTTGGGAACTGTCTTACCTTCTCTTTCTCCCACATTTCTACCTCTTGAATTCCCAGCCCAGAAAACCAAGGGGGCTTTCCCCTGTGGACAATACCTGCATTCTGACAAGAGAAAGGACAAGGCACAGAGAGAGAGAGGGAGAGAGAGGGAAGACAGAGCGGCAGCCAGAGAGGAAGACAGAGAGACAAAGCGTGAATGGGCTAGAGGCCACTTTATTGGCTCTTACAAAGGGAGGCCCCGGGACAAAAACAAGTGGAGTCAACATGCTTTTCCATTCGTTATCACAAACAGTTCCCTAGCACAAATTACAGCTCCAGCTGGCTTGTAAAAGGACAAAATGATTCTTATTTAGCCAGATGAAAGCCAATGCTTTGTTATATAACTAACAGGACTATTAGTTAGTGTTTTAATAAAAAGAGTGCTTACGCAGTAAAAGCCCAGACAGCATCCAAGATACCCAGCAGAGGACCGGGGCTGAAATGCTGAAACAACAGCTGCTCAACTATGATGTGACCAAAGCCACTAGAAAACACACCTGTCCATGAGGAGCCTCCTCCGCACCATACGTCCTCATGTTGCTCAGAGTGACATCGCATTATACAATGGCTATGAAGCAGCACATCCACATGATTCTGTTTTATAAACCAATCACTGTGGGACACACATGCACAAGCTTATTTCCACCCACAGTCAGACATGAAAGGATGGGGTTAGATACTTGTGTCTCAACAGCCATTAGACATCCTTAGGAAGACAAAGAGGAAGTGCAGATTCAACAACTGCGTCATATCAGTGAGCTTCTTCAACACCACCAGAACAGCTTTTATCAAGAACGGCTGTGGCTACATATAGAGTGCATACCACAAATGTGTTTTGCTCTGATTTACCGATACTGACGTCCTTCTGTCCATGAGTGATCAAGTTTTAGCAGCACAGTGGTAAGATTCATTAGTTTGCTTGCTCCCTCATTATCATCCACTTCCTGCAGCTCAAGGGTACAACTTCCTGTTCCGGTTATGGGGTTGTTGCTAGCATCTAACTCCAAATCCCTGTAATCCCTCATGCTTGTTATGATACTTTACATTCAGATGTCTTGCTGGCCTGTCCTGTTTCACATGAAATGCATCACCCAAAGCTTCAGGCTCTTGAAAATAGCCTTAAACATCAGAGGAATGTCAGTGATCAATGATTAATTTGCATTAAAAAGAAACTTGACAAAGTTTCAAACTTCATCATAAAACAGAAAGATTGTTTCAACAAGTAATAGCTCAAATCAAATTCATCATCTATGAATCAACATTTAAAATTAGGCTGTACAGATTACAACAATAACATTATCACTGAAATTGACAACCAGCCAAAATAAGATTGCACTTCACAACTGATACTGTATTCTATGACCACCGTGTGTTTCCTGCAGCTAGCTCTGGAAAACTCTGTGTATGCCTGATCTGAGGTATGCCTCTGGTACACACACTGTCCCTACACACTCTCCCTTTTAAAAAGCTGTGTGTGGATGGGTGCATGTTTTTGTGCCTGTCAACACAACGAACCAACATCTGACAAACTACACAACAATAGCATTTTTATAATGGTTTTGCAGTATTATGTTTTGCAAGATATTATGTTAAGATAATGTTAACTGCATGGCACGTGAATATTTATGTCAACGTACACATGAAAGCAGTCACTGAGGTATAGCAAGGTACTCTGACGGGTCAACGGGCAGCAGCATCACTTCATCCAGAACATCTGAACCACTCCATTCAGTGGTCAGACTGAAAGTGAGCGAGCACAAACTGATGCTCACTGCACAGCAAAACTGTGTGTGCACAACTACAGTGGGTACAGCGTCAGCCCAAAGTCAGTCTGTAAGCTGTTGTGGATGTTTTTTCTACACCTTGGCTCACTATTCTAATTAAAACATATGAAAAAACCTTGAACAAGCTTTAATAAAGCAATATTTCCCCTTCAATATGGGCAAACCTGCCATGGTAAACTTTAAGGTGCAGCCATACCATGGCAATGATAGCAAGAGATGGTTAATACCAGCTTTAGCTACTAGCTACTGTGCAGGTGGACACAAACACTTTAAAGTAACGTGTTGTAGCGTCAGCCTGAGATGGAAAACCTCTCTATCAAAGCAATCACAAGTGCCATTAGCTGGGACTGAGCTGACCACCTTAAACATACAGTGCATCCAGCACATCCCTCCGGAACTGCATCTAATCTATATTTCCATTAACCATCATCTATCAATATTAAATTCGTATTAACAGATTAATCATTCACCAAAAAATCTAAATTAGAGAGAAAGTTCCATTAAACTTATGACAGATGATCATCTGTGATGCGTCAAAACCTACATACGATCCGGAACTCTAAAGTGACGTACCACTGTATAACATCGACTGTTTGGTTTGTGTCCAGCTTTTACTGAATTGTGTAACAAATAAAGCATGTTCAGCACACAAAAGGACCTACAGGGAGATTAACATATATGAATGATTCAGTGACTGAAGTCTGTACGCCTGTGCAGCTGAAGCTCACTCTGGTGATACGTCAGTGAGAGGGAGAGCAGGGAGCCATAGCAGAGAAGGAGGCTGGTGACGCTCAGAAAGAACTGGAAGAAAAACAGACTTTGCTGCAGTTTCTGTTACAGAGTTCCAGCTCCTCAGCACCCCACACTGCAGGGTGAGCAGCAAATGAACACGCACACACACACACACACACACACACACACACAAGACTACATACAAGCAAGGAGTTTCTCTCTCACGCATGTATCACTTGTTAATACTAAACTGTGAACAGCCTTAGATTCTTTCCTTACCTCCACGCTCTTTTCCTTCTCCTGCTGCATGCCTGTGTGAGAACTGTGTGTATGTGTGTGCGTCTGTGTGAGTGTGTGTGTGTGGAGATTCAACCTGCAATATCCCTGGCTGGGAAGTGCTCTCATCAAACTGCTGCTTGCTCTCTGGCAGCACTCAGACTGGCTGCTCATTGTGTGTGTGTGTGTGTGTGTGTGTGTGCGTGCGTGCGTGTGGGAGTGTGGGAGTGTGGGAGTGCGTGCGTGTGTGTGTGCAAGTGTTGTGGGACAGCAATGAATTGCTTCCCCATCGCTGCATCGGTAACTGCGGCAAACAAGTTCCCTCCCACACCCCACCCCACTGTAGAGAGTTCAGCCAAGAGGGAACCACAGGCTGGATGGACTCAGCTGAAGCACGGACACTTCCTGGGGTAACACACACACACACACGCACACACCATAGCCCAAACAAGTGTGACTACAATGACTGAATGAACACAAAGGCGTAACAACTTGTAAACTGGGCCGGGTAAAGTCCTGTCAGTGCAGGTGCTGTGCTGTCTGCTTAATACTTGTTATTAGTATAGCACAACAGAAACGCGACCTAATGCTGCATTCACAGTGTCTCAGTGGCTGACAGCAGAGTGGATGTGCATTGTTTTCAGCATGGGCCTGGTAAACTCTGACGCTCGTATGAATCCATCTGCCGTGCTTGCTGACAAATTTGCATTTTCGGAACTTTTGCCCGTGCAGCGAAGACAAACTTTTTAACAGTGATATGTGAAAAAACTCCAAGTGTTTTTTTTCCTATGCAAAACTCTAGAGACCCATAAACTTACCACCTTACCCGTCACAGTCCTCTCCTCCTCTCCTAACCCTTCCCTGTGCCTCAGTGTTTGCTCCCTTCCTCTTGTGTCCTGCATCTCCTTGTGTGCCTCTGTTTGCTGTGTGTGTGTGTGTGTGTGTGTGTGTGTTGTGGGTGGGCTTCCTGCTCCTGTGCCCAGTGACAAACGAATCGACGGTCTGCGGTACCATCAAGCCCTGCCTCCCCTGCACCCTTGGTCAGATGATTCTGTCTGATCCGGTGGAAGTCGTGTTCCTGACTCTCTCTGAACTTTCTGATATATATTTCTTTCTGATATATATACATCTACACTGCAGTTCTCTGCTGTGTGCCTGCCCACTGTGCCCACTGTGCATTATCTTTGCTTTTGTCAACAAAATTGTTTAAACCGACTCGAGAGTGTGTCCTGCATGCTTTATCTAACATTCTGCATATTACCTTGTAAAATGCATAAGGCATTCATCCATAGTCAGTGTATTACCATCAGTAAGTGGTGGTCAGTAAAACCCCAGTTGGTAAAGACTGCACAATAAGACAAATGAAGAGTTAAAACAGCAATTCCTGTGTTAAAGCACACACTTACACTAATTAATTGTTATTTTAAATAGATAAAATGCATTCTGATGCCGACCTTTGCCACCTTGCCTGTTCTCCCAATGTTTCTACAAACTGGGACGTGCCACCCACCATCTTCTGTAGGTAACACATTGACTATAGATGACTGCCTCTAACATCTTCACTGCTCCTGTAACGTGCACACTGACACCTCTCCAATAGGGTTTCTGGTCATGAGATGAAAAAAGTACATGCAAATATAGAGAAAATGATACAATATAAACTTTAAACTGTACTATACTTTGATACTTATGGAAAAGTTGAAATCAATCATATTTTCCAAAACAATTACAAAACATAGTCACTGACCAGACCCCCACACCCTCTGAAGCAGATTTCAAACAGCAGACAAGCATGAAATCAGTAAAATCCCAACATGAAACCTAAATCATTTTCTATTGTTGTTGTAGTTTCCTGCTGCTGTCACTAGAGGCTACTCAACTGGCATGTTCACCCGTTTACAGTGAGACTGTTTGGTTGCCTTCACATGCAGGATCAGAGGTGGAAATAAATCATATAATACACGTGTTACATTAGAGCGCAGTCCATTACAACTGCAAAGCATAAATGATCACACAGCCCCAGTACAAATCAGACTTTATAAATGTAGGTCGTCCTTTTGGTGTGTGTGTTATTTGCTATTTGCTTCACATCGGGCCCATTTGAAATATCATAAAAATGGGTTGGACTGAAATCAAACAGAGCAAATAATGTATACAACAGTGATGACAAGACAAGAGTGAAACACTTGAAACTGTAATAGAGGACAAAATGAATCCAATTAAAGGAAATTACACCTCAGTGATGAATATTACATCAGTAAGTGAGCAGTGTTTGACACAAGAGTTGACACCGTCAGGGAAATGGAGTTACTGTCCTGCCAGAGTAACCTGACCAACAACCAGCTGCCGAGACCAAGCACATGTGATGCAGCATGTTTCTCTTTGCACAAACTGTGACTCCTACACCAGCATGAATATTAAAATGTTTACAGTTTGGGGCTTTATGCAGCAGGTCTGCAGGATGAAACTGCTTTTAACTGTCCTAACTGGGACAGCTGTGGCTCAGAGGTAGAGCAGGTCGTCCACCTATCAAAGGATTGGCAGTTCGATCCCCAGCTCCTCCAGGCTGCATCAATGCTTCTGTTGGAAAACATCAGCACCGATCATTCCCAGAGAGTTTTGGCTGATATGATGATGCAAAAAGATGGAGCCTCACCTTTCCCTTTAAATATAGTTATTTATATATATATACACTACTCACAATAAGTTAGGGATGTTGTGAGAGACTCAGTGGATGTCATACATACGGTGTTTGTTTCACTTCAGAGATTTTTGGGATAGGGTGGCAATTGTATTGGGTTGATAGACACAGAACTACTGGCAGAGTTCGTGACAGACCCAGGAGTGGAGCCCCACGAGTGACAGACCGCAACGATGACCAGTATCTAAGGACCTATGCACTCAGACATCGTTATGCAACTGCCACACAGCTGCAGGCCCGTTTACGAGATGTGAGGGGTACTAGGGTTTCCAGACAAACCATTCACAACCAACTCCACCGCTTTGGCTTGAATGCCAGACGACCGTTGCAGGTGACTCCACTGACACCAAGACACCGCCGTGAACGTTTGCAATGGGCACAAGACCATGTGACCTGGACAATGCAGCAGTGGTCTAACGTCCTGTTCACTGATGAGTGTCGGGTCACCGTGCACAGAAATGATGGTCGTCAGTGTTGCTGGAGAAGGCAAGGTGAGCGATACGCCAAGGTCAACATGGTCCCCAGGGTTCGCTTTGGTGGAGGAGGTGCAACAGTCTGGGCAGGCATCACCAGTCAGCGCAAAACAGATTTGGTTATTGTAGATGGCTCAGTCACTGCACGTTCTTACCTCAGAGACATCATAGAACCCATCATCATCCCCCAATTCCGCCAGCACACCCCCAACTTTCTGTTCATGGATGATAATGCTCCACCACATCATGCCAGAATTGTCACAGCTCGACGTCAGGAAGTCGGAGCGCCTCATATGGTATGGCCAGCAATGTCCCCTGACCTGAACCCCATAGAGCACGTCTGGGACCAGCTGAAGCAGAGACTGGATGATCGTACCCCACCCCCATGTGACCTGGCAGAACTGCGTGTAGCACTTGTGGAAGAGTGGAACGCATTGCCTCAGAACAACATCATGAGGCTAGTGAGGAGCATGAGACGTCGCTGTCAAGCTGTCATTGCGGCAAATGGTGGAAACACCCGCTACTGACATTGTCAATTTTTGTTATTTGGGGCTATCCTTGTTATTGTCTAAATTTTTGGGGTAATAAATATTAAACTAATGAAAATGGTGTTTCTTCTCATTCATTATTAGTAATATCAAAGGGAACTTTTACTTATTTCATTAAAATTCAGACCAAATAGGAAAAGCACTCATGTAAATAACAATATCCCTAACTTATTGTGAGTAGTGTAGTTAGTTAGTTCAGTCAATGCACAGACAGATATACTCTGTGCATTGACTGAACATTCAGATTGTAAGGGCTTACTCTTTTTTGTATGTTGTAACACAGTTTGTAGTCAAATGCTGACATTTCTAAATATTAGAAATGAAATGGAAAAAGCCTGGTGCCACAGTATTTATGAGGTAGATCAAAGTATCCCTGCATGCTATATACTGTGACGTGTATTATAGAGGGGCATAATTCTTGCTGAAGATTACAGTGATGGTAGGTACAGTGCTCCATACTTCTACTTATGCATTACTTGATGAGGGTATTTGCATCACTGTGCTGACTCTGAGCCCTGTAGCCTCGCCACAGAAGAGTTTAAATACATACACCACTGATCCTCCCAACCCTGCAGCAATCCCTCAACACTAAATCTCTTAAAAGTAAGAATTAAGACTGGTTTCTGTTTCAAACTCTGTCAAGTGCTAACTTAAAGTTTGATGGGTACTAAAAAAAATACTATCATCACTGTAACAGGCAGGCTTCACAGGCTGACTGACATTTAGCAGCTTATCTGTAAAAGAATAAGTGGGAATGCCTCTGCCCATATGCTCAGTTCCACTTTCCATGCCCTGTATACAGTTTAGCTTAAAATAACACATGTATTAAGAAGCTGCATCATGGCTATTAAGGGTGATATCAAAACTGGTGTCGAGTCTTGTTATATAGACTGCATCTCTGTTCAAGCTTTGTATGGTCAGATTGTGCTGGGGTTGCCTGTGGTTAAATTGTACAGATGCCTGAATGCAGTGAACAGTCCAAAGCACAGTCTGATTTTCAGACTGATTTACTGTAGTAAATATGCTTCAGTGTTTGCTTTGGAAGTGTATCAAATGTCAGTGGGTTCTCTTTTCACTGTAATACATTATGCAATGTGACTATTCTACCAGCAGGTCAGACGCCACAGTGAACAGAGGAGGGAGGATATGACAGCAAATGAATAACATCTGTTTCCCAAATGGCATCACTGATTTGATGGGGTTTTGAGCGGAAATCACTGCGAAACAGTGCCAATGGATCAATCAATTATTGATCAGAGAGAAAGCTCATGGAGGGACAGTTTAGAACGCGAAGGGGGATGCAGGGAATAGCAGTGGGAACATTGCTGAGTCTAGCCCCTCTGCTGTGGAGGGAGGCAGACAACAAAGGAAAAGGAATGGAGAACTTGTTAAATGTGATGATTCATCACCCACCACCGCAGCATTAAACCAAATTAGGTTGAAGGTCTACACTGATACTTGTATTTGTCAGGTCTTGCTGGCCGTCTAGGAATGTAACATCACATCCCCTGCATGTCACATGCTTAATGGTGATGAAGGATATCTGCAAAGCCATGGCTGACAATTCATTTTCCTAGGCCAACTGGTGGATGTCCAAACACTAGGTGACATTACAGAAATGATTTCCCCCACCTGGGTGAGGGTGCAGCTGAATGGGGAACTGAACCGTAACAGAGCAGGATTCATGTTGTCCATGTGCAACACAGCCTAACATCAGCGCTCTGTGTGCAAGATGTGGCAGTACTGCAGGTATTATATAACAGTGTGATTAGTGCAGCTGACTTAGATCAATTCACACAACTGAGTTAAATTAGCTACTATTTTAACAAAGTACAAAACTCCCCATGCAATGCCAACAGGCAACCAGTCAAACATATGAGGTAACGATCAACCCCTGTGAACAGAAATGACTTTACTAAGCCTTTATTAGGGGCAAACACAGTGTTTGAATTTACTGTGCAGTGGTGAATTTCAGTCTTTAACCTAGCATTTTACTTGTTAATGCATTTAAGTCATGCAAGTGCTTGCAAATTATACACTGTGTAAAACCATAAAATATAGCATACATACATGTAAACATGCAACTCTGTCTAAAATGTTATTGTCATATGTCACATGTCTTTTTGCTTTATGCCAGTTACACTTCCAGTGTGATTCCTTCAGGAGAGATTGCAGGAGAGATGCTTAATGAATACACTCTCCAAACTCCAAAGATTATGCACTGTATATATTGGTGTATATGGTATGTATGGAGTATGGTATCACTTTACATTCTGATTCAGCTATTTCCTATAAAATTAGTTGCTTTCATTCGATTTTCAACAGCTTATTAATCTTTATTCTTTGTTTTTACATATACAGTATTACATGATAGTCAGTGCTTGTTCTCTCCCTGTGTCACTAAGCTAGAACAGCAGTGGCTCCACTCTCATTCTCAGATTTCTACACACTCCCTCACCGAAACACGCAGAAGATTTGATCCAGGATCCAATTTAGGAAAATATCATTTGTGCAATTTATGATATGAGGTATGTTTATTCAGTTGTAATAAACCAGTTCCTTGAAAATCAGTGCACATTGCCGGAGGGAAAAAAATCTGATTAAGTGTGATGATGTCTTGAGGGCAGGATGAGCAGCAATATGCAAGTGGTTATATATAGCACAGCAAGAACACAGAGGTATACGGCGTAGCAGCATACACACACTGTCATGCAGTTTAGCGCATGAACTTGTTACACTTTGAAGTACAAGTCTTCGTTTTACAACAGCAGCTGTGCACCCCTGCTATGGAATAATAAAACACACTTGCCGTTGTTACGCTGGCTACGCTAATTCCATTGAGCGTCTGCGGTAGTGGGTGATCAAAGCTTACACTGAGCCTACTTAGCAGGCTGCATTAACTCCAGTATAAGCCGAGGTTGAAGGTGGAGGTGACTACAGGGCAGCTTTGAGCTGACGTTTTTAAAGGACAACTGTTGTAACTTGACTAAAAATGATCAAACAGTGTCATTGCATCAACAACAACAACAGTTTAGGAAAAAGTAAAGAAAACATGAAATAAAAATGAAAAGTGACTCCTACGAGCGCTGCTGTTGTTACACGCAGTCTTACAGCTTTGGAAAAGGGATGGCAAGCAGACATGCAAAGGCACTAAATAGATAAACACCTCCTGTGTGTAGCACATCCCCATAAGTTTGCCCACTCGCTCTCTGGGCTTCACGTGGAATCACATGCACATCGTCCCTACACCCCTTTCCCCTTCACACACACACACACACACACACACACACACACACTCCTGGAAGTCCCTTACCTGTATGTCTGATCTCAGAGCACAGTAGCATGCAAAAAACATGGCAGTGTTGTAGTAACATGAAGGAGGCTGGGGTATAACCGCTCTATCTTCTTCAAGGATTAGAAACAAAATGCAAAGAAAGGAGCCGCGGTCTCAGAAGAAACAAAGGTGGTTGCATCCCTGAGTGAGAGGAACACTCCTGTGACTGTACCACACTGAGGTGGCAAGACCACATTTTCTGTGGGGAAACACCAATAAAAAGACCTTTCACTTGATGCAAAGCTCCATGGCGGCTCACAGGCAAGCAGGCGGGACTGAGCTGTCAAGAGGGGGGAGTGAAAATGTGTGTCTTAGAAGGAGAGGAAGAAAGCAAAGGAAGAACAGTCTGCCGGCTGAATGTGATCAACACGTACAGGAATCACTGGGAATTAAAGGGAAATCAGAGAAAAATAGGACAAACAAACAAGTGTGTGTACACAAGGCTTTGAAATGTGGTGTGAGTAATATTTGGCATTCTGTACGACGTCTGTGTGTGTACGTGGACATGTGTATGTTGTGTACATGCACTTTAATCCACATGATGTAACGTGCACTTAGAAGTAGTAGGGGGAGTATTTTTATTTCCACGGCACACCATCTTGGATGAAATCATTTCTCCTCTCACCGTAAGAACACTTACTGTCTCTCCCTCCCTCACTCACTCACTCTCACATACACACGCACACTGCATTACATAACGAGCAGCACTGTGCACTGTCCCTACCATGCTTCTGTGAAGAAAACAGTAGCAGAGGAGTAACACCTCACTGTTTCACCACTGTCTTCTTTCTACATTTTAGAAAATGAAGTCTGAAACACTCCTGATGTTTTACATGTTGGCTTCCTTTCGGAAAAACTTAATTATGGGCAACAACTTTATGTAACACTGAGCAAACTCACACCAACAGGAACTCATTTAATGACTCATCCGTATCCTGTGATGGGACCCTCTGCCTCAACTGTCTCCCGGTGCTCGGCCCCCTCAACAACTCCGTTTAACTGCAGACCTTCAAATGCACTGATGTTTAACAGAGTAGGAGGAGCTGCTGTGCCCTGCTGTGTGTGTGTGACAAGCAGAGTGCACACAGGTTATGAACCCACCTATGGAGATGCAGGAAGTTATTGTTGGTCAAAGGTGCCATAGCTCTCTGCATCAACAGTACACTAGACCACACCTAATGTTAACACCAGTCTGGACACAAGTACATTTGCTGCCCACACAACAAGGGCGCTGGGTGTGAAAACGACAACTGTGTTGGTTGGAAACTAGCAACGGCAGCCGAACTGCGTGCTGCGCCGCTTGTAAGATAGGTCCCTCAATGCAACCCCCCTTTAATCTCTTATATGGAGCTACAATGTTTACACCAGACAGCAGCGACACACATCCTGCTTTGGGAGGTGAGTTCACAGTGGTATATGTGGGAAGATGCACCAGTCGGGAAACTGAATGTAGGGGGAGGTATTAAAGATGTTGTATAGAATATATTTTTGGTTCCAGCCTTCCTGTTACCGTGGTAACTGTCCATCGATTCAGCAGCATTAGCGAACGAAGAACCAAACAGATCCCCCGCCCCCTACATTCCTTACTTATTTATTCCTTCCTCAGAGAGTGCGAAGTTAAGCTGGAGGAGGAAGAGGAGGAAAGAGGGGGTTTGGGCGAGGAGTGTAGAGACAAGTCGGAGGGAGAGATCTGGGGGTGGATGAGTTGGGATGAAGATAAAACTGTTCAGAGATGACAGAAGCTGGCATCCTGAGCACAGCCACTGGCTAGTTCCTGCTGAAACTACAGGATAGCTATCATGTGGCGTATCTGAGATGCCCTTCCTGTGTATGAAGGGACAACTATGAGTTTGTCAATAGCAGAGTGGACTACTTACAGTGAATCCAACAGATCTGCAGGGGTCTGATCATATTGATTTACACAATACTATGGAATTTATATCCTAGCAAAGGATAATTATGCAATCATCAGTCACAAGGAGTCGTTATCTAGTTAATGGCTTTATATATGTATTCTGCTATTAACTGAACTAAAGACTGGAAGGACTCATCAAATACAAACCATCCACTATGATTTGTGCCATAATGAGCTAACCTGAACACATCTGAGCACTTCAGAGCTCTACATCTCAGTCTCTTTTGTTTGTTCTTTCTGCCATCTAGTACTGAGACAGTCTGAGCAACTGTGGAGCAGTTTCACCATCCGTGACAGAGGCAATGTAAAATGTAACAGCTATTATTAAGAGCTGATAATTTCACAGAAGCACAAAAATAACTAACATAAGCCACTATAGCAAAAAGTAACATCAGTATTTTGAGACATAAACCAGGAACCTACACCTACCTACAAACTACTGAGGGTGGGAAATGAGGAGAATCACTGTGTTAAAGACATTTATTAACTGAAAAGTTAATAAACAATGACCCCATCATTTTACTTACGCAATATGACGCTAGTACTAGGTGCAATGATTGCCCATTAACAGGCATGCTGCAGCTGCTAAGTGTCAGGGCCGGACTCAAAACAGGACTCAGGCGCAGAATCTCTTGAACACCAAGGCAGATTTTATTGCTTGAAGTCTCTTGACAGAGTGACAGAGCTATGAAAATTATCTTAGGTTATCTGGTCTAGAGAAAACCTCGAGACTGACTATGAAATCTTCGTCTATGACTATACTTCTATAATATATATATACTAACAAAAATTCACTCCCTATGGAGGAAAAAAACACAGTCTATGAATTATACTGAATAACAAAAAACGCCCCGAGCGGAGGATAAAACCTAGATCTACTAACAAAGAAAACAGTCTTCTTAAACAATTAATCAAAACGGAAATGAAAACCACTCACCAAAGGAGGGAAAAAACCTAACACATCTAATTCTAATCTACCTAGAAAACAAAACCCTGATCTATGAAAAGTACTAACAAAAAATTCACTCTTTAAAGAGGCTTAAACACACTTGAATTCGCGAGGACAATCTTGACTATGACTTGGTAATACTGGGTGGAGTGATCGAATACGAAACACACTGGCACAGGACAAAGGGAGACGCAGACTATTTAACACATGAGGGTAACGAGGCACAGGTGGACACAATCGGGAATCAGGGAAGACAATCAGACAGGTGGCACATGAGGAAGGGCAAGTGACCTGAAACGAGAGGAGAGTTAGTTTTCAAAATAAAACAGGAAATGACAAGACAAAACCCAAGACGAGACAAAACCTCACCGCGGTGTGACACTAAGGGTACTGTGAGTACCAAGTTTAGATGGCAATCACCAGAAGGACTAGAGCTACAGGCCACTACTCATGTGCATTTGTGCACTGCCACCACTGACCTCAAAGTTTAGCAGAGAACAAAGTCAAAGTCTGTGTCAAACTCAAACTTCATGTGGAGGACCATCACCTGCCACGGTCCAGAGGCCTAACAGCAGTCTGAGCTGTGGAGACACTGCAGCATAAAACAAAGGATGTTCACCATTGTGTTTGCTTTTTCTGGCATTTGCAGAGTTGTGCACTGTGAACTCCCACAGCAGCTCTACTTTGGATAGTGTCATATTAAATAAATACTAAAATACTTCTCTTTCAATCACATGATCATCTGTCTTTATGCTTTTACTTTTGGCTGAAGTACATTCAGTTATAAAATTGTACAAGATGCTCTTACGTGAGCCCTGCAGAATGCCATGGAGAAGAAGGGCAGAAGGTGAGTATAAAGTTACATTCATTTATTTTATAACATTTATCACTCACTCACTTCAAGACATCGGTGGCTCTGTACTGATGCCATGTGCAAATGATCTCAGAAGATTTCCTTAATGCCTTAATTCCCGGGCGGATACTGCATAATTAATGTAATTTGCATAAATAGCTTTATATTTCTTGATTTCTACATTTCTTAAGTGCAAATGATTTGTTTTCAATCATGCTAAGAATTCATTCTGTCCTTTACTCTTTACGTGACACTACACTTTCACTGTCCTGGTAGTAATTTAGCCTGCCTAATACGTGACACGTGTTCACTCTGAGTGCTGCAGGAATGCAAACACAAGCAGAAGAGGCTGACCCTGCTTACCCTCTGATGACGCAGGAGGGTGGGCTGGGTAAAGATCTTGGTAATGGACTGACTTCAGGTATTGATGGATAGAGGTGACTCCCTCCTGCCAGAGATGCTCTCAACACATCCGCACTAACATAAGCATAATTGATGTGGGGAGTCCAGTAAAAGCGCAAAGCACATACACATGGTGTTCCCTTTCATTATAACACAGTTTGGTTTTTATACAGGGCATTGACCACATGGAAAGTAAATGCCACCATGACCTCATGTCTTTTAAGGTCACACTATCATCTCTGTCTCTCTCCCCTGCCCTATTTGGCAATTTCTTGTAAGCTTCCGGTTGAGATGGCACCTGAGAATCAATACATCGATATGTTAAATTAGGCTGGCTCTATATTTGACCCAAAGGCTTTTCTAGTATCAACACACAAGTAAGGCCCTTCTTTTCTGTTATGAATGTTTATAGCCTCGGTGATCAGGACCAGCACCAACATCTGAAGCCTTGACAGATTGCATGACTAAACGTGTCTCTCCACCAGCAGAGGAACATGTCGACACACCAGTGATCTCCAGCACCTTCAGCGTATCTATTTTTGCCTCACTCGAAGGGCTGTGTCTGTGTTGTAAGGTTATTTTATTTCTCTCCTCAAGGATAAGCTGAAGGCTGCTCGGGTACATTCAACTTTATTTTGAATTTCAGGAATAATTAGGGCATCGTTTGAAATTATTACCAAGTTTAAATCTAGGTTTTAGAAGAACACATGCAGGATTCATGAGCTGATTTCTCTTGATAACTCAGAAAATATGGAGGTTTGATCATCTGTTTATCTCTCTCTGTCTGTCTCTCTCTGTCCGTCTGTCTGTGAATTACACAGTTTAACAGCATTAAGCTAATACTTCTAGTTTGAGCCTGGTCAGGGTATAGAGACCACATCCCCTGGAACAATAATAAAACTTTCCTCCCACTACAGGGCAGCCTGCCGGGTAGATTTGTGATCAGTTGTGTTGCCTGGAAACAGCACTGCTTCTCTATAGGGGTGAAGAGGACAGACTTGGTAGAAAGGGCAAAAATCCGATGTCTAATGATTTAGCTTGCACCGTTTTTATTGTGTTTGGTGTTTAAGTCAGGTAATTGTCATAACTGAGTTTAACAAAGTGGGTTGGCTGTCAGATGGTTAATTGGTCAGACTTGTTCACACTGATATGACATGAGGAAGCCACCATGAAGTACCTCCTCCTCATATTTGACTGAATGCAGGGTGTGAGTGCACATGAATTTTCCTGTGCCTCCTCTCTGATGTGCAGTTGCCATCAGTGCATGAATGTGTGTGAATGGGTCAATGTTGCTGTGTATGAGCACCTTGAGAGGGGTGCTAAAGAAATGCAGTCCTGTTTCATGGATGTCTCCATGACGTTAACATACAGTGAACAGTGAAATCTGCAGTACAAATGAACAGACCAGGCCAGCGTTAGCAAGCTAACAGGCTAACTTGCTAATGTTGGCCAGCTAGGGTTAGGATTAGTTATACAAATTACATGTTTAAGAAAGCAGTCACCAGCTGCACAGAGAACCATTGCAGTCACATTGGTGCAAATCCTTGCACACTGGGTGCACGTCAGGTGCATGATGCATGTTTTCATATCACCAAAATTCACTCTGCCAGCATGTCTGTGCCTTACAGTCCCATATCAGCTGGACTCTATAATACCTGTCCAAATGTAATTACGCTGGAGGGGAAAAGAGAAAGGAGCATTAGTTATCATATGAATTTCCACCAGTGGGTCAAATTTACTCCAACACACAACCTCAGGAAATATCTCAGACTACAAAGTAATGAGGAATGTCGCCTCACAGCTCTACAGTAATGTGTTCCCCCTCTTCAGCACAGTCCGGTCCAGAGTGCAGTCTCACACAACCGTAAACTCACCAAAGCACAATCAAAGACTTCCTGTCTAGCAAATACCTTCTTAACCAAATCAAATGATTATGTAAAAGTGCATGAATGCACAGTGGAACCTCACATTGCTGCAGGGCCTAAAGGACCCACTGCCATGTGGGCCCAACAGCAGCGAGGCTGTGGTCTGGGGTTCATTCGTGTAGCAGGTGTACAAACAGTGTGCTGGACCCTGGACCCTTGGAATGCTACACAGACCACGGAGGCTGCTGGAGAACACTGGTGTTTCAACATGTTCTGTGTGGACACTGTGCACACACCCCTACCCTGTCAGTTATGATTACGACTGCACACCCTGTCTTATTGTAACACATACTTATCATTATGTCATTCTTATAGATTTGATCCTAAAATTAGTACTGATACTGTTCTATTCAACTAACATATAGTAGAATATTTATGTGTACATCCTGTAAACACATGTACTCATTATCAAGTCAGTTTTTTGCACATATCATCATTTAATGCACATTATGCACACTGGCCTAGTGACTTGACCTTCTGTTTTCTCTAATAACAATAATTATTATTGATAAGATTATTATTATTATTATTATTGCTGATATTAACAATAATAATAAAATGTCAGCTTTGTAATTGAACAAGTGTCTATACAGCATTTCTTTCCTAGATTGTGTCCTATTTCCTATAATAATGTCCTTTGAGTGATGCAGACAATGACTAAAAATTCTGCATTAAAATAAGATCACATTTTTTCCACTTTCCTGGAGGGAAAATCTCTATTTTTAGGAAACGGCAAGCCAACAGCAGGATGCTTTAGTGTGTATAGGGAGCTGGAGGTCAATGTTTCCAACGGAGGTCATGCCACTGACCACACAGCTCTATAAAAAGGTTTAGATCAGCATGCAGCTACAAAACAACGTGACGTCTTTTGGTTTAAACCTGTGATATTTTTGGACCACAGATGAAAAATTAGCCTGTGCAGTGAAAATAAAATGTGTTGTTCACACTTGGAGACTTACTGACAGTCAGGTATTTGCAATTTCCAGGGAGTGCAACACAAAACAGAGAAGGTGCAGAGAGTGGAACCTGGCAACTACACAGACAACTGAGCCTCGTGAATAGCTCATCTAACCTGAAGTTTTCCTTGTGGCTTCTGACTAAAATACCTCTGTTTGTCCACTCAACGTAGCATTAACTGTCTGGCTGTTAGTGGAGAAGGAAGACATCCAAAATATAGTGTGCATACCAAACACGCCGGTTATCCATTCATCCATGAGTCTAAGAAAGACAACAAAGACTTCCCGTTCCATCCTGAGGTCACTCAATTTGCCTGTTTCCCCAGATGTAATTGCTGAATCAATGCTATTGACTGGCCGCAAAGCCATCATCAGGAATCAAAGGGCTAGCAGCTACTCGCTGATTAAAGGGAGGAGGCAAAACGTAGGCGCACACTGTGGTTTATAAGGACTCTGGTAGAGTCAAGGCCATTTCACATAGGTAAACTAAACTGTGCTTGTAATGATCAGATATAATTAGAGGGGGTGTAACGATGTATTTGTCCCAAACATTTTAAGACAGGACATTCACTTTTATTAAGCAATTACTGTCATAATAGTCTGTTTATGTCTGCTACTTACACACAAAACAAATTGTGTGAAACTACTTCAAACAGTGAGTTTTACCCAGGATGTTTTGGTAGTGCAGCCGTTACTGGTTAGCCTGTTAGTCAAGATCCTGTCTGACTCGGTGCATTGACAAAGACAGCAGAGGCAGGGGATCTGCTAACGGCATGAGGGCATCATGCTTTTACAGTTAGTTTTCAGGGAATAGCTGCAAAGATTATAGTGCTTTGAGAATCTCTCAGCGCCTGAATTTATACTGAATCGACCTGCCTCAAATCAAACTGGGTTGTTGTGAATCACAAATCAAAACAATGTGGGAATTCAGTGGTGATATCCAGCTGTAACTGAGTGGAAAACACTAACCTGCTAACATGCAGTAACACAGCTGTTCCTAATAAGCACAGGTAGGGTAGCGGGACGGCTGCAGAGAAAAAGCATGTTTCCCCTTTTGTTTCCTCTTTCACATAATTATCCGTGGTGAGCGTTAATATGACCAAATATCACAACCTAAAGTCAGCAGATCAACCAGGAAATGGTTGATATTTATGTGCTGTTCAGCCATCTCACAAATTTGAACGCAAATAACAACAGCTACATAAATTTGCCAGTATCAGCTGTCAGCTGTGAAATCGACGGCAGCTGCTTTAAAAAAAAAGGGTGTCAGCATCCAGATGAGAGAGATGATCTAAAAACAGCAACAAGGGCAGAGTATCAACACACTCATGTAGGATGGAGCCATGGTTTCTCCCCTCTGTTTTCCTCTCATGCTCAACTACAGTAAAGCACAGTACTCATCATGCCCCCGAAGCATTACATAACACAGGCTATGGAATGAAAACTGCATATCATTATGCCGTGCACATTCATTATGGAGAGCTGAATACTTAAGGTAGTAGAGCTGAATATAATATTCACAGTGTCATACGAGATCTCCTGACATGAGCGCTAAGACAGGGGGCTTCTTAAGAGCTCGGTGTGACTGCTGCATAATGTATTCTTCATGAATCAAGGTACTTAGACGCTGGAGCAACTGGACATGGAACCAAGAAGAGCTGATTGTTTTGTTTAGTAGTTATAACGACTCATTGAGGTCAATATGGAAAATTGTCATTACAGTACAAATCTCCTTCTACAGCAGTGCTTCGCCCTGACACCTGCCTCACTGACTGTTACAAACATAGTTGAATCATCCGTCCTACTTCTCACTTAGCAGGTGTCTTGCTGTGGGGCCCAAGGACATGCCGTGTCAAATCTGGTGCAATCTGGAAATGCAACAATTAATAAACTTTGAATAAGGCAGCACACTCTGCAGCAGTGTGGTCTGGGCTTCAGAGCAAAGAATCTCTGTCTCTCTTTGGGACACAGTTATGTCATGCCAGGGGCCAGATGCATGATCATGACTCAATCCATGTGTGCACCAATACAGAAATATACAGACACATCCTTGTCCTCATGTATAGAGTCACACATAATCCCGATGCTGCTGTAAATCTCAGTCACTGTGGACATGAGCGCACATGCACAGGGTTCATGTCCACCCCCACAGTTCACCATAACTGGATGTAGAAACGCCCAGAAAACAGCTGTTTACATATCGACACTCATTTCAAGTGAGACGTGGTTTGGATGAGACCTGCTCAAGCAAGCTGTGAGCAGAATTACCAGGGGCAAAGCGATCGGCCAGCTCCCAACAACAACGTTTTGAACAGGCACTGCTCTGGTTAATATGTAATACGCATAACATTGTGTGTTGCCTGTCATACGGTGAAGTTTCTAAAACCGATAGGTGTATATTAGTATGTTTAACTTTGCTGATGTGCTAATGCTTGAGAATGCTGGCTGGAAATGTGGAAGATATGTAATTATGCCCTTTTGATGCTCTCTTATTTACCTGCTTTTGTCATATGTTTTTCAAGAACACTACTTCCATCAGACGTTTATACAAGTGATATAATGATTGCAACCATTCAAAACTGTCTCTGTGTTCTCTATGAGTGCAACACAAGTGTTTCTAACTGTGTTTAAGTGCATCTAGCTCCAGTCAGAATAGGTCAGCACAGAGCAAGTGTAAATCCTGCACATGTATACAGTAACCTGTTTGTACAGTAGTGTCTATCTGTGCAATCAAAGCTTTTATAATAGGAAGAGAGAGGACTATGGCTTACTGTGACTCACTGAAAGAAGGTCCAGGTCCATATGAGTTTAGGTCATCTGTCGTTTTTATTACATAATGTCAAATCTCATATTTGATAATCATTTCATTTCATAACCAGCAGTTAAGCATTAACTGATTTAAAAAAAATAATACATTTCCCGCACTAACTGTGCACTAAAAGCCTCTGATAATGGTATTGTTAATTGGCTGACATATTGGACTGCATTCAGCTACTGTGGCTACTGACACAAACCCACACACTTAGGGTCCCGTCTTACTGGCACAAAGTGGCTCACAGAGCAGCTGTCATTGCTGGTTTCCAGCCGAAGCAGTTGTCATTTTCATACCCAGCACTTTGTTGTGTAGGTAGCAAATGTACTCGCACCCATCAGTGTTCTGGATTAAACAAGGCAACACAAAATAATCTGTGCATTTGCTTACATGCAGTTGCGTCTGGGGAGTGGGCGATGATGATTGGTTTAATTCATTTTACACCCAAAACACACTACTATTAATCAAGTGAATAAGTAGAACATGTGCCATGTGCCTTCTTTGCCCCTGGAACATGCACTGTTTAATCATTTAACTAGTAAAATGGGAGCTGCACAGGCTTTCAGTGCACGTCACACATCTTAGATCATGTGCTGTAGAACCTTTAAACAGGGCCCATAAGCACATGCGCAGACATGACCCCTGCCATCCGAGGACGCACGGTGAGGCACAACTTTTTCTGCACTGCCTGCAAATGAAATGATCATCCTCACTGTTGTTTGTGAAAACCCACAAATTCTACTTCTGATACAGAATATCAGGACCTCCATCAACAAACTGCATCTGATGTTACAACATTTTCTTCTCACAGAAGGCAACCACTTTGAATGATGCACTCTGGCTGAATGGCGGCGCACAGGCCCGGTAATGGCTTTCATGCAAAAGACAACGTGAATATTTCACCATGGCTTTTAGGTTATCGACATCCTAACTGACCAAAGGGGTAGGTGCGTCTGCCACGTTTCTGTGTTCTATAACATGCGAGGAAGATGATGTATGAGTCCACATTTAACATTTCTAGCAAGGATGGCTAACTCTCTTACTCAATGTAGACTCTGTCTATACTTGGGCTGCAAACCACTCAATGGAGATTTTCCGCATAAATGACGAAGAGAGCTTGGTCAGTTTCCCTCAGAAAGGGCCACGAAAGTGAATGTCAGTGTGACCTTAGTGGGATGTAAATAGTAGGCAAGTTGCTTCTAAAGAAATAACCTGCTCACTGTTGCTTTCACTGTTGCTCAGTGCAGTCAGTGCAGACTGCATTGTCAGGTGAAGTAGTGAAAGACGATGATTTGAAATGAAGACGATTGCTTCGATGTTCGAGATGTTGCTTTTCTTGCAGCAAAAGAACACGACTCACTCTGTGACTTTAACGCTACTGTCAGCATAACAGGGTCACAGTGAAGATGTTAACCTGCTCATGTTACGTTAACCATGTTCACAGTCTGGTTAATTAGGTTAGACTACTAACATTTGCTAATTAACACCAAGGACAGAGCACAACTAAGGGAAAGCCATTCATGTTTTTGGTCATAAACCAAACCTAAAACAAAAACACTAGTCTATACCATCTGCATGTCTAAGACTAAATATTTAGTCATATTAACAAACACAAAACTGATGTGTTTGTTTCATGGCAGTCAAAAACATACTTGTTGCCTTGAGTAAAACTTAGCTATGATAGGAGGAATCCCCTCTCCGGCGATGCAATGCACAGTGAAGTGGCTGCAGTAGGTGCCCAGGGACAAGAGTTCAATGAAAAAGCATAATTTTGTGAAATCCCCGCAGCTAACATATGGCAGTTTTGCAGCTTGTAAATCATATGCAGCAATATTTTATTCAGAACTTTCGCTGAGTGGACAGCAGAGCTTTCGCACAGCTTGTGTGCTGTGAGCAGAGGGCTGCGGCAGAGCCACGAGCCACAAGCCGACTGACAGAAGTTCAGCCCAACTTCTGCTGCCATATCTTAACAGACAGGCGGCCGGGCTCTCTCAAGTTTGCTGACTGACAAACAAACTGTAGTTAGAGGGAAGAAGTGAATCATACACACACACACACACACACACACACACACACACACACACACACACACACTCAGACTAAATATTACAACTTACTCTGCCAAGGGATGACCCACAATAAATATACCAAAAGCATCCGACAGCAACAATAAATAATAATTCATGATAATCAGTTGAGATGATTAAGACCATCAGACAGCGAGGAAGACAAAAACATGTGTGAACGTACGAATAAGACACAAAGACAGAGTTTCTTTCCTCCTGTTCCACTGCACGCCTCATTCTCCCACAGTGCTCATTCTCTCTGTCTCAGTCCACGTCTCCTTCTCATCCCCTCACCAGTGAATCATTCATTCGTGCTGTGTGTCTTACCTTAGTGGTGACAATGCAAAGACAATCCATGCTGGCCAGACAAAGAAAGAAGCGCTCACCCAATGTTCAAATTCATCACCACTTATATCACCACTGGAGGCAAAAAACGGGGAGATGAAGAAAAAAAGATACCAGTGTGAAGAAGCGAGGAGGAAAGATAAAAACAGGTAGAGGTTGCTGAAGAAGAAGGAGAAGAAGAGGGGGAGGAGAAGAGGAAGAGAACACACGAGCGCGCACACACACACACTCACATACACACACACACACGCTGGCGAGGGAGAGAAGCCACGGCGGACAGACGTTACTGCATGTGGGCCCCTTGTGAGGATTGGGATGCCTCCTCCACAGCGCTGAAGGCAATCAGGATTCCTAACGCCATCTCAGAGCGGAGCATGCGTCATCAGCCAAAACACACACGCATACAAACACACACACACTAAAAACGCTTAGCAGCTGGCCTGGCCTCCTCCAACAACCCGAAATCATTCCTTAGCTTCTCTCCCTCTCCTTCATCTTCTGTCTCTTGTTTTCAGTTCATCCTCTCCTCCTCTCTCTTCTGTCTCCGGGTTGAGCGACTAAGCAGCGTTATGGGATGAGAGAGAGAGAGCGAGGGAAGAGAGTGAAGGACGCCAGCGTCAGCTCAGCGGAATGAATTAGATTCCCATGCTTTCTGTCTCGCTGACTATTAGCTGCTGTGGCAGACTGCTGGAACTTAATAATACACTGGCTTTAATTTCATCTGCAGAGCTGTGGCAGCACTGCCTACCACTGACTATGTGACAGACTTTTTACTGCGTGTGTGCGTGAGGGAGAGAGAGGGAGGTTTGACCAGCGTGCCATTTTAAAGGTGTTGGATGCTGTAATTGGGATTTAATCCCAACATTGCCATTGTTTGTCAAAGTAATGATTAC
Source organism: Datnioides undecimradiatus (assembly GCA_008933995.1). Lineage (NCBI taxonomy): Eukaryota > Metazoa > Chordata > Actinopteri > Lobotiformes > Datnioididae > Datnioides > Datnioides undecimradiatus. The sequence goes on from WARS01000981.1 coordinate 1,827,979, forward strand.
AAATAAGACTTTACTTCCATCTTTTCCATAAAAAGCAATAACCTATGCAGCTGATTTGCCTCACATTTAAGTTGGGAACTCTTTATGTTAATGTTTTGTTTTGGGGGTTTTTTAAAAGCCAATACTGCCTCCAGTGGGAGCCCTTTTTCTCATTGTTCCATCATCATACCTGTTGACCTACACAAGTTTCACAGAGAGTGCAATGCTGATGACAGCTGTAATGACAGCATGCAGCAGCTACTTGTGTGACAGTGACAGAACACTGTGGCACTTCAGAATTCAGAGACAGATGCTAATGAAACGGTCAGAAAGACTGGTTGGACACACATATGAGCATGTGTGTTTCAGTCAGTGACGCGTGAAAGCAAACTCACACTGACAACTGAGTGTTTGGCCCAGAGTTTGTGACGACTCAACCAATTTTACCACAGTTAAACACTGGTCAAGCTTGATCAGCAGCAAACCTTCAAACCACCAAGCACGACAGTGTTAACTCCCTCAGATGTGTAGTTTCATCAGGAGGTGACAGAACCGTTTCAACATCAACACGACTTGAAAACTGCAAACGATCATCTCCAAACATTTCAGAAGCCATTTCAATATAACAGCAAAATCCAAATGCCACATGGAAGCGGTGTCAGAGGTTTCCAGAAACAAGAGCAGCTTGGCCTTCAGTAACGCACGATACACACACAGACTTAGTTGCGGCACTTCAGGAACTGTTATGTAAGAGCATGAGGAATTCTCTGTGTTGTTAAAAGGCAAAGCAAATCTAATGGAGCATTTGACTCAGTGATTAAACATGGAACAAGGATGTGCTTCAGTGATCAGATATGAGCTTTCCTTGGGAATTTAAAGGAAATGGGAATTTTCTCAAGGTTGACTCCGATGTACTCTCACTTCACTGAAATTACTGACATGGTATTCATATATCATTATAATATTATAGGATCATATTCAAAGATTCTAACTTTACCTACTGCTCTTCAGTTTCACTGGCTAATAACAATGTTCATCACAGTATAGTGACAGCTGCAGCTAATAAACATGAAAGTGATACTGACAGCCATACTAAGAACACAATGGTATGATTTGGTATAAGTGGAAGTTTATAGACAAGAAAACACACAGGCATTCATAAACAACTTATGTTTTTGATATTCTTATTTGTCAACAGTTTGTTTATCTGACAGATCTTCATCCACAGTTAAAAACTACTAATGTCTGTCCTTCAACAAATCAGAGGCTCGGAGTGTCTCTACAGTTTCATTACATGCAGTTTCATCCTGAGAAGCTCTAGCTCATTCTATACTGACTAATACTGTCTATTAAGTACCAGTAGCCTGCCAATCCAGCCAGTCAGATCTAAACTCCTACGTAAACTCCGACACTCCAGTGTTCAACCCCTCCCCCGGTGAGGCTCTAAGCCTCCGAGCTACAGCACATTTCCCTGACCCAAACTGTCCTGGTACCTGTTTTCTGGAGCCATCCTGGTGAAGAGGTGTGTTCCAGAATTTGACCTTGATTACTGCTTTCATTAGCGGACGAATCAGCACCCACACGCTTCAAATCTCTGGTTGTTCTTACGGAACACATTCGCCAACTCAGACTTCCTCTGCCAGAGCGCCAGGGCTAATCTTTTCAGATGATGTGGCTCAGGCAGCTTCAACTTATTGCATTAGAGAGAGGGAATGCTTTAACCTCCTTTGTTAGGGCTGCCACTCATATATACAGACGAGGTGTGACAAACTTGGATTTGTCTATGTATGCGAATAACAGTGCTGACAGCCTCAACAGCCTGCTATCCTCTTTGACCTTGAGGCGGGCGTGTACCTGACCCCTGAGATGTTGACTTAAAATTATCATCTGCTCCTGGATTAGTTCAGTACTGCAGTGCAACTCAGTGAGAACAGAATAAGGGCGTCGTGCATATTAACAACCAAGGGAACAAAGTGTTGCATCACTGGGAAAAGATGTGATGGGTTGAATTATACTGCTGTGTTCTGCCAAGGCATGAGCAGTGAGGGGATGACACCAGAACATCACAGACTGAAATGGACCAGAATGGGAGCCAGCAGCGCAAACACAATGGGTGGTCAAATTAATAAAACATCCCAGACATCCGCTCGCTACAGAAGGTGGAAATAATGTATGGCTTTCACTGAGAACTCACCCCAGAGGTCTTGGTGCTGCTCTGCCCCTGCTCCATCCCACTGGGTTCTGAGCTGCTCTGCTCCCTCTGCTGGGAACAACAAACAGGTGCATAAGTATCTATTCACATTCGCACACACTGTAACTTTTATTTTTAATGCACAGCAGTAACAGGATGCAGTTGTAAGTGTTACACAAGAATTGGCACTGACAGATAGATGGTGTCATCAGCTGGTCAGTCTGTCTGCTGCTTTGGACAGTCTTTAATTAGAAGCTGAGATAGCGTAAGCCTATATGTGCCTGTGGCAACCAAAAATAAATCTCTGGCACACTAAGACGTACTACAAACCCTTAGTACACGCAGGCTCACTTCATCCCTGCCTCTGTTTATAGCAGAAAGCCCTCTCACTACTTTTCTTGCTGTTTAATGCTTTTCAAACATGCGTCATGATGCTGTATTATTGAAAATTGGAAAAATCAAATGTACACCATAACACTGTGTAAAACATTTAAATGCAACATGGAGATGTCAGCGTTTTTATCTTTAATGTGATCATATAACAAACAAAAAATGCACGGCTGATTGTCTGAAATATTCTATAAAGAAGAAATACGCTGCAGTTGCATGAGTCTACAGACCCCACACCACTGATACTTTGTGCAAGCACCTTTTGCATTTATCTTCTTTTTCATAAATCAACTAACTATGCTGTTAGACAGATGAATTCAGCCAAAAACTCAATGACTCTCAGCTCACCTGCTGTTTTATACAAATTTAACAACCCTCTACCTACTGAGGACAAGCAGCTGAGGCGCACGTGTAGAAACTGACTTTATTCTCATTATTTTTATTATATTTCTGTGATTATGTAAAAATGACACAGGGATTGTCATTTTGCTCCTGATGGAACAGGTTCAAACTAATTATTGGCTATTTACTCCATGTATGCCAACAAAAGCTGTCAAACATGATGTTTCAGAGAGTCTCAGGTCCAGAAAACATTTTATTTCTGCTTGTCTGAACTAAACCATTGGCTACTTCACTGTTTTTCATCTGTCCAAATCTAACATGTTGCAAACTGCAAACAAAGTATATTTATTAGTTCAGACCCCTTTCAAATTCATTTGGTTGAGACCATCTGCCATGTCATTATTTGACAAATCATTTGCCTAAGCTCCTAAGGGCTGATTGTAGTAACAGAAAAGGGGATACAACTGCAGTGTACTGATGACCTCATGGTGGGGTCACCAGTCTCTGAGGACTCTTCTAATCCCCCTCACTTATCCCTATCCTGGTTCTACAGGATGACCTCAGCAAACTGGTTCAGCAGCCCCTGCTGTTACAGTGGGGCTATTTTAAAAGATATATAGAGCTTACACACATTATGTATTTAGAAATGTATATTCATGTCTCTAATAAACACGTCTTTACTGTTACTGAAAAGAAAAATACATGTTTGACGCACTCGGTTTGACTGAATACAAATAGGATTACTAATGGATTACCAAACTGGTCGGTCTCATTCCAAGTCAAACATGCTATTAGTAACACGCCTGGTGTGCACAGACCCATGGGTCGGTATTTCCATACTGACTGAAGGTCTCTCTCCACCAACAGCCGAAAAACAAAAGCAGCACCGCGCCAGGAGTTATTAGTCTGTTTCAGGTGTATGGGCAAACATCTCAGCTGACATTATTTAATGTAATGGCTTTTCCTTTCCACTGGTGTTCACATGCATTCAAACGCACCTTTCACCCGAGCCAGGGTGCGTGACAACTTTTACATTCAGCTCAGTGGCATCATGAAAACACACAGGCAAAGCTAATACATTCTCAGCACTTGGACACTGACAGAGTTGGAACAGAGCCTGACTTGCCACTATGGTTCACAGAGAAAGAGCTTTGTTTAAATGGTGTTGCTGGTTCATCCTTACAGTGCTGATTTCGATTTACATTTTCACCCTAAATACCAATAAAAAGCACAAGTCCTGCAGTCAGCATGAGGCAACAGATTATTGGATTTTGTCAGTAGGGTAGACTTAATAGTTCTAGCTCCAGCCTACATCTTTTTGGTCATTACTCTCATTTTTTGACACTTACTCATTATTTCGTGGTTCTTACAGCATTCTGATGCATCACTGCTTATTCATTTAATAAATAAAATCCAAACAAATCATCTCCTCCCTTTTCTAGTAATATGCAGTTGAAGATTTCTTGGTAATTCTTGGAGTCAAAGATACATTTTGATAATCTTTCTCTCTTTTGTAGGCCTCCATTGTCATCAAACACACAGCACCTGCTATTTATTCCCTTTAATTAAAATGTCAAAGTGCAAGAGTGTGCACATACAACTCTGTCTCTCTCTCTCAAACACATACACAATGTCTTTTTTAATTCAGCCACTGCCAACAAAGAGCACATTTGTTCTTTCAAACTGTAAATGTATTCAGCTGATGAAGGTGACAGGCCGGGTTCAGTTAGTCACACTGTGTTCAGTGTGATGTCAAGTCATCTGCTCTACATTGTGCCCTGATCTGTCCCCCTATATTACAGCTGCAACTCAACTGAAGGCCATATGGACTGGGACATACTGCTGCTGGGGTGTGAATGACATAAAAAAGTACAATTTCAGGTATTTTGGCTGTGTCAGAAATTACCTGAAGACTGAAAACAAGCTGTGAACATGAAGATATGTGTACAACTTCCACAGTGAAGTGTTTAAAAAAGGCTTAATTTCTATAATTTCTGTATGTACATATCCCAAATGTGTCTAACAATGTTAAATGTTATTTTAGCTCTTTAGCTATTTAGGCTCTACCAACTCCTGCAGTAAACAGCGGTCTCTTCAGCTGCTGAATACTCCACGACATTCACTAGTTAGTCATCAGCTGCATTTGTCTGCTGTTTGGTGCTCAGCAGGTAGTGTTTGGTGAGCTGTGAGTTACGGTGAGTCAGCAGCGAGAATGAACCTGAACAGTGAAGCTGCAGCCGGACGGCTCAGGAAATCCAGGGGGGAGCTTCAGATTCAGGGGCTTACTGTCTGTAGGTGTGTCCTTTCACATGATCATTTCATACATGTACATATTGATAAATACCATAAAATTAGGATTTTCTATACATTTTTTTGGCAATATTTTGCAGTTGAACCTCACCTCTAAACTGTTGAATTTAACTTTCAGATTGTGTTTATGTTATGTTACAACTCCATATACAACATCTACGCATTACTTTTATTTTAGCTTGACACAATCTGAAACAAAAGCTTCCAAACACAGAAACAACAGGAGCTTGGAGCGCTTCACTGGGCCAGGTTGGTAAAGGTACAGGTTCCAAAGGAAATGATAAATTCAGTGCACTAATATCTGAAGAATAATTAATAATGCATAAAAAGAAACTGAACCTCAGCCAATTTAAAACCATGTTAAATGCCTGTTACACACAGGTCAGAGTGAAACCACAGGGGCACATCCTGACTTTAAGTATAGGTGAGGCTGCAATATCATGAAATCATTTCTCACGGTGCAACTCGGTGTCATCTTCCATGATTATGGTAAGCTCCCCACAGAGCCACAAGACATACAATACAGCTACAGTCACAAACTGCAGCACTCCTGGCAAATAGTCTGAACTGTATAGTTATGAGACGCTACAGTGTTTTCATCAGAATCAGATTTACTCTAACATGCAAATGGGAAAATCCATATATATCCTCATTATTAATGAGCCAATGACTTCAAACACTTCCTCAAACACATTTAAATAAACTTCTTTTGGCAGGACACTGTATGTCAAGCTTGACATTGTGCTGTTCAGCTGACAGCTCAACACAACCTGCACATCTCCCAACAGTCACTTGGCGATCTATTTAAAGGCTTTGACCCTCATGTTCAGCATGTCTGCTGATTCACGCGTTGCTTCTGATACCGCTGCTGCCTTCTGCAGTGACTTTCTCCACCTCAGCCAAAACACAACATGAGCTAACCCAACCGTCTGTTAGTCCTACATTAAAATAAAATTTGCATTCACTGAAAATCAGTTTGAAGCATGGAGAGAAGGAGAAAAGCTGAGTAACATGATACTGTATGATATTATTCAGACTCTTTTCTATATGGGTTGCAAAGTATTAGTTGAGTTGGCTGTAATGGATGCAGATGTGCTCATGTCCTCTCCTCAGGAACTTGTGCACTGTGTCTTGTGCTTAGGGGGCTTTGTTTGTGTGTTTGTATTTTTGCTGTGTTTCCACCGAGGAGCCATTACTTGTGGGAGGTTTATGATTATACATGTATATTAAAAATGCATTCATTCATTTTAGGGCTGCACTTTATTGGAATAAACAATATGCAATATATTGCAATTTGAAAACCACAGGAGTTTTCACCAGATGACTTAAATAGCTCTATTTGAAAAGAATTATTCAGCAACTTTTGTTTTTTAATTAAAAGCATGAGCGTGAGCATCACCCCACAGTCTTTAAGTTCAATCCACTTGATAAAACATTTAGTTTTCTGTACAACCCCAAAGTGGTTCCGTTCCAGTCCAGTTCATGAACACAAGAAGAGGGACAGCAGTCCATTCTGGGTTTAACCGTGGATCCCCATCAAACAATTCAAATGAGGAAATCAAAACAGAAATAGTAAAAGCAGCATCTGTATTCCCAAATCAGGTACAGTGATGATTTACAATCACTGTAAGCAGGAAGACCGACACCTCCCAGAGAAACTCCCACTGGGAAATACACACATCCATCTGCATATCATTCCCTCTGACACCGACATCAGAGACAAAGCTTGTGTCTTAACACAAGTTGGCTATAGTGACGTGGACGTTGTGATGCAATGCTGTAGCAACCCTGTGTATCCAAGGACCTCTAGATCTGATTAAATGGCGCTAATGTCAGGCAGAACCTTCTTGTGGTTCCGCCATGGATCGGCCTTGTTTGAGATGATTTGCTCTAACTGACACTGTAAAATCTGCGAAGAGACTGACTGACATGCTTAAATTGTGATCGTGCAGCCTTCATTTATTCACGTTTTTCTTATTTACTGCACTTTTTGAATGTTTGCAGCAGACAGTACAGTCTTGCAGATGTAAATCTTGGCTGCAGGTATGTCTGAGGCATTGCCTGATGTGCTGTGTCAGAGACTCACCTCTTCCACAGGACAAGCAGAGTGTGCAAGCTCAGGGTTTTGTATAGAAACACTCTTCTCCCACTTGTCAGCGATGTGGTTGACCTCCTCCAGCTTCTGCTCACAGCTCTTCTGTGTGTTTAGCAGCGTCACTTCATAGAACTCCTGGATATCTGTGGAAATACAGATATTACATGAGTCTGGTTAACAGCTGATAGTCTCTTAGATAACAATAAAACAACCAACAACTAGGGACATTTGAGATGGTACTTTCTCCCAATTTCTGCAAATCACAGGCGCCATCAATTCTAACTAGATGATGTGTGTGTGATGATGTGTGTGAATATCTTAATGCTCTCTTAAGTCAACAATAAGGGCACGAGGTAAACTGGGACCTTATGGCAGAAATCACTGGCTGGTACATGGGTACAAGTCTGATCTACTCTGATCTAATTAAAGTAAACAAGGTGAGGGATCTAAAAGTTAAAAACTGAGCTGAAATTGTGTTTTTGTGATGCACTGCACATCGCACAACTGTTAATGTCTTTCACATTGAAGTATTCATGAGATAGGACAAACCATATTGTCTTATTTTCTTTCTGAGCACTTTCTTCTGCCACCAAAAATCAACTTTAGCTCACTGGTCTAATATGCTTGGATAGCTGGGATCACACTTTGCCGTATTTTACCTATGTGGAATTGATTAGGTTTGAGTTTTAGTACAGAGGTCTCATGCTGCCCTGTGTGAAAACTACACGGCATCTTTCAGAATCATAATTTCTGTTGTCTTCAGATCTTATTCAATATAAAAATGATCAGAGCTTATTAACACTGCATAGCCTCTTCTTTCACTGACTTGGCTTCCACCTCCAAACAGTTCAACTGTCAGAGGGACTGATAAGCATCACATTATAATCACAATATTCAATAGACACTATCCAATTCATACTAAAAATATGAATAACACATTAAATAGCCAAAAACAAACTATCTACAAAGGGTTTATTCTGTAGTACAAACCTGTCCAACTAACTAGCATTAGCTATCCGGTTAACTTAGCTAAGGTTGTAGTTGTTGGTTAACTCTATGGAGCATCCCTATGGAGAAAAACTTATTATGATGTAGATGGACAGCTTTATATGACGTATATAAATGCTGTGTATATATGCAAATCACCTAAGGTGCCCTTGAAGTGCAAATAATGTATTCCTTGAATGACAGATGTTTTTGAGGAGGGGTGACACCTTTTTTGTTTACATCTGCTTAAAGACATTAACTGACAGCACAGCACTGAACAGCTGTAGTTATACACCATCAAACTCCTTCACCAGTCTGTAAAATGTGAAATTTAAATGTTAAATGATGTAAAATTCATAAAAAGCAAAACAGGCATGTGCAACATATGCACCAAGCTGTGCAGAAGTTAAACAGGTCAACCATGTCTATTGCATTCAGCCCGGACTAGAACACAGACATTTCCACATAAACTGACTGAATGTCAGCATAAGTGACTGCTTTATCAGCCTCCCTGTATCAGAATCTTCTGGAGTGATGAACTCAGCTTCTGTTGGTCCATCATTACAACATCTACCACAAAGATCTGCATTGTGTAACTCGAGTGAACTCTTTGTTTGGCACTCAGTTCAAATGCTGTTGTTTTAGAAATGCAGACACATTTTTTTGAATGGCTAGCCACGACCTATAATGAGTGATCTGCCACGCCAGTCCAAAGCCTTGGCTCTGCAAATAAAAGACACATTTACATTTGAATAGATCTTAAACAGGCATAGATCTTAATAAAAACAAACTATTAGCATTCGCCACCAGACACAAGATCATGTTTCTGTCCCAATCATACACAAGTGATTCCATGCATTCTGTTTTCAGGAACAGGAAATGAATTATAAAAACCATCAATAATAAATATTGATGTAGTTTTGATGTAACAAACAAAAACAGTTCTATCTTTTTGTAATTCAAATGAAAACAGGCTATTGTGGATGCAAATGAATACAGCAAAATTTATGCAAATCCCCAAAAGCTCTTGAACGGTTGCTGTACAGCAGAATGAGTATATGTGGAAGACTCAGCGTGGCTTAAAACCAGTTGGTTGTTGTCACTCATGTCATTATAACGGCAGAATAAAGATCTGAAGTGAAATTATACATAAACTTTGTCATACGCTTATCTAAACTAGGATTGCTGTTACATAAGTTAATAAGTTTGGAATTCTATGTCGTTGTGAAAACTCAAATAAAAATGACTTCACTGAAGTAAAGACCTAACCGGATTCACCAGCAGCACTCAACTCCATGTCTTTTTGACTGACAGTCTCAAATGCTGCCTTAAAACAATCAAAGCCACCAACTGTAAGGACCAAAGCCTAATCATAAACATCCCTATGGAGAAAAACAGTTTCAGTTTCAAATGCAGTGGCAGAAAGTCGTCGAGTGGAACTCACAGTGCAGTAAAATCTCCCTGTTCTCTCTGGTCATGTTGCAGCGCTGCTGTCCTGTGAAACAGTGTGCTGTGAGAGGACCAGATGCCTGGTGGCAAGCTAACAGCGAGCCTAATCCTCAGACATAGAGGCCGCCTGTTCCCTTCAATGCAGACAATGACCTTACACCCGGCATAGCTGATTTCTAATTCAGCTCTCTTCTGGGTAATGTGCTTAACATAGCCAGCAACTCTCTCCTTAATGAACAAGACTCCACTACTCCCATCGAGAGATGAAGTGGTTTGACAACTCATCAATAGCTAGGCATTCAATTTCCCTATTCTAATACCGACACAGCCTGGTTTTTACACCAGTGTGGTGAGTCCAGCGTATAATATAGGTTTAGTGTCGGGCATTAAGAAGCTGATACAAAGATTGTGACTACCAGTTCTGGAATAGTCCATTCACTCTCAGTACCGCTGAGCTGCTTTAAAGGCGGCAGCTGGCACGGCATTCAAGGCACATGGCTTGCGTGTAAGGCATCAAGAGCCCAGCCCAGAGAGTAACTTTAAACAGCATGTCTAGTGCAGGATCTGTGTGTGTGTGTGTGTGTGTGTGTGTAAAACAATGTGTCCCGTCTGAGAGTCCCAGGGATGAGTGTGAGCCCTTGTAAAGCCACTGAGGGCGCAGTGAGTGAATCCAAAGATTCCAAGCTGAGGTCATGAGAGCATGTAGGTACTTTGCAACTGCACATCAAACATTTATACCCAGACTCACTGTAGCTGTATGTAAACCTTCAGCACAGCTCACCACAGCTGCAGCTACTGTCTCACATGCTCAAATCACAATGTGGTGCATATGAAACAGGTGAAAACTATTTTAATTATTTAATTGTTTTTTTTTTTTGATAATTGCTTTGTTTACAAAATGTCAAATAATTTCATTAATTTGCTTGTTTTGTCTTATATTCCATTTGAAATGCTATAAAAGTGTTGCAAATAACTGGATTTTGTCCATGACAGTGATTAAGTTATAAAAAACATTTTATTTTCAGTTGACTGCCTTATTAGGGACCTGTTTTGGCATTAGCCATGACATGAACAAGAAGCACCACCAAATACATTTTAATTAAAAGAGTATTTAATATTTCTGTTCGTCCTGATAAAACAAATATTTGTTTTGTACTGTGTGAAAAAAAGCAGCTATATATTTTTTTAGTTCATTGGTGAATAAAGTTTAATTCGGGAAATTCTACTGTTTGCATCTGTGTATGGGTAAAAGTGACACTTGAGGGTACGTTTCAGCACAAAGACAGCAGCATTAGAGACAAATCACATCGAGCACAGAGCATTCACTTTTCCCAACAATCATCAAATAAATCAACTATTAAACTTTTCACTTTTCTCCAGTTTATCCAAGTGCTGTGTGACGCGCTGTTACAAACCGGCCTGTACATATGTTCATCCTACCCTTTGTGGCACATCCTGCACTGATGCTACAGTCATACTTGGACAGGTTTTGTGCAGCATGTAAAAAGGAAACAAACCCATGGAGCAGACACTCAGTGAGTTATGTGCCTGGATAAATTGTGCTTGCTAAAATATTAAATCATGTAATTACACTTTAACAGTGGAAGTATCTGTTAAGCCCTTGGCATTAACTGTTAATCCATAGGCTTTATCAGAAAATACAATGACAAAATCCCAATCTGGAGAGTGTTTGTGTCAGGAGGGGCACATGGATTGTGGTGGCATGCACTCTGCTCCTCAGCCCAGACATGCAATGCTGCCCAGCTGCAGAGTATGTGATTGCTATTTGTGCATCAAATATTAAGTTAAAAAAATCAATACATTTTTAATTGATTAAAATATTAAAGTGATATCAAAGGAAAATAAGAAGGCTAAGGAACAAAATCACAGTTGCAAAACGCCAAACATATGACATGCACCTGACGGAGCAGTCCAACAGAAAGGTGCTACTTCTCTATGTTATAAAAAAACATCTGGATTCAGATTAATCCACAGAAACTGTTCAGTCTGCATCTTTTTCAGGCACCATTTATACACCTCATATACATCTATACATGTCAAATAAATATGATATCATAACTATATACAGGAAGCAATCAAATAGCGAAAAGATATGTGGTATTTGAAACCCATCCAAAAAAGAACAAAGGAAAAATGATATGAGTCTAAATAAAACTATTAATGCTGTGGGGGCAAATTCAGAGTGAAAGCTGAACAGGAGCTTAGTGGAACAATACAAGGTGCAATCATAGTGTTAGGAAAATGCTTCCACCACAACCAGGAGGACACGGCCCCTCATCTCCAAATTCATTCTGGAGAAAAGGAAGAAGCCATTGCCAAATCCAGCAGGTAAGGCAGGTGGGCCAGGGTGGAAAACAGACACCACAGCACACAGAAGAAGGTTTAGATTAATGTAAAGCTGGTCTGATGAGTCTTGGTGGAAAACTGAGAAAGCTAACAGATCATTACAACTCACGTTTTGTTTAGAATGTCTATTTAAAAAAGAGTAAGCTACTGGCACACACCTGAAAGGTATACACTTCACAAACAGTCCCTAACTTCACCTCCTCACTACCCTGTCTCATGCTGAGCATCAGGCTTCAGCATCTAATTCTGAGGTAAAGTAACATCTGTCAGATAGTCAGGTCTATTCCACACTGCACAACTAACCTGGTGAAAACTAATTAAAACCTACTGAGAATCAGCATCATCACATGATGTTAAGTATTGAATTTAAAGTGTAAAGGTAGTGTTTCTAGCCTGTAGCCTGTTTGTCTGTTTAAAGTTTGGCAGATCTGCATCATTAAAACTCTTCCAACTTTGCAAACAAGCAGACAACAGACATCCCACTGAAACATTAATTCAGCTATTGCAACAGGGTGTGAATGATGCACGCATGTTTGGATTTGATGAAGTTATGACTGAGAGGAAATGGTGTAACCTTTGTGGCCAACTGTTTTCAGATCTGTTCAAAGAATGTTTTCTGTGCCTGTTTGAATAATGTGTTCGTGTTCAGATGCACCCCAAATGTGAACTCAAAAATGATATGCGATTCACTTTGGCCTCCAAACTTCAGCTACAGCTACAACCTTTAGTTGGTATGGTAACGCTAAAGGTGAAGCTCACTGTAAAGTAACATGTTGCATTCTCTGTGGGATGCTGTGTTAGTTTAACAAACACTGTACAGTGCGTACCAAATTTCCATGACTGCCATTTTCATTTAAGGTACTTTCATTTTCAGTGGTCACATCAGTTTTGTGCTTTTCAAGTACTTGACAGCAACAGTTTGGCTGCTGCTCTTGCCCCTTTTGGGTTTCCTAGGCAACACTGCAGTGGATCTGAGGAGATTTGCATCCTCTTTGACATATATGTTCCACATGCAACTTTACTGCTAGCTTCCTTTAATGAGCACAAAATCCGACTTGCACAAAGCATTTTTACAATGAATACACTTACACACTGTCACAATGCTGATCTGCTTTCTTCATGCTTACGTAACGAGTGGGTGGAGTGGGCTGGGGCTCACAGTGATGGCTCCTGTGTAGCTGTGCTTCTTTGGGGAGCGATTATTCCAGCTGCATCCCCTCCCTACAGCTAGCCCTCCTCCACAGTGACTAAGGTGCCAGCTAATCCTTCTATCTCCCAACACACACAGGCTACCAATTATTGGTAATACATCACTTCTCACTCCTCTGGCTCTCACCTCCCTCAAGGAAATAACATTGTATAGTCAGTTTGATGGTGTTAAAATGAGAAGAATTCATGCAGGAATGCAGTTTCATAATATCCAAGTCCAGGATCTCAACATGATCCTTACTGTCACATTTATCGCAGATATAAAGGTATGGACATTTATGTTGTACAGTATGCAGCAATATGGTTTTACACTTGTTACAGTTTTACATGCTGTCCTCACAGAGTGTATCCAAACCAAACAAACGTCTAAGCACTATGCATGATGGGAAATCAGGGGGATCACCATGGTTTACATTGGGATTTGTTATCTTGATGGGTCTGTATGACATAATGTGACAAACTGATAATGTCCTGTTACCACAGGAGACAATAATAATATAAAGTAATATAAAGTACTCTGAACAGAAAAGTCTTTTTAATAGTTACAGTAACACACATACATTACTGAACTGGAAACACGTGCTAAAGTCAAACTGGAAGAAGCTGTATTTCTATGAGGCGCAGACTGTCTGCTGCTTTCTCTTCATGAATTAATGTTACAGATATAAAGTGGACCAACTAGCATGCATCACCTGGACGCACTGTGATGTGGTTATTGGTTTTCTGCTTGCTAGCGAAATTGAAACATTGTTTAAGCAGAAGTGATTTACATTCTTTTACCGAAGCTGTCACTTTCTGACCTAGTTTTCCCAAACATGCATTCAATCTACAGTATCACCCTGCCATCAGTGCTGTCTGACCGACTGACAGGAGACTGAGGTCGCGGATCTGCAGGGTAGCTTTTGAGGAAACTTAGTGACAGAAATACAGAGACATGTTTGAAAAGTTCTGATGACTGAGCAGCTGTCACACTAATAATACAGAACCAAAATAATAAGTGCTCAATCAATACTCACACTAACAAAGAAAGGAAGAGAGATAAAGACGAAAACCACTTAAAGTTCTGGTTCTAGTTATTTTAATTTAGAACTGTAAACAAAGTGTTGGTTTCTGCTTAAGAGAGGTTGGGTGGTGTGACTATGTCTGAACTTTCTTCTTTGCTCATGGCATCACTATAGTAACAAATACTAAGTGTACTTTTCCAAAATATGTCAGCGCTGGTGAGAAGTTGCAAGAGTTTTTTTTTTCCATCTAATACACTTGGAAATAACACCATGAGACTCTTCACATCAACACACTGCACGAGTTTGACAGCACTGACATTCTTAGGATTTTGGCTTACAGTGGGTCTGCAGGAAGCTCTTGGTATGTTTGTTGTCTCTATATGAGCATGTTCATTTGCAAGCTAATTTGTTCAACACAAAAATATATGCATGCCAATCCCAGCCCACAGCAGACAACGTGGAATACAAACAGCCTCCCCAGTAGTTACCCTAACAAAGAAACATTTGAAAACATACTCCAGTATATGTTATATTCATCTATTATTATTATTCATCACTCCCAAACACATTTGACCAATCTCAAGGCTGGTGTCCTGCCTTTCTGATGGTCTGACTGTCTTTACCCGAATGGACTATATGGTTTTTACCATGTTGTCAGATTTTACTGAGCACTGTCACTGACAGGAATGCTGGCCAAACCAATGAAAGTCAATATTTCAATGTAAATATAGATTTATAGCTTTTTTGTCTTCCTGCAAGTTTGTTGTAGGAAAACTTGTACTCCCAGCCCAAATAATAACTAGGGACATGTGCTTTGAAAACCAACTGATCTGAGACCAGGGGCTTTAAGTGTCTAGATCCTTTCTTTTACCTAGTTTTTGGACAAAACTCCCTCTCACATGTGGAGACTTTCACAAAACAAAACCCAGTCATGCCGAGTGACAACAATACAAACAAAGACTGGATATAAGACAATACTGACAATACGGGGAAGCATCATGGCTGATAACATATCATTTAATAAAAACACAGTGATGAAATACATTGTAATCAGTTGTCATCAGTTGAAATATAAATTACTGGGATCATTGTGCCATGAAAAACCCTGCTACTGTGCACTATCAACACCGTGTGCATAATAAGAATGGAGGATAATCACTTGACTCTTATTTTCTCATCATTTATATATTTTTATCCTGTATGAGCTGATGGGATTATATTATTGTTAGGAATCCTGCTCACAATACCATTATAATTTTCATTAATTTCTATATAATTGTTGTGTGTTGATATGTGTAACTTAGCAGATATTATTCTTGATATATCCATATATATATAATGGGCTTTTGTTTAATGACTATATTAGTGTGACTTAGCTATCATGGTTTAGAACTGACTGCTGACTATCCATTCAGGATACTTGTTATGTTGGCCAGTAGCTGCAAGCTCCACATTGACCCATGTAATATAACAATGCTAGGCATCATTTTCACAAGTGGGAGGATGACACCGGCCCAAGTGACACTGGATCTTTGAAACTGATATCGCTAACAATACATGGAGGTTCAATAAATCTGGTCATATTGTTTTCTTCCATGAGCTCAACACAGAAAGGAACAAACAGCGACAAAGCTTCAAATCACATCTCTCTGGAATTAAAGCACTGGAATTCCTTGTTATTTATCACTCAACATTAAGTAAATGCTGATACCAATATGCTGTGTCTGTGCAGCTCAAGTCCATGCTTAGTTCTATACCACCTCATTTTTATCATTCACTGGCTTTCACGTCACTTTCAAGCCTCTGCTATTGAACAATGCACTGACGACGAACACAGATATCACTGACGCAGAAACATTGCAGCAGATATTCGGACCAGCTAAGATTTAGCAGCGGACCTGCATTAGGAAAATATAGTTATTGATGAATCATAACCCACAGCTTTCTGTTGATTTCATGCCTGCACACCGCCCCGAGCATGGTGTGAGCCTGATAACAATAACATATGGCTCTCCTGCCTGTATGGCTGCAATTTCCTGTAAGGTCAGCCACAAGGCTGAGGTAAAGCACAGTCCATTGCAGCAGGGTCAGTTAAGTGTGTGGGTGGCTTAATGACCTCACAAGTGTGGGAGGAATAACTTAGCTGACAGCGTGCTATAATAAAGTACTGAGGTCTGCATTAGTTCTTGCTATGACGATCATGCAGCACAATAGACCAGCAATATCTAGCATTACATAACAAACATTATACAATTTAAAGCTGCACACAGGTAACACCCATTCCTGCCTCGCACTATCATTATAGTGCTACACACTTCATTATAGTTTCAACAGCGAGGATGCCACTCAAAGCTTAAACAGACCTGTTACAAAAACAGTAATTAGACCACGATCTGGACAACCCTGAGTGATTTCAAATGAGGAATGAGCCTTTCATCGATCTCACTTGGAGAGCAGCAAAACCGGAGATAAACAGCAGTAAACCCAGTCTTCTGGCTCCCTCTACTGGAGCTCCTGCTCCACCTAAAACTCTGTACATCTGTATAAATCCAAACACACACGTTTCGCCATCCCACCTTACAGCTTGAAATGAATATGCTGCAGAGCAGACCAGCAAAACTGAGTCTGAAACTTCAAAACCTAACTGACAGAGATATTGCGCTATGTGTGCACAGGTATGAACTGTTGACATTTCAGCAGCCTTCTTCTTTATTAGTATGCTACTTGTTTCTGCAGCAACACATTTACTCAGACATTAGTCACCATGGCAATTTGGCACCTGTTATGTTCAATGAACACTAGAGCATATCCAGTAATTCTTTGACGGCAGGGTGACATTTCTGTTGCGCACAGAAGCTAAAAGCTTTTAGGGTCGAGACACCAATGTTCACATACATCATAACACTGTATGCAGGTAATATATGAAACAATGTGTGTCTGATTCATTTTAAACTGCTTCTCAGCAGCACACTGTCTATGATTCTAACACACTCCTCCAGTTCGAGCCCTGCTGTTCCCCCCAGATAGATTGAAAAGAAAACTCTATTAGCAGCTTCAGTTACATTGTTACATGAAATAAAGTTCCAGCCCAGCTGAGACTATTACCAAAGAATTTATTTGGTCCTAGCCAACGTTTACCAAAACATTGGCTCTTGGTCTACACATGTCACACCTGCAGCCACACACCTGAATGTGATATCTGACCTTGAAAAACAAGTTAATCACGTTATCAGCTGATCAGGATCATCATCATCATCAGATCTTTTTTATTTAGACCAACACTGACAAAGTCATATGTGACAGTCAAGTTCCTGTTTCATTAACACTGTTGGATGCTTTATTCACACATTCAAAACAACGGCCATTATTTGCATATTTCAACAACGGGAACATACGGTTACAGGGCAAACATTAACATCCGAGCGCTGGTGACAGGATTTGTATGATCAGAGTTATTAAGTCTCTCTCTCTGTCTCTCTGCCTCTCTCTCTCCACAAGATGGCAGGCTTCTCTACATCTGTCCTCACTGAGCTGAAATGATTCTCTGACATCAGCAAAAACACACTTTCTTTCAAGGGCCACTGTGAGTGAGTAATAAACAGGAAAACAGAGCAGCTTTGAAATGTTCCATGAACTGCACAAATTAAATTAAATGGAACCATGTGAGAATGAACAGTTATCATGTCTTTACAGACAACAGCACAGTCAATGTAAAAGTGATGGTGTTAAGCCAGAATCACATATGTGCTCTTGTTAAGCCTGCACTGACAGAATGAGGTAACACATACAAACAGTAGTGAATGATTTTAAAGAGTCCTAACCGTAACAACTGCTCCAACAGATGATCTGCCTGATCTGAAGCTCTGGAGAAGTCCTGTAATCCATTAAGTATACATGAAACCCTTAAAACCAACCAATGACACTCGTAACCTTTGACATGTCTTGGAACAGTACGACTTGTGCTAAATCACATGAGAAATGTGCCAATTAAGCTGCCATATTAAAGAAATATACAGAAGTCATTTATAGCTGCTTTATAATCTGTAAAGGGCAGAGGGGTCACTGCATTGTTACCAGAGCGTATGACCTGTAAATTGATGGATTGATAGGCAGTTAGTATTTACTATAGGTCACTGGAGTCTTTGTTAATGTTTAATGACAATGGAATGAGGAAGTACTGAATCACAGGAGTGCTAAGTAGCAAAGACTGAGAAGTGAATTGTTATTTATCTTCTATCTAAGTCCTACAGACTGAAAAGTAACTCATGTGACATGCGTATTATTAGTGCACACTGCATCAAGACATCATGTCATAAATAACAACAGGCCTATGGAACCAGGATGAATAAAAGGAAGCTTGCAGCTTAATTTTATGGGTAATATTAGTATATAGTTATTGTATGATCACTAAATTCACTTACTTTTTAACTGAGGACTTGACAAAACACAGAGAAGAAGTGGAACCAGACAGAGAAACGTCAAAAAGGTTTGTGTGAAAATACTCTAAATGGATACATATAAAGTTTAAAGTTTAAAAATACAGAAAGCTGTTCACATATCATATGGTTTCATTTTAAAAATCATCCCAGCACTGACAAAATGAATGCAAATGCAAAGAGGAAAAACCAAACTTAAAGGACTGCACACATAACTAGTGCTGAACATTGACTTTTTTTCCCCAACCCATTACTGTGGCCCGACGTTAACTCCCACTGGTATTATCAGTCTGCCTGGGAGAGATTCAATTAACACTGAGAGTAGATTAGACAAAATGAAGCCTCCCTGGAAAGGATCTCTCTCAGACAGCAGAGCACAGGCACTGTAAAAAGGACTAACCAGCCTTTGTTCATCAGACATATAGAGCTCATTAGAATCTTTGAGGGGCATTTTGGCAGATAGCGGTTATGAGATCAGGACACTGTGAATCCCACCTGAGCTTCCAGTTCATTCAGGTGAGCACATGTCATTGGACCTTGCTGCAGACAGACTGTAGCACTCTAGCTATTCACCTCTACTGCAGGGGGATGAATTGTGCTTTGGATTGGTTGTGAACACGACTAGATACAGCCACAAAATGACCAAACACCAACACTACTTAACCCAGCTATGTATAAACATATTAAACAAATGCAAGACAGCTATTATACAATATCCAGTTTGCTAAAATACATCACAAGAAGGTAGAACATAGAATAGTCAACATTAGCATCTCTTTAACAAGGCTTCACAGCACAGCTTTCAGAAAAGATGCTTCACTATGAGGTCAACCTACTGCTGAGTATTTAGTGCCAAAAATGCACTGCCAATTTGCTGCTCATGCAAAAGAACAGAGAGAGGGATTTCTCTCTTGCTGACTTACTGTGTGAAGGCCAAATATCAGGGACTGGTGTTTTCATTTTAAACAGACTGTAAATGTAACGAAGTTGCAGAGGGCAGACGCACAAAGAAAAGTGATGCTATAAATACAGCCTCACTGTCTTGACTCAACATTGATTGCTGACTGCACCGCTTGCTGAATTGAATCTTGTGTACTATATGATCATATGGTAATATGGAAGTCCCACCAATCCCCAATGTTAGCAAGCACTTGTCTACAGCAGCGAGGAAGAACTTCCTTATGACAGGCAGAAAGACAGAGAGAGCTAGATAGAAAGAGACAGAGACAGAGAGAGAGAAAAGAGAACATAGAGTAGCACAAATTCCACACAGAGACGTAAAGTAATGATAACTGCAATGTTAATAATAAGACTTATTTTACTAGTGGGCACTGAGTAAAAAAACTGGGGCACCAAAGCGTTGGGAAGTGCAGAGAAGAATGTCCAACTACAACTCTGCCTTCTGGTATCAATCCTGCAAATCAGACAGTCACCCAGGCATCCTGGATTCCAGCTGCTCGGGAGCGACCAGGGGACAGCTAGAGGAAGCTACACTTGGCTGGACTGCACCAGCTACACCATCCAATTCAGTAAGCCTGACCTCCAACACAGCAAATAAACCGCATACAACCTGTTTCACTCTCTGTTTCATGGTACTGCACAGTCTAGTCGATGTTCGGTGTATTTATTATACCACGGTAATGTATTCATAATCTTGTACTTACAATGATTTGTTTATTTGTGCTGTAATTAAGAAGTTTGTTTGTATGAAGTTACTTGTATTGCTGACTCTGTGTTCTCTCACTACAGCGCTGTAGTGGTCAGTGTTCCAACAAACCAGTTTTAGGGGTCCAGTGCCCCGCCATGTTTCAGCTCAGTGTGAGCCCTAACGTTGTACCTCTCCTCTGCTCTCTTTCACCAGGCACAGGGCGCAGCCTGTCCACACAAGACACACAACAAGGCAGACAAGAGAGAGAGGTGAAGTGAAGCTGTAACTGTAATGGTAATAAAAGAGGGATAAGAGTAACCTGTTATTGTATCTATTAATGTTATCCATTTAAAGCTAAAGATGGACAGATACTGACCACACTTTCTTATAATACCTACCCTCCACCCTTCTCATGTAAAGACCTACAGTAGAGACCAACCTCTCTTCTTCCATTTCATTCAACAACAGTTGAGCATCTAGGTGCACACAACTGAACAACCAACCTACTTAGCCCACGCCACTCAAACAGAAACTGTCCTCTTTGCCTTCACAGTGGACCTCCACACTCCCAGAGCAGCCACCTTGTCCTCCATCATTCAACTGCAAGCTTTTCAGCAGTGTTTGACAAATGCTCCCTATCAGAACTGGAAGTCTCAGGCTCTGCACTCTCCTGGTGTAGTTCTGTCTTTTGCCTGCTGCTACTATTGGTGCATTGGAGTTTTGGCATTCTTGGGTCCTCAGGGTTCTGTGCTGGATCACCTCCTCTTTCGTCATTACATCGAGGCACTTCCCTACCACAGCTAATCAGATGACACTCAACTCATTGTTTCCCTGGGATTGTTGATGTACATGCATGATTCTTGAAATTACATACACATGGTTGGATGTGCTTATTGTAATTTTGGATGAAAGCATTAGATAAATAAATGTAATGTATTACAGAGTTTAAGTTCTAGACTATTTGAACTTGAAAAGCCTGTGTTGCAACACATCCAGTCTGCAAGATTCACCACCCACTGGCACTGCCACGACAGAAATCCATAGTGTAAATTCAATCAAAGCAGAGCACATATGATGATTTTTGTCACATTTTAATCTCAGCATTAGATTCTCAAGCACAGCATTTTAACCCAAAGTTTTTTCTCTGAAACTGTTATGACACAGAATTATTTGGTAATCATAATTCAAATTAATAATAAAATAAAATATCAAAAATAATTTAATATATTGTTTATTATTATACATATATATATTGAGCAATAGTTACTGTTCATCATGTGGTATGAGTATAAACTCACAGTCCAGGCATGTGTAGCTGCATATTTCATTGGCCATCACAGTGCCTTACAAGGTGATGCAGCTAATCAGCACTGACCACAGAGTGGTACAGATGAAGACGCTGGTGATGTCACTAGTTTGGCAGCAAGTATAATTTGAATTAAAGCATTTAGATATTAACTGAAACTGATGTGATGATGATGCTAAATGAAAAGTCAGGAGATCACCAATGTCCCAAGGGTTCAGGATTCAGCTTTCTCATGCGTGTTTTAAATATCTGCAAGAGATGAGTGGGGGTGGGTTTAAGTGTGAGTGAAGCTTTGCCTCAGAAACATTTTCATTTATTTATGGGAAAAGGATCAAACAATGTGAATATGTTGCAAATTATATCATGTTTTAAAAAGGCATCCATATATCCAAGACCTAAAGTTATGAATCTGCGGGGAAGTCATACGGAGCGTGAAAGCAGAATGTGGGACTGCAGCAGTAACAGTTGTTTCCTCGTGAATTAAAGGAAGTATGAAGCTTGTGCTGGAAACAGATCAGTAAGTCCTTCAACTGTGCAAATGAGTGACTGAGGAGTAGTGGGGATGATGAATGGGTTAATCCACACACGGATCCACTCTGCAGTGATGGGGTTTAGCTGGGGCACCCACGCCACTGACCAGATTAGACAGCACCTAATGCTTTGTAAGATGATTACATCTATTTCAGGAGGCATTTATTCCATCGCAGAGTTGTTACTGTGTTTGATTGCATTGCACAGACCTATTGTTCCTCATCACTGCCAGAGAAATTGGTGAGACAGGGTCTATCTTTACTAAGTGAGCAGTACCAAGTGTAACACCTCGCCTGCACACTGACAAAGCCTTCAAAACAAACAAGAAGGGATGAAAATGTGATTGTGTTCAGCTTACATTTACAAAACTATAACTCACCACACTCAACGGTCTAGGCATAGTGAATGACATCAGTTAACTAAGTGACTCAATCTTTATTGGTCAGTGGTGAACAATAATCAATATTACTTTGCAATGACAACAGAAGTAGATCTTTTCTGCCCAGTATTAAGAGTCCAACATATGAGCGTGTTTCAGTAGAACATCTGTTGCAGGATATTATGTAAGTATTCAAATGTAGGGAAAGATTATAAAATGTAATCCACACATTAAATGAAAAACAGGTCTTAATGGAGTTTGTCCACACAGTTAACATTTATTTTCTAGAAAACATGTATTTTGGATTGTCGCTGTGATTTCAAACAAAGGAACATTGTTTAAGCCATTATTTATTATTTAAGCCATTGTTTATTTGGGGCATTCTATTGTGTATTCAGTTAACAGAATCTGTATACCAGCATCTTATACATGTGTGTATTCTATAGCTGTTTATATTGTAAGTGAGGCACTTTGTCAGTCAGCCAGTTACTTAGTAATGTTACTGTACATATAAAAAACTGCTTTTGTCAGCACTAAGTCATATTAAAAACAACACAGGATGACTGACAATATGAGACATTGTGTTCAAATAAAATAGAACATGTGTATTGTGAACAGTTTTCCCCTGAGATCATACTTATCATTTTTAAAAACAATTCAAACCACCTACTTAATTTTAACAAATCAATATATCAAATACAATACTAAATATATTTATTATGGCAAGCCAAATGTTGCATTACATTTGGCAAATTAGATCAATCTGACAGCACATGTGTCAAAACTGCAGGTGTCAGTGAAGTCAGGTTTAAGTTTGGGCTGGGTCAAAGGCTGGATGTCAGACAAAAGCAGTTTGAAATGATTTTTGAGCCTGCGCCAGAAAATAAGCAGTGACAGTTTTTAATGCTTCTGAGTGTGTCGACCATTTCATTAATGGGATGGTAGAAGGAGAGAAGAAAGTCTGATTGATGCTGGAAATGGACTGACAGGAAACCAGGAGTAGCTAAGATCAATACAATTACCAGACTTCAGGACTTCATGGTCTGGTTGGGCTGTTTGCAACTGCTCTGTCTCAGAGCCTCTGTGCACCTCCGCCCCCTTTCGCTCACAAGTTCTCCTCCAACATGGAGAGAGACGCAGCCTTGGTCCACACTGCCGGACAATACAAGAGCCCTTCTCTCATACAAGCTTTGGGCAATGTCAGGACAATCAGGTGGGGACAATGTCTGGAGTCGCCATTTCACACATAATGCATGTGTTTGGACGTATCTGCACGATCAATCAAGTTATGGAATAAACATAGAGGAGAGGCAGGAGAGCACAAAGAGTCAAACTCTGTAAAACATCCTCAACACACATACTGGCTCGCTGTGAATTATCCAGACAGTGACCTGCTTTACACATGAGCTCATTCAGACACTACACAGACTTTGTACAAGGAAGCTGGCGGGGTAAAGCCCAGTTAACATCTTGGACGTTAAAAGCTGCACTGCATGTGTGACAGAGACTCAGGTTTGTAAACGGAGATGTGATTTAATGAATTATTTGGAGATAGTTCAGATTTAAAAGATTAGGTGAGCAGCAGATTGCCCTACAATTTAATTAGACTATTTTCATTAACAGTTGCACAGCATCTCAGGTGGTTGATTATTGTTCAGCTGATTGTCTTTAAGCAGCAACATTAACCATATCTTTGCATTTTGTTTCAGTCAGTCAGTTTATAAAAGTGTTTGGATCTGGCTTTATCTTACAACTAAACATCAAACCCCTAAAAATACCCAGATATGATATTTGATCCATGTCAGCCAGTCCTGGTTAACATTATCATTAAACCTATGTAACCACCCACAAGAAACAATTGAGGAAACACTGGGCTCCATTAGGATCTAATGCCTGGGACACAAGATGTTGTGTTGGTTTGTAGAGGTGGGTTACTGGCCAGCTATTTAGTTCACAAATGCAACAAATCAAACAGTCATGTCACGTGGATGCATCTGGAATATTATCATGTGACCAGAATCTGTGTTTCTTTCACTCCACAAAGACTTTGGGGTCATCCTTCCTTGATAAGCAGTCTGACAATCACATGGGGAAAATACTGTGTCACTCAATGTTCTTAGTTACTTACTTAAAATTAGTTTCTGCTATTGTTACTGAATTTACTCATTTAAATGCCTGTAAGTGGGACTCCAGTGCATGGAGCTGTTAAGTTATTGATTTTTCCACACCAGGATCAAATGAAGCAGTAAAACCATTTTAACATGCTTTTCTGTCCACAGCACAGAACTGCTCATTGGGCTTTTAATTTGAAATGCAAACAGGAAGTATTGAGTTATAAAAGACAGGCATGGGACATGTTCCTGATGAAAGAAAGATCAAAACCACCATGCAAAAGGTTCTCTCTATAATATAACAAGCAACAGACCATTTCTCTGTGTGCCGCTCACAGGCGAAATAGGTGAGACTATCTAGATGAGCCATGTGACACGCTCATCTCAGTGTGGCTGCTGTAGCCAGTTCATATGGGCGCTGCACTGCACACAAAGACAGAGGAAGCAGGAATGCTGCAAGCATAGAGGTACAGGTATTCAACATGGCCCTAATGAGACCCTTACTTTATCATCACTTCATTGTCTTTAGTAGATCATGTAAGTAGTATTTAGTTACCACTGGCACAGGAGGCCTCGAGCGTAGTGTTCTCAGTCTCCTCCAGACAAAGCCTGGTGTGGTAGGAGACTATCTATGGGAGACATCAGCCAGGTGTCAAAGCCAGGTGTCAAAGATGTGTATGTGAGTAAGAAGTACTTCAGTGCAGCGCAGTCAACATGACCTCTGGTTTCTATTCAAAACTTTTGGACCGTGAATGCTGATGAACTCAGATGCTAAAACCTTGACAATGACATCAACCTGAGTGAATTCACATCATTTGAATATCTTGCTCTTGAGCTTGAAGCAGAATTATCAGTACACACTGTTACTTTGTATCAGCTACCAAGACATCTGCTGCTCCTAATGCAGGAATCCTTAGAGCTAATCTCACTGAATATTCATATTAACAGCAAGAACGGCTGCAAAGCTACAGAGCTCGTGAATTTACCGGACAGATCTGAACATAATCAATATGTTAATGAAGCCACTCACCGGCATTCTAGATTTGTTACAAACAGCAGGGTTGCACACTGACAATCACTGTTTGTATGTGTGTGTGTTTTTATGTCAATATCTGCTGCCATAGACTGAAAGTGTGTTCAAAAGACATTCTTCGTTAGACAAAACTAAATTGGTCTCACAGATTCCTGAAATTCATAGAGAGAACAGCAAAGCAACAAGCCGAGACACACAGGATCACTTTTCCAAGATTATTACAAAGGATTGTGGAAACTGCTGGAGAATCTCCTTGTTACTGAACACTGCTCTGGCCACTCTCAATCAAACTGTCAAGCCTTTTCATTAGGTTTATGTCCTATGTATACTTACTGCACTTTATTTCTTTGTTGTAACACACTTTGATGCCTCTGTGCATTTTACCTGAAGTCATATCAAGGTTCATACAGCTTCTAATGAAAATCTTAAACATTTGAATTCCCACCTACAGCATCATTTCTGCATCCTGCGTCCTTGGCCTAAATCAAGAGGTCCTGGCTCCACCGACCTGCCTGCTGTCCATATATACCATTTATTATTTTATGATTATTATTATTGTTGCTGTTGTTATTGTCCTGATAGTAGTAGCCATAGTAAAGAACCTGCCATTACTGACGGATTTATCATTCCGTCTTTATGTAGAACTGTGCTGCTCTTTCTCTCCCCCTCTGTTGCTCCCTCTCTCTTTCCCCCCAACTGTCAGGGCAGATGGCCGTCCACCTACAGCCAGCATCTGCCCAAGGTTTCTGCCTGTTAAAGGGAGTTTCTCCTGCCACTGTCACTAAGTGCTTGCTTATGGTGGAACTGTTGGGTGTAACTAATAGTAATGAGTTTGGTGTGGACCTGCTCTGATTGTAAAGTGTGCTGAAATAACCTTGCTTGTGATTTGGCGCTATATAAATAAAACTGAACTGAACTGAATTGAATCATTAGACCACATCATCTCTCTGTGCACTGAAACACATGAGTTTTGTGACACAATTGTCCCTCCACTCCCACCCTACCCTCCAGATTTGCCTCACTGTGACTTCTTCCTCATCCCCAAAATGATATTCAAGCTGAACAGTAGCCAACTGACACTGTACAGAACATCCAGTGTGCTTCACGTATGGTTCTTCACACACTTTCAGAAAAGGACTTCCAAGGTGCTTTCAAAGCGTGGGAACGGTGTATTATTATGCACAAGGTGACTACGTCGAAGGTGTATGTATTCTGTTTAATCTCTTATTCTTATAGCACTAGTTTAATGAGCAGGAAAAGCTATGTGTTGCACTTTACTTCAAAATTTAATTTAATTTATCTTTTTGATTTTTTAAAAGAAAACTCAAAAAGACTGATAGCCATGTCATGTGTCTTGTTTCTGGAAACACAATTCAGAAGTGTTTGAATCCCCTCTAAGGTGAGAAACCTTAGAAAACTAATGAGTTAAGCATGTTGTCCCAGCACTAGATACAACAGGAAAAGGGACATGTCTGTCAAATAAGGTAACTGCCTTAACTGTACACAGACGACCATTCTGTCTGCTGTTCGTAGTCACATCCCAAAAACACTTTAAGTATAGGAAAAACCCTGCATACACTATGCAAGTCACATGGAATGACAGCAACTCATTCTCTGCACAGCTTTATGATCCACGATATGATCCAAGAAGATCTAAACAACATGAACTGTGACAGCAGGTCATGCTACATATCATGGAATACAGCGAAAGTACCGAGAGAAGCAGCTCTCATCCATCCATCCATCAATCTCATTCATCCATGTCTTTCTGTCCAGCAGAGTGCCCCTTTAAGGATGGAAGACTGTGAGGTTTTTAACCATTATCATTATAGACCATGAAAATCTACTACTGTCAGTGAGCCCCACGGTTACACACTGTGGTTCATTTTGACTAAATCCTGCACACACCGTCCTGCTGCAGGAAACACTTACTTGAGAACACACCTGAATAATGTGTAAACAATAACAAAATATAGAATGTTGCTTTCTGCAGTAAGTCTGACCTCCAGAGCTGTAGTGTCTGACTCTGTGATCACAGGCCTTTGACTGCCCTGCTTTCCTGCTTAACAGCTGCTGATGCCATTTATTTTCATCATTACAGGTACTATTTTTAATATTAGTTACTGAATGAAAACATGTCTGCTGATATATATACAGATGCAACAGAGTATAATAGGTAACACCAAAGGTTCTATCTGAGGATGGGCTGTGTTAAGTTCCGCATGCAGCTCTAAAGTGGATGAACATCAGTATCTCCAGGGTCGATCGTTTAGATGACTCTTTCAGGTGCCCAAAGGACAGATGTGGCAGCTGGTGAGGCCAGTGTGGTTCATTCATAATTCACAACTTGACTAACCTCACAGTCTCTTTGACAAGTACATTGGTGTGTTGTTTGTCACTATTTGGCACACGTTACCCCCTCATCAGCTCCTGTCATACTCATCCTGACCATAGCACACAGTGCAGCAGAGAACAGTGAGACTTCCTCACCAAAGTCTGCATCTTGGGTTACACAGGCAGACAGCTGTCCTACTGTATCTGTCTCCCTCCTGCCAAGAATCTCAGCTGTTACTTCAGTCCCAGCTGCAATATTTGCTGCAGTGTGTCAATCCTCAAGTGGCGGCAAGGCTGACTGTTAAGTCAGCTTCCAACTCATCAGTGATGAATTGACAGGAGGCAACAAAGAAAGCCTCAGATGGTACAGATTCATCTAACTTCTATTTAACCGATAGCAATGCTGATAGTGTAAAAGAGAGACAATGAAAGACACTGAACAATGGAATATGCAGTATCTTGAGTCTTAAATTTCGCTTGTTGCAGAAAAGTGCTGATGTTTGACCTTTGACAGGAATCTCATTTTTGTCCTGCATGTTTGAGAGACTGTCGGGGATGCAAGAGCAAAGATTCATAGCCATCATAAACAGTAATATAATTTTGAGCGACTGCAGAGAAAGAAAAGAACTCTGATTCAGACAGATCTCCATTTGAATGATCGCATATTGATTCATTAAATCTGAGATCTATCTTTTCCCATGGATGCACTAAGTGTTGACCCTGTTAAGTGGGGAGGGCAAAGTTGCTGTCATGGTGGTCGCCAGTTCAATGCCAATGTGAAGCTGCAGCAGTGGGAAATGTTTGCTTTGCATTTTCAGTAACTCAATACAGCTTTTTACCCAGAGTGTCATCACAAACGTGCAGCTCATCATACCGTATGAGTGCACTGGCAGACATGGAGAAGCATGGAGCCTACTCCAGCAGTAATAGCTAAAGTTATGTCAGCTAGCTAGGCTAACAGTTCATACAAAACAATGTCACACATAGCATTGAAACATTTCACTGGTCACAATCTACACTGCATGTTTTGAGTTAACAAGACATCACTAAAGCTTCAGTGGCACTAAACTGTGTGGACTGCTGCATGCTGCTGTATGGACCTGACAGTGTCTGCTGCTCCTAAACGCAGCACAAACAACAAGCAAGCAGCAGCTTCTAGCCAAGACCGTTGTGAGTTTCAGAGTCATGTTTTGCCATCACCAGCAAGTGACAAGCCATTATGTTATTTTAATCCAACAATCCAACACATGAAGCTTGGGTGTGACAGACATTTTAATGGCTGAACGCATCTTTTGGCATAATTCTGGCTGGTAGCGCTCTTAAGTTGTCCTCTTCCTCTCATCAACCTTAGAGGGTGATCCTGATCTTTGCAGCATCTCTGTGGAGCCACATTTTCGCCATTTATTGACAATAGTTTTTACAGCACTACACTGTGGTCCACCCAAAACCTTCCGTATGCTTCTCTATCCCTCACCTGAGTTACACTTTTCAACAGTTAGACGTCTCAGTTTCTTTTGTAACTCTTTGTAGCTCTCGCAGTGGGATGCAACCCCAAACATTCAAGCAAATGCTGCAGCAACAGCTGACTTTAATGCAGTTTATGAATT
This sequence comes from Datnioides undecimradiatus, assembly GCA_008933995.1. Taxonomy (NCBI): domain Eukaryota; kingdom Metazoa; phylum Chordata; class Actinopteri; order Lobotiformes; family Datnioididae; genus Datnioides; species Datnioides undecimradiatus. The sequence goes on from WARS01000981.1 coordinate 1,857,687, forward strand.
CCAGGTAATGTATCATGAAATTCTTCTTTAACATCAGGAAACCATGGCACATAACCCACGCTGTATAATTAGCTGCACATTAGTTATTGAGTATTTCAACCTAAAGCAGCTTGACTCTGTGCCAAACTCCAATAGGTTTTTCCACCATCCTTTGAGTCTCTGCCTGCATGAAACTGGAATCAGCCTCTTTGGCCCAGTGGTTGGTTCAAGCTTAGGAAATGGCAATCACAAACTCCCACAGAAGAAGATGGTCAGAGCCTCTAAGTGGTGTCAAGATCATTAGGTCAACTGATGGCACCTGAACAGAAACCTCCAGCCTGACCACTCACTGCAAATGCACTCTACAATCAGGCCTCTATACAGCACATTATGAACAGGGTGAAGCATGACAGAGCTCTGAAAGGGTGGATTGATTGACTGGCTTAACATCCAGGATGCTTTTGTGATAAACCCATGGCTGCATTTAGAGTATAGACTCTACATATACAACAAATGTTTTCAGAGATTTCCTAATTGCTGACTGCCTCACTAACAACCACACTAAGCATTAAGCTACATATAAGAACTGCTGTCACTTGTGATGCAGTGTGATAAGACTGAGTGTGGTCCTCAAGCAAGTGCTGTTCAAGAATTTTACAGTAATTGTACAGTTGTTCATTACTTTGGTCGACCAATTTAACTAGCCAATGATTATATCAGACATACTCGTATCACATCAGTATCCGCATCTATGTTCCTGATAAACAAACAAAATGTGTGCAGTAATGTATAGGTGCCATTACTGAGTTACATAAAAGAACAATTAACTGAAATGTATTCTTTGACAATGTTTTGTGTTTGTTTAATACAGCAACTTTGCACACAGCCAAAGGAAAATGTCTGTTTATATTGGAATAAACTGTCAAAATTGTTCTGCAAACAAACAGGCCGTCTGTACAGTACGTCATGTTTCATTCAGATGTAGGGATTTGGTTATAGCTTTATATTATAAAGCTAATACTGGAGAAGTTGATCTGAAATTTGAGTTTGGCATCGTATTACTTTAATGACAGTCACCTGATTTAACTGCTTCCTTACAATGGAAACAAACAGTGAGAGCACAGATCTGGGTGTGGGAAAGGGATGAGTGAAAGGAAAGAAGCACCGAGGTGCGAACTTCACTGCAGACTGGAGTCTCTTCTAACAGTGACAACTACAGTTTAACCTCCGACTCATTTGCTGACTCATATGAACAATTCCAACACAGGTTGAGCCCATGTTAGGTAAATCCAGCAAAACAGTGCAACATGTTATGATAGTTAATAAAAATGCAGCCCAATAAACACACAGTACACATGCAGGAGACACACACATATAAAGCTCTCTCTCCCTCTCCTCCTGTTGTGGCAAACAGTGTGTGTGGTTGTGTGTAGCTGGCTGTTTTGAAACATAGTCATATGTACTGTGCAGGTTTGCTTTGTGTTTTGCTCTTGTGTGTTAGGGCAGGGTGATGACTGCCATGAAGGAGGTGGGGGGGACTTTAGATTATGATTGCATAATGGGTGCAGTTCATTGGTCACTGGCATCATCCATTCTCCCAACCTGAGTGCAAAACACTCATAAATTCTGATACTAGTCAAGTAGGACAGTGGGAGGTATGCAGTCATGTAAACCTTTAATACTTTAAAGATTTGAAATTTGTTTTTATGACAACCACTACAATATGAACTTGACAGAAACGGGTAGTTGTTTGACGCACTGTGCTTCATTGACTCACCGAGAAGAGCTTCAAACAGGTTGCTTTGGAAAATCCCCATGACTCTCTGAATGGCAGTTTTGAGCTGCTGCTCCTCCGGCTTCCTCAGTTTAGTGCAGTACTCCTCCAAAAGCCCTAGGGCTCGAGCTGTGTCTGCAGAGAAGAGGCCCATTAGACTTTGGTGTTTCCCTGGTTTGTCTTCTTCATATCATGTATAAATTCAACATATAGACTTTGACAATATTTTGCATGACGTGATAATATTGTGTATGATGATGATTTAGGCCACAACAGTGCATCAGCCTTAACGCTACAGTTACACATCGCTGAACAAGTTTTAGGTGGGTCTACTCTCCTCTACAATTGTAGTCACACCATGCTGCAGATACCAGCCCGTGTGCAGTATCTGAAAGATACGCTATATGACAAAAAGAATGTGGACACCCCGGCATTCCACAAACATGGACATTAATGTACTGAAACAGACTCCACCCTTCTGGACACAGAATTTGGAAACAGGGTGCAGTGATTTCACTCGCACCAACTGAGCATGAGTGGTCCATCACTGATGTTGAATCAAAGGCCTGGCTGAGTTGAAGTCAGGGCTGTGTCTGCAGCAAACTGGAAAACGAATCTTTATGTCACTGACTTTTTGCACAGGGACACGGGAAAAGGACAAACACAAACTGTTGTTGGACGATGGAGGAACCATTCTGTCTATAGGAAGTAATGTCAACATACTTTTGGACATGTTGTCCATGTACATTCTGAGGCTGATGGACACAGAAACCAAGCCTGAGCTTGGACTTACTACTGTTCTAATTGAAACATTGATGAAGTGACAGCATTCTGTATTTCTAATGTCTGATCCTGGAGAATTAAATCCTATGGACACCTTTGGCACATAGTGACTCACCTTTTTTTCTGATAGGCATGGCTGACTCTGTGTAAACTTGACTCTTGCTAAGGCTTCCAGTACGGTCTTCAGTGCATGGTCATAAGGTTCCTCCTGACAGAAAACTGGTAAGACAACGTAAACCAGTGGCTCTCATAGTGGAGTCCAGGAACCAACAAGGGGCCCCTAAGGAGGCATTCAGGAGGGGTCTGTGCCCAGCAGAAAGATTAGTTCCACTGACTAGATATAGCAGTTAAATGATGTGATGACAGGTGTGTCTGTCCCAGATGACAGTAATCCACAAGAAGCTCAGGTGAGGTGCTCTGCAGCAATGCTTCACCAGCTTGTATCCACAATGTGTGGAGCTGCAGGAATTCAAAGGTCCTTGATGTGAGAACGTTTGGGAGCGTATGGTTTTAACACATTCTGCAGGTGGGGTTGTGTATTACTTCAGTCTGGGTCCACTTCAAACAAACATCCATTAGCTGAAGAGCTGGCAGACCACAGACATGCCCTGTCATGACTGATTCACTGCTGGTCAAAACAGATAGACAATGCACAACTGGAGACAGACGGGTGGACAGCAAGCAGTGAAGTCCTCACAGTGAGATGAAGAGTGCATAGGAGCGGCTTCAGTGTCCCATGGTGAGCAGGAGCTGTCAGGTCTGAGGGGCCCGGCTTAACATTCTCTCTGTCCACAGTGACACACAGCCCGTTTGGGGTGACAGTCCTGGGTCGGTCCTCTGTCTGAAGAGCTGCTCCACATCATTTATCCTGCCTGACAGTCCAGTCTTGAAGTTTCCTTGACATGCCTACGAGCCAAAACGCAGGATAAGGGGAACCCCACACTTCACAGACGCCTCATTACCGCCGAGTTCCACAAGAAATGTCCGGTCTCTCTGCCTTTTCTTCCCACTACGATTTCGGAAACGCCAGCTAACACAGAGCAGTCACTTTAGAGTTGATGTCCGGAGGTTCTGACTTATGAAGGGATGTGTGTGTTCTCCCCATGAGGCGGGTAACGACAATACATGAAATAAATGAGCCGTCTCACGCTCTCCGTTAACGTTGCATCCACGGATAACTAGAATCATGCGGGTTGTACATTAGTTAGCTAGCATTCATGCTAAATCAGCAGCCAGCGGCGGTGCCAAATGAAATGATGCTTTCCCAGTGCGACGCCTGGCTGTAGGAAAATACCTGCCTGCCAACTGTGGGAGAAAACGCGTGGCTCTCAAATGACTCCATGTACTTTCATTTCCCGTTGAATGGTAAGTGTGCATTCGGCGGAAATGTCTCCTGGTAAAGACCAGCACTGTCCTCGAGCTGCCTCGAGCTACATCTCTTTATTTTTTAACCAGGTACTGTACGGCAGCGTTAGCCATATGAACTGACAGCATCACCAACAGTTTAAGTGCCAGGAACAAGCTGGCCAGAGTGAGAAACAGGACTTCCGTCTGTAGCTTTCAAAATAAAACTCACAATAATGTTTTTGTGACTGTAATCCAGAATTTAATAACTGAAACATAATTTCAGCTCGTGTTAAATAGCTGTAATTTAAACATGTTTTTTATATTTGTATGTCAAATAACATTTGATAAAGTGACAATCGGTGAGGTACGTCTAACAAAGTGATGGAATCAATGCTAAAATTACAGGAAGAGATCACATCCGCAGGTCATCGTGGTTATTATACATGGAAAGCCAGTAATTCATTATACATCTCCCTTTTAGTGTTGCTTAATGTTTTATAGGTCAACATTTGTTAATATTGTTAAAATTAGTTATATTTAGTTCGTTTGAGATTACTATAATTAATTTATTTAACTATTAGTAACTCATTTATTTTAAGTCCATTCCTGTGGTCATATTATATGGTAACATACTTTCATACACGCAAACAACGACATAGTCCTACAATCCTCCCATTAAAAACAACTAAAATCTGTACCATATCCAAATCATGACCTCTGTTTGTAACGTTTACTATGTCGTCTAAACTTTATTTTATGTGATTATCGTATTAGGCTGGGTAATTCCTGCTAGAGCAAGACTAGCTCTGTTTTCCGGGTCACCCAAAGATAATTAAACATAGGTCAGTCTAAACAGATTAGAGTCGTACTGTAAGTCATACTGTAGGAGATAGTAATGACGTTAGGTGTTAACTTTGCCCAATACAAACTATACAGTCAAACACATCTTCTTGTTTTAACTTAGTTTTTATGTTACACTGTCAGTGGCTTAGTGAGGATCACACATAAAACTTGCTTTAGGATCATATGAAACGCCCATAAGCGTCAAATATAACCCACCGAGCACCCGATAAGTGACTAGGTCCACACTTTTATTTTGAAGGCAAGCCTGCATGACTTCAGGACCAAATGTGGTGAATTTGACGTAGCTGTTTAACTTACCTTAGCAACGCAGAGGCTGGTCGCTGGTTAGCTGGTTCCCGTCCCGATTGACAGGACGAGATAACCAATAGTATTTTGGGATTTCTTGTCGCATCAGGGCGGAACAACCAATGAGAAAGCTTTAGACCTGTGCGAAGGTGAGAGTTGAAATACTGCTGCATTAAAATGTTCTGTAGGAAATCTGAAAATTCCAGTTCTTTTTCACTTCCATAACCGCCAAGGTAATCTAAAATAAAATTTATTGTAATTGAATTATAATTATTTATAATTATAGTATAATTTTACTATGATGGTTAAGTATGTACACACATCTATTGTATGTATGTGTCTCCTCTGTTGCTGAAACCAGAGGTTGTTTTTTTAGATTATTTATTTAATTTTGTTTTTTGGATTAAAAGGTCTTTATAGGAATTTTTCCTCATCTGAACCAAAGTTGAAGTTATGTGTTGGAGGGTAGAGCTTGTTCAAAGTGTACAGACCCCTACAGACAAATTTGTGATATTGGGCTATATGACTAAATTTGATTTGACTTGACTTAGTGATAAGTTTCAGTGGGAAAAATGAATATTCCTCTCAAGAGTTGTCCTCATCTGTGACCCAACAGCAGACTCTGGTGGTCAATAGAGAAAATAAAACATGTAAAATTGGTGCAGGAGAGGTCTGATGAGGGTGAATAAAACAGGACCCATATAAATACTCTTTATATGAATCATAAAACAAAACAAAAACACATAACAATGTGCCAAACCAAACTCTGCATTCATTAAGCTTCCAAGCACCCATTTCATTCTGCCTTGTAAAGTCTTTTCCACTGGCTTTTTAATGGTTGTCTCTCCAGTGGGATCGAAGTCTGTGTTAAGAAATGACCCAATATTTATTATCAATAACAGTCATGTCCAGGCTGTTTCAAAATTAAAATTACATACCAGTACCTGTCCTACTGTGGTACTAATGTGATACTGTAGCTTCAGTATACAACACTGAATGTGCTTCAGCTCTCAATAAGCAAACAATTATTGACTTTTAATAACAATGAATATTAATGAACCTCACATGAACACGTTATATTAACATCAAATTGTAAGTCACTTTAATATCCTGTTCATTGAAGTTTTATGAAATAATCATCTTACAGAACAGCAGGACAATGTAAACACAAATCATTGGTACTCAGATCAAATATGTCTTCAGATCAAAACAAAACTTTGATTGCATCTTCTGCTCTATTCTCTAGCATTTTCATAAATTAGCTTTTCAGTTGACAGATTAACATGTGGGTTGGACTATACAAACTAAAATAGCTTGTGGTTTAATTTATCATACACTGATTATCAGTTATACAGATACATACACGTCGCTCACTTCCTCTCATAGCTTAGTCCCATCCTGTTACACATGCTGCCTGCTCCCATAACATTTCCATTGTTATCAACACATTTCATATCATCTCATTTTAACGTGCTTTTTGCCATCACCAACACTCTCAGAGGTAAAACATCCTCCACCCATTCACCATTAGACTCTAACATCCTCTGCCATAAATTTGCTTCGTCTGTCGTAGAATCCATCCAAACCACGTCCACCCCGTAACTTTTCCCTGCACAGAGAGGCAAAGAAATGAGTCACCATTAAACAGGTTGGATATTTAAATAAATAACTGACTCAACTGAGCAATATTGTCAAGCTTTGTTGTACAGTCACTGGTGAGCAGTAGTTTTATGATCGACACAAATAAAGAATTCCAAAAATGAGCTCCAGCATGCTCCAGCTGCTTCTTCACTTCTGTCTCTGTTTTATTAAATTCTGCTTTGCATATACATTGTTTTCCATGTTTTTTGCTACCTTGCGGCAAAGGAAAAAAGTCTGAACTGATCTGAAGTCCAGTGATTGCATTCAGATTCAGACCACACTTTGACACCAGGTGGATATTAAACATGAAAAACATCCAGACTGTAACCGTGTTGATAAGTGCAGCCTTACCTGTCCCTAGCCCAAGCCTCAGGCCACCAATGTAGTGGTTGTTCAGTCTGTCATGATCCCACACTGTGATCTCCACACAGGCCTCCCTGAGGTCTTCTGGTCTGAAGCCATCGTACACCATGGTGTGGTTGAACATCGGGTTGGCCGTTCTCTTCACCACCCGCGTCTTCTGTCGGCTTTTCCGGCTTGTGTCAGGAAGTACAGTGCTGCAGCAGGAAGAAAGAGGGGAAATAACATGCAAAACAATAAGACAGTATGAAATGAATAATTACATGAACAAATATACACAAAATATTTCATATATCTGTGAAATAATCATTTAGATTTTGTTCAAGCAGTTTGCATCCTGCAATAAACTCCCTTAGTGAGAAAAAGATTTTTTAATACTTTTGGGTCTCCACCATCAGTGACCTGACTGTTTGCAGGACATCCTACCATTTCACAAACGGGTCGATAATAACTCCTCTGACTGGGGGAAGATTCTTGCAGTCTTTCACCCAAATCTGCACCTCACCACTCTCAATCCTAGATGTTCTCTTACCTGTGGATGCAGTCAAAGTGTAGTTAGTGACCAAAGTGAAGAGAAAGAACTAATGAAAACTGAGGCATCATCTGCTCACTGTGCGACGTCTGGGGCAGGAATCTCAGGGCGACTCTCATCTGTCCTCTGCTGTCCATCAAACGTGAGGGAGGCGATGCTGAAGTTTGAGCTAACACCTGAAGGATTGAGCCAAGGTGACTCCATGTCTAATCACATCATTTCTATCATCCACACAATGTGTAGACAGACATTGAGCCTTTACCCTGGATTTCAATGAATATTCATTTATCTGTGTGTTGTTGAAGTCCCACTCTGAAAAATCCAAGTCCACCTCACCCAGGAAACTGTTCCGGCCAAAAGTGTCATTGTGCCACACTGACAGGTTCAAGCTCTGAGTTTTCAGCACGTCCATACTGATTTTAAACTATGAATGGAGAAAAGGCAGATGTTTGTAATATGGAATACAAATAATGAGAAATCTATCCAAAGACTAAATGGAGAATTCTTACCCTGAGAATTTCATTGTAGGTGGGATTCAAAGTCTTTTTCTTTACAGTGGTTTTTCTCTTTCCCAACTTAGTTTTGTCAGGAAGAAGGTAACATTTCACATATCTGTAAAAAGACAGTAGAGTTGCATTATTGTAAAAGATACAGAGTGTAATATTAGCAGGTATTCAAATATGACACGTTTTGCAAGCAGTCACGGGTCAGAGCGGTTCTTCTTGGTGTCGGCCACCGCCAGATCCCTGCAGTGCACCACAAAGATGTGAAACTCTCCAAGCTTCTGGATGTAGTTGACAGCGAGCTGGATGCTTCCCTGGACCTCAATGTCTCCAAGGTCTGCATGGTAAATGCTGCTGATGCTGCCGCTGACCTGCACATTCAGAAATAACACAGGTTTCAACTTTAAACTTAAACCTGTCTGAGTAATGATGAAAACTACAGCAGGCAGCTGTTTAAGGATACTTTTTAAAGACAGGACAGGTTGGTAATCAAGATTCAAATTTAGATTAATTAGGTGAAACTTTTTGTCTATTGAGCTTTACATGAACTTACAGATGACATGGAGGCCATTCCAGAGGAGAGACTTAAATTAGACATGGAGCTGCCTGTGTTTCTTCTCCAGCCCAAGTTTGCCTCAAAAGTGCCGTCACTGTCTGTCTGATGAGAACAGAAAAGCAAAGACGATGGTTAAGACACAAAATTACTAAAGGAAGGAAGTCATGAGTCAGTCACAAGAACAACTGAGGAATTTATTCATTATGTGAGAAGTGAAGTTGCTGGATGTACAGTATCTGTTCTTTACCTGCAGGGCAGAGTTGAATAATGGATATCATACTTTTGTTGCGACTATAATGTTAAACAGTTAAGAGCGCTTTACCTCATCCTGCTGCAGAGCAGGCACTGACACGCTGGTTTTCATCTGCTTTGAGTTGGACAGAGTGAGGACTGAAGACACTGAAAAAAAGATCAGACTCTGAATCTCTTACAATTACCACAAACAACAGTATGGCCAGTTTTTCTGAGTATCAAAAGTATCTTTCTTCAAAGAAAATAGCACATTTACCATCATCCACACTTTGATTTATTTCTTCTCTTGAGTCATGTTGCGTCTTCTCTTCTCCTGAGAACAAACAGATCCATGAGACAATGCTTTTTACATACAACCATATCAAATTATATCGTGTGACATAAAATAATTCAAAGGCAATACAATATTAAGCTTTATTAAAGAAGCAGAGCATGTGATGAACAAAGAGCTCCATTACCTGGTTGTGAGTTGAGGTTTTCCAGACTTTTGGATGAGGACTTGCCCCTGGAAGATAGTCGTTTCAGAGCTGACATGACAGGACTAGAAGTGTCATCATAACCTGCCACAAAGAAAACAGAATCAGCTCTGGAAAATAGATTTAATGAAGATATCACACAGTGTCTGATTCACTAAGCTCCATTTGAACATATAAAGCTTCTGTTTCAGTGAATAGAAAACTAATAGAACATTGCTGGTTTCTTTGTTGTCTAACATTTCAAGCACAAATAATGCATAGTGAATTAGTTTAGGATGTAAAACTTGCACTATAACCAACATTAACAGCAGGAACATGACCCAATAGTGTTTTCATTTCATTTTAATAAATTAATGAGAATTTTGTTAGTGATAACTCCCTGCTGCTTCTAACAAACCACTACTGAACCTGTCAATCAAACAAAAAAACTAAACTAAATAGTTTTCTACTGGTTAAAAGGTTAAAGGGCAAAATCTAAACATTGCTCTACAGTTTTGTCCAGATACACTTGAAGAGCAGTTAGAAATACGATAAACTGCTGTCCAGCAGCGTGCCAGGTCCAAGCATTTCAAAGAGGAAGAAGAAGGAAGGCTGCACACACAACCCTTGCCTTGAAGCACATTAATGATCCTGCTGAGCCACCTAATTGCCCACTGGCATCTCACTGTGAACTGATGTATAGTTCTGAATTTTACCACACTACATCTGCCACGACTTAAAAAGGTTACAATAAAGTATTTTCATGTACTGAGAGCTCAGTTTCAATATAGCACACATCTGTTTGAACAGTTTGTGGTGGATGGTCTTGAGATGCAGTGGACAAGTTTGGTGTCAACTGAGCAGAGAAACTGTGTGTGAGGTCTATTAGTTTTACAGTTTTGAGAAAAACAGAGTGATGGTCTTCATAATTCCTTTCAGCTTAAAAAATTTCTGCTCAAATAGGACATTTTGGTAAAAAGTTACAAAGTTGTATCATGGTTGAGACTGTCAGCCCACAATGCCAGTCAAAGAAATTTGGCAAAGGACTCGATGTACGTGCAAATTTTCATTTATTTGCATTGGGTGGCAGATTTCCTTGTATGAGGAAGGAGGAGGAGAAGAAGAAGAAGAAGAAGAACAACAACAAGAACAAGAACAAGAAAATGAGAGGGACCAACAGCTCTGCTTCTAATAAGGTCAATGAATCAAGCAGCTTTATGAGGAATTTGTCAGGCTAATTGCACCAACGCTGATGTTAACACATTAGCCAGATGTGATTTGTTTAGAGAAAACATTATGGCAGCATTTCACAATTATTATCTTGAAGAAATATAAATAGAGAGATTCAAAAGCTCACTGCCTGAACTTGCCCGAGGCAGAGACCAGGCCCTGGTCATTGTGTTGTGGTTGGAGTTTCCATCTTTATTTTGCACAGTCCAAAAAGTGATTCTGTGAGGGTTCCCCTCAGTGGCACTGTCACTCTGGTTCCCCTCAGTTTCTCTGAGGACATTTTGTGGTCTATGCAGTGTATCACTCTCTGTAGCAGCAGTTTTGTCCTGCTGGAAAACAGGTACATGGGCTTTATCCTGAGGCCCAAGGTAGTGCTGATAATCCTGAGGGATGAAAGATCTGGCAAGGCGTGTAAAGGTCCCCAACTTCTTCTCTGCAGCTTTTTTGGATTGTGGTGAAGTGGAGCTTGAACTGCTTACATCACCAAAATAGGTTCCTCTGTCCTCTGGATGTAAAGGTATAGGACCAGATGTGGTGCCTGGGCTTGTTTTAATGTCTGCCTGCACTGTCTGCTTTGATTCATTAGAAGGACTCATTCTCTGTCTTGGCAGTGGTGTTGGCTTCACTTGATGCTCTTCAGCAACTTTAGTTGGTTGGTCAATGTTTATTGGAAAGGCTTTAAGGGGAGATCCTTCCTGTCTGGATCTCTTAGGACTTGAGGGTTCTCTTGGAAGGACCCTTGGGTGGCAGGTCTTGGATGGACTCCTCCTGACCTCATCATCCTGGTCTTTTGATCTAGGAGTTTGGCATTTACTTGGACTAAGAGGCCTTTGGTGGCATGTTGACTGCACATCCCCAGAATTACCAGAGCTGCTCAGTTGTGAACTGTCAGGACTGTGACTGACAAAACCCTTGTCTGTAACTATTAGTGATTTTACAACATTGGACTTGGTTTTATGTGAAGATTGAGATAGAGATGAAGGTGTTTGTGCCTCCTCCTCAGACTTCTCTCTGCTACCTAAGGATGCTCTCAAGTCAGACTGAGGGGAAACCATTTTATTACTAGGCATTGAACAGCTTGACGATTCCTTAATTCTTGCAGCAATGACTCTTGGTCCCGAATATTCCTTCTCCCAGAAATTCTTAAGCTCACTGATCTTGGCTGGCTTGTCCTCCTGGGGACTGGAGCTGGACTGCCTGAGAATAGGAACTGGAATATCCCCCTCTTGCTTTTGGGTGTTGAAGGCTACAGTGGAGGTTGCAGAAGTGGTGATGTTTACCAAAGGCTCAGAAATTTGTGACTCTGTCAGAGAATCATCTGTCTCCTCACAGATGAGGACTGGATTTGCTCTATATGTGACATCTTCTTTAGATAAATCTAAGAAGCTCCTGTCAGTCTGTGGTGACTGATTACTCTTTTCCTGGAATGCATCAGTATCCTCAACTGTCATTTCCTTTTCAGATGAGACATTTTTGTTTAAGCTCTCCACATCAGAGTTCGTCTGAGGTCCATGTAAAGCTTCTATTCCTGTCTTGGTGATGTCTTTGTGCTTTGCCTCTTCTCTGGTAAATATTATTTTGGGACCACTGTTTTCTCGCTCCCAGAAAGCTTTCAGATCGGAGAGTCTCTCTGGAAGCTGAACAACTCCGCTTTCTGTTGCCTCTTGTTGAGTGTCTGCTGCTATTGAGGTCAGAGTTTCTTTAAACGGAGTGTTCTGCAGTGCTGTAAGTTGGAGTGTCCTGACCTCTGTTATCTCAGAGGCTTTAGCTTCTCGTTTGATACCTGCAGGTTTGTCCATGATCGTAGCAGCTGCACCTTGGGAGAAATTCTGTGTTTTGCTTGGTTCTTTCTGCTTAGATATCTTCACATTTTCTTTCTGAATACTCTTTTCTTCAGCAGCTTTATCCTTCTCTCTTCTAAAAAATCCAAGCAGTCTTTGTCTAGGCTTTGGTGAAACAACATGAGATGAACCTTTTGTGCTGACATTAGTTGACGGCATGGTATCAACATAAATGTCAGTGCTTTGTTCAGGCGGCTTTTGGTGATGAATGATGTGTCCAGCTGGGCAGTCTATGGCTGTATCCTGAGAGTGACAGTTCTCCTCAGGCTCTGTCTCCAGGTGAACACTCTTACCTGACTGCTGCTCAGCAGAAATGAGTCCAGACACTGCTGGGCTCAGGAACTCCGTATGACAGTGCACAGAGACATCTGCAAAGACAGGAACCACTTACTGAATTACTCATGTACATATACATCTGCTAAACACTGTACAGTATAATTTCAGTTACTTGTCCTTGGTAGATCCATCTTAAATAAATGACCCCCCTTATTTTAAATGTCACTATGTATAAAGTGGAAATTGAAAATGTTGGTGCCTGTCAGCAGTAGTATAAAAACATGTTTCAAATAGTAATGCACTTGAAGATTCCAGGGAGACTGATATGAACTGGCTACAAAGCTGAGTGCACCAAACCTAATTTTTCTACAGACAATGATGCAATGATAATAATTTTAATATGCTTCAAAAGTGCAAAAAATCAACATATGATGGCTTTAAGATGCTTCTTCCCTTCTGTGCTCAAAACACAATTAATCAAACTAACAGCACCTTTAATATAATGCTTTAAAGTGCATCTGAGCAACACTCATGCACTGGATTACCCAGAATGCCAAAGCAGCGTGCAGTAAAATCCAGTAATATGTTTTACTGTCTTTCCAGTCTTAGAAACATTACAGCATACACTGCATATATTTTGCTGCATGCAAAAACATGGAAAAGCAGGAGGGGTGTGAGCATACTTTTTGTATAGGCTTGTGAGTTTCAGTGAATGCACAGACACTGGAATCATTGTTAGTTTGTTTCACTTCTTGGTATAAAGTTCTTACCACCAAGGACATGGTGCTGGCCAGCTTCTTGCTCTTGGAGGCATGCCTCATTTTTGCAGCTGGGTTCAACATCCTGAGAATCCTCTTGACCACGACAGAGTAAAGGTAAACATTTGCCAACAGCGGGACTGACTGTATTCTCCAGGTCACTATTATTTTCCACCTCACAGGGAACAACAGAGTCATTGTCCAGCAAACTGTGCTCTCCCAGCTCTTTCCCATCCTGCCACTCCACTCTGCTCTGACTGACTGTGGAGCTGAACCTCACCTGTTTCCTGTCTATCCAGGTCTCAGGGGCAGAATCTGGGCTTACTGGACTCTGGAGCTCCAGGACAGAGCACAAGGACCCTGTGGAGCTCAAAGCGGGCAAGTGTTTGAGGATGCCACGTGGAGCAGCAGAGTGAGTCTGTCTACCTTCTGGCCCGTCTAACTCAACAAAACAGTCCTGAGAACTGATGCTGGCTCTGTTTTCAGGCTTTGGCATAGGAACAGAAGCATTCTGCCTAGTGACTGGGCTCTCATTAGAGTCTTGTTTAGAGTCACTTGCCAAAGAAATGCAGCAGTCAGATGGTGGTAAAGGCTCTGAAAGAAAAAACAACAAATAAACACCATTTAAACCAATAACACATCGGCTATGTGTTTTTGCCATGAGGGAAACTCTGGAGAATTTCACCTCCAGCATTATGAGACTCCAGTGCGCTATCAGCCGTGGACAGTCCAGTTGTGGGTCCTTGTCATGTTTCAGATGTCTGTGAGTAATTTGCATTTTCCCCTACAAACATATCCCATCAGACAACCACTTAAACTGATCTGGTGGCTGTTTAAATGGACTTGATCCTGGCTGGATATCTCAAACCAGCTCTATTTTCAGTACATTTAGCCACTAAAGTAACATCACTTCCACCACTGTCTTTTACACAATTACACTGGCTCGTTAGTGGACACGTCTATTGAACTGTGGAACATCAGGCACTCTGCTGGGGTGAATACATCTGTTCTCTAAGAGCTGACACGGTGACTGTCCTGGGAAGGGCTTTATGAAACCCATACCTATTATATAATAAATTAATATATACGATAAGGTTCTTAAACTACTGATGCACCACGTTGAGGGATTCTTTTTTGTTAAGTTTACAGGCTCTACATATTTCACGAGCTTACTGTGAACAACATGCACATTGTTTGATGTACATGCATAACACTCGTAAAGTGTTCAGTATGGATCCGTATTAGGAGACCAACTGACCAATTGAAACATGTCTGAACTGTTACTATTTGTGTTGGTTGTTCCATATTTAAATTCGCTGCCCAAAAAACATTGTTTTCATTGCTCCTGTGAAACGTTTCCAGCAGGCACAAGTCATGCACTACAGATTAAGGCTTTGGAATGTATTTCCGTGTAATCCTCTGGCTAGTCTGGCAGCCTCTTGTGTTTGGACTTCCCTTCACTTTTACGACCCCTGGGAAAATCTGTGGTCTCAGCTCGATGGCTCATTTCACAGTGACTGGAAGAAAAAACACTTGTTGAGATGTTGCCAGAAATGCAAGAGACCTCTGCTTTATAACTTTGATTGAATTATGAGATCCATTGTTAGATTCACTCAGCAAATGGCTGTGGTTCTTGAACAACTGAACTTTTTTAAACCGACAGCAGAAAAAGGACTTGTGTTGTCATCTGTCACCATTTCCTATGGTACATGGGTGTGAAAATGCCTTCTCTCAAACTGCAACAAAAGCTAGTTGGAATGAAACCAGATGATTAAATTGTTAGAAATGACGTGTCCATGCATGCTTTTCCACTGCCATGCAACCACTGCTCATGCCAGCATGCTGTTCATGTGAAAGGCTGAAACGGCGGAAGCAAGGACCCACGCACCCGGACATCAAACACATCACTGGATCCAGACTTACATTTGTTTGTAATATGACTGCTTTCACGATGTGTCCATTGAGCCACTCCATTCAAAACATAACACATGATATATCATTAGATCAAACAGATTAAAGTACCCACCCACACTCACAGTACATGTTTCAAAGGAACAAAGTGTGTATCGATAAAGACTTACCCTTGTTCGATGTCTGCGTTTGATCCACTGCTTCATCCAATAACTGACAATCCTTTCCTTCATAAGTGTAAGATGCAATGAACTCACTGTTGAATGGATTTTTTCTTTCCTTCAACACAAGAAGATTGATGCATTTAACATGAGGACGACAGCAAAGACTCACATTTTACTCTTTAATCGATTTTGTTCCTCCAGACAGGATCCTACCTTTGTGGGTGACTGTAAAACCAGTTTGGGTGCATCTTGTGGTGTTTCATAAGGGTCTGGGATTTGATACCTTTAAGCATAAACACATTTACAATATTATATGATGAGCTGACAGTGTCTGGAATGGATATAACTTCAAACTTTATCTGTCTTTCCAAAAATAAATGTGTTGTGCGAACCACAACAAAACGTCTCACTGAACATGTTTCAGGACAAATATGTAACAGTTATTATTATTATTATTATTATTATTATTATTATTATTAATTATAACAGACAGGTAAGTCCTCAGAACTAAATACAGTGCACAATGTGTATGATACGTATGAGTGTGATTGCTCCTCAGAAGCAGTGGAAAACATGAACATGTGAGCGTTGACCTTTTAAGACGATTACTGAGAACTATGGGGCCAATTACTAAGTATCCATTTACTGAGTGCACAACTCCACTCTCCAGCAATCACACCCAAATAATCTACTCTGCTAGTGCAGCATGTGACGGTGCTTGAAACAGACAGCACAGACCGTAAGTTTGTTTATACAATGTGAAGTTACTGTGTCCCGAATGCATACAGGGATTGAAATTCATACTTTGGAGATTACTACAAACTGCACAACTGATCTGACTTTAAAAATAAACTTGTTTTTTGTGAGTGTTGAGCTCGCTAACAGTGGCTGCAGTGCCACTGGGCCTAGCTTCCTCTCCATGTACAATCCTCCTGTTATTACACAGCTTAAAGGATAAGACTGTGACATTTCATATGCCTCTAATTGTCTAATCACCTAAGAAGAGCTAACAAAGAGTATATCACACAAACAAGTACCGTGTGTGTATCCAGATACTGATTGGAACATGCAATGTACAGCTGGAATATAACAAATCCAGATACAACAACATCCATCATCATTCACAGAAGAGCGCATCATGACACGTTTAGGATCCTAAACTCAAGTTCAAGACTCATGACTTGTCAGGCTTGACTGGGGACTGCCTCCAGCTTTGGTTCCTTTTTCTCACCTGTCATTGCTGAGCATGTGAGGCTCCTGAAGGACTCCACAGAGGACAGGTGGGATGAACACTTCTTTGTTTTCACTGCTGACAAAGCTTGGCTTCTCAGGCAGTATCTGGGAGAGCTCCACTGCGGCACACAACACACAGCTACTGTCAAAGAAGGTTAACCGTCCTTTGTGACGCATGCCGTTTCTTTTCATTACAACACATGGATAATAACTGTGCAGTTACTTAATAGATTCACATAAAAACAAGCCAGATTATGCAAAGTAACTATGCCTCTCCATCCTGACCAGAAGACATGTATAATCCAGCTACCAGAGAAGTTTCAGTGGCATATAATAAACACATTAAGCTAATCAGGTGTATTTAATCTTCTGTTTCAGTTGGTGGACCTCAGCCATGCAGCTGTTCTCTAAAATCTCCTCCAAAAGATAAGCACTGAGACTGTTTTAGTCATGCATGAGGAGTCATAAATCCAGTGTGAGAAAACACTCTTCTCCAGCTTGTCTTCACATCGCTCGAGTATAATTTAAATATGTAATTGCTGTTACTGTAATATTGTATGATTCACCGATCTAAATGGATGAAGAACATACAATTAAAAATGCAATAATGTTATTTAAATGCTATTTTCCCAAAGCGCAGTGTGTGTGCTGGACCCCTGCAGAGGCTGCAGTCGTTCATTCATGCGCGGTAATCTACGAAGTCTTTGTAACCCCGTTCTGTTCCCCGCACTGACCTTTTTGTCTACAATGCCTTTTGTTGATCTTTGAGATTATCACATCATAATAACTTGAGAGAAAAAGATTTAACAGATTTGAAACACTTTTGACACATTTTGCTGGGTTCAGAGGAAAAGGGCATTTCAGCGTCACATGACGTTGTGAGCAGTAAAACTGAACTGGGATCCCCGTGGGCTCATCCACAGCATCTTCATAGCATTAGCTTACTCTGCTATAATACCACTAATTCACAAGAGTCCATTCTCTTGAATCACTAAACACATACTTAACACTGTTTTCAGATCCAATACAAATCTACCACAGACACAGTTGTATTGAATGAGTTGAAACTGTGACAGTGACTCAGGTTAACAGCTTGGCAAATGGTTTGGTTTGGGCAAGTTAAACTATTTCAACAAGCTGAGACAAATAACGTGACGCTGGAGGTAGAGCTGCCCTGGATCAGCTGATGTACCTCTACCTTGATTCAAGCACATGGTGACAAAGATTTGGAGAAAAGGTCTACTCAGTTTTGCCTTCTTCATGCTGCTGTTCGTGAAGGAACGATGTTTGATAGAGGGAAGCAGTGCTGGTCCAAGCAGACTCACATATAGTCAGTGGTTTATGCGTGTGTCTCATGGAGGCCCTGATGATGTCAGAGCCATGGATGCGATCCTGATGGCGAAGCTGCTTCGTCTCATAGAACCATTCTCCAGTCATGTACCTCAGCTGGCCCCTGTCATTGACCGTCCTCTGTAGGTTCCTGAGAGCAGAGACATTAGTGGTAAATGTATAGTCACTAACTCAGAAGATTCATTGCTAGGTTTTAATACATACAAACGAAAACCCTTGTTGTATAAGCCTCTGCTATAATGGAATACTAACACACTCTCTCTATGAGAATAAGGATCAGTTAGTGCCTCCACCCAGAGCTGATATAAGGGACTCACTGGACACGCAGCTCCTCAGCCCTCTTCAGCTCAGCATCCCTTTGCAGCACAGCTAAGATTGTCTCCTGCTCCTCCTCCGTCAGGAAGCTCAGGTCGATCATGGTGACCACTGATGCTCGCTGTGTCCTCAGCTTTCCACTGCTTCTTCGATTCTGCGTCTAGAGACGGACCATGATCACCGCTCAATACGGCTCTTCTTGAAGCTGCCAAGGGCCTTGTTCTGTTCTCTCAAGTCGGGAGAGTCAGTGTCAGTGGTTTACACAAACAGTGGGATCTGTCCTCTATTCATTGCACAAAATGATCATATAAAGATGGTGTTAAAGGCAGTTATCACTCTTACGCTTCAGCTGGGAGTGTTTTCTGCGGCCATGTTTCACCTGAAGCTGTTTGAATCTGAAAGAAAACAGTAAGAATCAAAAGAGAATTCTCTCTGAGAGTCACAGAGAAACCTGAGAGTGTGTTTCTCTCTTGGAACTCCTGAACAGATTAGGGAAACCGGTGCAGTTGTTGGTAGTAGAAGGACAGATGACTTATCTTCTTGATCCCAGTAGATTAGTTGCTGTGACTTCCTCATCACTGTCAGACCTCCTCAGGAAAACGGAAGATTTTAAAAACTACTCTGTTGGTGTAAAAGTGATTTATTGTCATCAAACAAACTAATGATGTCTGGTACCTCATCTGATCTCCCGTCTCCCCTGCATTCAAAGATTCAAAGCTGGCGTGGTTACACTGGCTGTTGAAATGACTGTGTGGTTGTGATTTCACTGTGCAATGTGAGTTTAAGAACATGTATCAACATAATTCACTTTTCTCAGAATTCTATCAAAGATTCACAGAATCTGTTTCTCCTGCAGCATTCCCCAACAGACTGCGCATCAGGTGCAAGAGGAGCCTTAGCTATTGGATGGATATATGGATGAATCAATTCAAACAGCAAATTAATCAGCAATCATTTTGATAGTTTAGTAAAATAGGGAATAGGCAAACTAACTGAACTGAACTGAACTGAACTGAACTGAACTGAACTGAACTGAACTGAACTGAACTGAACTAACTAAAATAGGCAAACTGTAGATGTGAGCCTTGGTCTGGAGAAGTTGTGATGGGCATCTTATAGATACTGAAATGATTTACTGTAGATAGAACTGATGTAGATGTAGACACTGTAGAATAGAATAGAATACATCTGTCAGAAGCACAGCACAGAATGTGCACAGTACTCAGTGTACTCAGATCAGTTTAAAGAAATCACAGTGAAGTGTCTTTCCAGGGAGTCCACAATAAAACATGTACAGACACAGCCTGTTGGAGGACAGAGCAACAGTCTGAGGCCTGACATCAGAGCTTGATAAAACAAGCTCCTCGGCCTTTGTGACACACGCTGATGATTCTCTTTCACGCTACTTCCTGTCTGACACAAACACACAGTATCTCCCAGAACATCTTCCGGTGTGTGTAACAAAGATGTTATGATACACTTCTCTATCAGGTAAGGAAGGGTCCATAGTTATAGTTAAACAACAATATAGTGAACATATTTTTATACACACTAGAACTTCAGGTTCTTTATCTCCTCAGATCTTTGTGAGGAATGCCTGCGTGTTCTAACAATGTCCACTCACATCAAAGGTACTGTGGTTATAAATATTATTTGCTCATGTTGCTTGCATGCTTTAATATAAAGGAAAATGTAATGCAATCAGGCTTCTAATGAGAAAATGGTTATGTAATTATGACTTCAGGAACGGTTGTGGTCACACAGGCTCCCATTGTTTCTTCATTATCCAAGTTAGGAAAGTTGTAATCACGTCTTATTCTCGACTACAAGCCTGCACAAAAACTGAGCTGCGAAAGGCTCTGAGAACATGTTTTTTCCTGGTGAAGGTGATTCAGCCTTATTTTGTTTTTTTCCTTACAAAGAAGAATGTTGCATGTCCTGCTTCTCCAAAAGAGTAAGCCTAGGTGAAGGACAAAAGACCTATTTCCTCATTGTGGCAGCTGTGATTTGACTTATTTCCTCATGTCTGTCATACTTCCCTGGGGAAAAGTAAAGATTTAAAAAACTGTTATTCTATTTTGTGAATTGGTTCACTGTAAGAGTGACACTAGGTCCTGTAAGTGCCACCAGAAACTAGGATGAACTCCAGCTGGTCTCTCTGTCTCTCTCTCTCTCTCAGGGAGTTCCAGCTACAGAGACAGGGGTCTGACTCAAATCAAGCTGAAATGAAGCATTAAGAATCAAAGTGCTATACAAATGGTGACACAAGGTGACTGTTTGAGAACAGTACAAAACCTGAACCACTGAGTCAGTTCATCTCCAGCAGCTCTCTGCTCTTTGGAGCACTACTGTTTTAATGATTTCACTGTGCAGATCCTAGGTGTGAAATCACATGAAATGCATTCATCAGATATTGTTAAAAATATTGGCTGACATCAACAACTCCTGCCTGGTAGAAGATTACATACAGGTAGACAGGTTAATCCTTACCCACTGCAGACTTTTAGATGTTACGTCACTTAAAAGTCAAACTACAGCAGAAAAACAATGCTTGTGTCATGTTGTGTATCCCCCCCGAGTCTAACCTGTTCATACAGACAGAGCAGTCTCCACACATTCAAGCACTATGAGAGTCACAACATCAAACTGCATGTTTCTGTCCAAAGAGTCCAAACGGTGCATAAAGGCTGGCTGGGGATCTGAGTTAAACTAGATTTGAGGGGATAACCCTGATTCCAATTTCATAATCAGCTGTTAAGCAACCATTAGCCTATTAATCTGCAGGAAATAGAAAACTGAAACATATTAAGGCTACTCCAGTTTTCTGCAGCTCGAGTTTCCCAGTTCAAGACCTACACCATATTCCTTTTGGAAGTTTTAACAACATCTTTCACAGTATGCTGGAACATGTGTTATCAGATGACTATATAGTTTTGCAAATAACGGTTCCTCCTTTTTATGTGACTTTTACTTAATTAGCATCCACCCCAAACTGCACTGACCCTCCAGCTCTAAACCTTAACAATGAAAAACAACAACACACAGAGGACAGTGGAGCGCATCATGTACAGGAAAGACAGTTATTTCCAAAGGGAAAGTTAGAAAGCAGTCAGCTCACCTTTCGCTGTTGTTCTGTGCTGAATGAAAAATGAGCTGCAGCTGGATCCTGAGCTGCTCCAGGTGGGAGGAGCTGCATGCACACGGCAGCAGGAGGCAGCAGTGGGCAGCAGAGGGCAGCAGGAGGCAGCAGCGGGCAGCAGCGGACAGCAGGAGGCAGCAGGAAGCTCTGCCTCCAGGCTGCTTCACTGAGGAACAGACACAACCTGTGACCACCTGCTCGGCCTGACCTTTCACACTGAGGCATGTTAATACAGCGTTCTAAACTGCTGTAATTTAATGCTTTCTGTAAAGTCCTGTGTGTTATTTTAATGGGTTTTAGGCTACTTTGTGCTTTCCGGTGCTTTGGCAGTGCATTGCCTGCTGTGTGGAAATAACGCTTTGTCAGTAATAATGAACATTAGTTTTCTTATTAGATATTCTACATATAGATGATGTATCATATGCAGATAACTTTCAATAAATGTACTAAAATGTCAGATAGTTCATGTTTCTGGTAAACTCATAAAGAGAGACTCTCTAACTGTTGAGCCACTTTGTCATCCAGCGGTTTTATATTAATGGATTAAATGGAATCCAAAACATATGTGTGATTTTAGCATCCATAAGTTAATGAGACAGAATGTATCATCAATCATCATGTACACAAGAAAATATGGGTGGGTGAGACTCTGAAAGGGATGTGGCAAAGCAAATACACACAGCAGTGGTAAGAAGATGTTAAAAAGATAAGAAATGCGTGTGAACACTTTCAGCCCTTTCTGCTGTGTACAGTCCGCAATAACAATGAAACAAATGACGGATAGAAAACAACGTGATTATGCGAAAGAGTCAGAGCCACATCATGAAGCCACCGATCACAGCTCTCCCATCAGCTGCACCTGTACACCACGAGGTGGCACCAGAGCTCCATTTTAACCAGTGTACCATCTGAACATGTGACCTGTTCATATGTCAGACACTTGGACTGGTTGTTACTCTCATTATGTGCAGTTTATTCAGCATTAATATCCATCAAGCTATTACAATCAAATAATGAATGATATCAATCCAGCTTTACTGGTAAATCAGTGTAGAGTCCAGTCACTCACTTGGACAGAGGGTCATCTTCCTCTGACAGCTGACACTGTCTCTGCAGTAGTGCATGCAGCGTGTGACAGCCTGAACTGTCGGTCCAGCGATGAGGCACATTCTCCAGCTACAGACAGTGATCGTTTATGTTTTTAACAAACAAAGTCAAAGTGAACTTTCCTCCACCTTCATCATTAGTGATGATTGTATATTCCCACAGTGGTTTGCAGAGACAGGGATGGATGAGGGAGATGCCACAGAGCATCTGGACGGGGCCGAACCAGTCTGAGGCTTCATCTCTGGATGTCCTGCATGGCAGAAGGAGAAGAAAGGACATTTTCCTCACAACATCCGAAACAATCACTGTTAACGTGTGTTGCGATCTCTGCAAGTGTTTGCTTGAATCTTTTTCAGCTCTAATCTAGAGGAAACAGTCCAAGGCAGTTTCTATCCAACAACTGACATGCTGTCTTTTCTCCATCCAAGTCATGTTTGGAAGGGAAGGAATAGTCAAAAAGGTTAACTGTCTGAGGATAGCTGTGAAAAGGAAGGCCTCTGCTCAACAGTGGGGCTTTTATTAACTCGCCAATTAATTCTAACGTTAAAGTCAGTGTCTCACACAAACACACACTCGCATCTTTCTGCTGCTGCATCCAAATTAAGGGGAAGTGGCAGCACAACAAAGAATCTTCTGATCGCTGGTTGAGAAGCTTTGCCAAGCAGGATGTAGCTTTTATATCAAGGTCCCTCTGTGTATGTGTGTGTTGCACATGGATGAGCTACTCCACCTGTGGGTTCAGCAGCAGAGGCCTCCATAATGATGAAGGGTGGGAGTCTGGCCCCAAGTGCCGGAGAGCCCTCACCATTTGGATCATCCATTGCTCACTTTGCACAAATTCATCTCCAATGCCTTCTGAAGGTTGGCATTCAGGGGAAACACCACACATTTGACACATTAAGGTCAGTTTACATAGAAAAACAACTGCATGATGTCGCCTGTGGCTCGGAAGGAGCTTTGTCTAGTCTGAGAGAAAAGCTGCAGGAGATGCCACAGCCATAATATTATTCCAGCTTGTGCTGGGACATGGTTACTTAGCAACAGAAGCTTAGGAATCACTGATGTTAAGTGTTAAAGATGGGCTGGTGTTTATGGGGTAGGGAAGGAAATATATGTCAGTTGGATGATGGGAAATGTAGGATTCTGTGTTTTAACAGTGACCAAGTCAGGCTATATCAGACTCTGCACCATTCACCTCTAATCGATCCCCCCCTTAATACACTTTCCGATCAGTCTGCAGAGCATGTTACTGTTTTGATAGATAAACATGGAGCCAGAGTGTGGAAGCTTGCACTTTATTGGAAAAAATCAAACAAACAAAAATATAATCTGCAGGGACAATGCAGAAAGTATGCTCAGTTAATGAACTTAGGGCCTCTTTCATGTTCAGACCATCTCTCACACCTGCACCTGGTCGCTCCTGTGATTGGCTGGAGAAGTTTTATATACACAAAGCACCGATCAACAGTGCTCTATTCTCCTGCTCAACTAGATCGCTCGCAGCCCAAACCCCACTCCTCCGTTCACCACTCTGACATGAGCCCCCACTCTGTCCAGATGCCCCAGTGCTGGCCTATGGAAACATGATCTGAGCATCAAAGGGACCCTGCACATTCAGGTTGGAAAAGGGCAGCCAGCAGCTTTGTTAAATGTGAGAATAAATGGCATGCCAAAAGCGTCAAAAGCATAAATGCAGATTCCTTTCCAATGCAATGTTGCCTCAATCACAAAATGTAGTGCTTTTGCTGATGTGAAAAATGTTCCCTCGCCAAATTCATACAAATTCAACCCAGAAATTTGACAGTGTTAATGAATTATTACGTTCATACGCATCGTCTGTGTGACCTCTCGAGCCACGCGTGGCTGTACGCGGAATCATCCGAGTACAGAGAATATTTAGTGCCCCAACAGCAAAACGTGTCATCTCTTTAAACTTTATATTAACTTTAAAAAAAAAAAAAAAAAATCATCTCAATCACTCAAAATCCAATTCTACAATCAATCATACCTATGTATAAACCTGAAGACCTTCCACAAGCAGGAGGTCAGTGACTAGTACATTTACATTTTTTATGTCATCCTCTCTGTAGGTAATCATAAATAAATACAAACAATACACAAGGAATGTCTACTGCAAACAATACAAAAAAAAGGAAGAAAACAAAGATGTGTGGTATGAGGAGGAGTTTGCAATCGTTTTCCTAATCTGGGGATGCTGTGAGAAGGTACTCATGATTGATAATCAAAAGAAGGGCCTCCAGCCTCACCTGGAGCAAGAGGAACAACAGAGGACAACTCAAACAGTGTGACAACAACCCAACTTTGATTTTTTTTTTTTCCTAGGTACATAAACAGTGATGTCAGAAAGCTCTCCCTTTGGGTGTTGTGTTTCTCTTAGTCCAGGATACAGGAGGGGCTGATCCCTGTCCACATGGTTTTCAATGGCAGCACGCACTCTTCTTCTCCTTCAATGACTTAGACATGACTATACGGGCTATACGGGCACAGTGTCCACTGTGAGGCGTCTCTGAGATGGCCAGAGTGGCTCCCAGTCCCCAGGATTATTTTCAACAAGTCTGATTTGGGCGTTTCGTTCTCAGAGAGAGGTGAGTTCATTAGAAACAAGCTGCAAGTTTGCTTGGATCGTTGACTTTGTCGTGAATCATCTTCAAACAGGAAACACTCCCTCTCTTCCGGTTACATAAACTGCATCTGGCAAGATTAAGAAAAAAAAACAGAAGTCAACTCAGCAACAAAAAGTTGTAGAGCCACCAAGGTCAGACCAGTATCCATACTTCTGATGTGCAGGGTGGGAACACACAAGCTAAAATGCAGCAGCAAGCCAAAACAAAGATGACGTGTGGAGCTTGCGTTGGAAAATAAAAGCTTAAACTGGTAAAAGACTCATTTCTCTCTGCTGGGATGTTCAGTGTGAGAGTGGAGGGTTTGAGTTTGGCTCTGATAGTTGATGAATCACACCAGCAGCAGCCGCTGTTCATTTCACACTGTGAAGCAGACATCCAGAGTTTGTCCTGTTGCTATGTTTTGCCCTTGACACAGCAGGCTACAACTACTCAAGTTCATATGGTCACGGACCTGTCAGAACACATTAGAGAGTCGGGTGTGCATTTCACACAAGTGTTGGAACTTGCACCAAATTCAGTCATTTTAAGCCGAGTTCTGTTCAAACCAGGTAGAATTTGGTTAACACACTCTGGACCAGGAGTCACGCTAAAGCACACGAAGTCTGCGCACAAATGGAAAACAGGGATGGAAACACATTTATAACTTATGCATGGAAACAGTGTGTCAAGTGTAGAGTGACTAGATTGACACACAAACAAACGGCACCACTCGAACTGAATCCAAATGTTGATCTGGTTCAGACAGGCTGTGGGAGAAGTGGGATGTAGCCATCTGTTACCTGTGCACCTGGGTTGGGCCCAAATGGGTTAGCTGGCCTCATCACAGGCTGGGTGTACATCATAGTGGGCTGTGTCATCATCATTGAGCCCATGTGAGGAGGCTGATGGAAGAGTAAAGAAAACACAATTGCCTTGCCTGAACCAAACAAACAAACAAAACCTTTAAGATCAGGCTGTGAGGGGAAGTTGTTGTGATTTCTGAAAACAACTCTGTTGCCGTGGGGAAAATGAGCCCGTTAGGTGACGCGTCACACCTGAGCATCATCAATTAACACCTTAACATGACCTCCTGGTGTCGTACTCCAGCCTTGTGCTGACTGGAAGAGACACAGCTACTGTCATTAAGTGAGGAGACTCCTCTCTCTGATAAGGATTTACTTTCTCCAGGAGTTCATGCAAGACAAACTAAAATGTAAGAAAATGTCAAACTCTTTGCACGCTTGCAGAGACTGCGTGTGTGTGTGTGTGTCCGACAGGAAGTGAAGCTCCAGTCCCAGCTGACTTACCATTGCATATGCCATCATGCCCGTCGGTGTGGTTGCAGGGAAGGCCATGACAGATGGTGCCTGAGGTGACACAGAATCAGGACACAGTTCACGTTTCACAGTTTCTTATTCCAGCATGCAAGTTTCAGTTAGAGTTCAGCGTTTAATGCAATCACTGCGGACAGAATGCACCCTGAGAATCCATTCAGATCGCCTTATGATGAGACTGGAGGGAGAATTCAGTTCGATCCCAATTAAACCTCTGCAGACAGTCGAGTTGGTGCTCAGCAGGGGAAATGGTTTCTCCTTACAGAGAGGTCACATGACTAGGCTCACACCTTGTTCAGACTCGCTAAGCTTGCTGATGCTTTCCACAGCTTCAGTCAGAACTTGCCGCACTGTGTGACTGCATGGTTTAAGGATACAGGTTGAATCGCTGAGAGAAGTTATGGGGGATTCAGCCGTCTGTACATTAGATCTCCACCTTTTCTATGTGCACGTGTATCACAGAGACAAACGTCCGCTGCTTTGTGTTAGACAAAATCATTCAAATTCAACATGGGGACTTGGATTAAAGTCCCAGCTGTTGATCAGTTTCACTCTGAAAGGTTCCAGACGCATTCACAGAACAGGAAACGTGAAGGTGGAGTGGCTGCAAAACACACTGAAAGTTTCCACTGATAACATGTCTGCACAACAGCTAGACATTAAAGGCTTGTGATCCTATCAGCTGGTTCTGTATTTGAAGAGGGAAATGACAGACAGAGGCAAAGGAAAGTAAAAAGGAGAGTGTGTTGAGTCCTGGGGGCAGAGCTGGTTACGGGGCAGATGCAGAGCTCCTTACGGGAAGAGATTAGAGAGAAGAAAGTACAGACCCTTTCTCTGAGCGCTCCTTGCTGCTCCAACAGCCCCTGCAGTGATAACAAACCCAGATTTGTCTAACGCCCAGTCCTCCCGGGAAGGATACGTTTCATTAACTATTCAGTCATTGGCGAGGGAGACACAAGTGAGTCAGATGTGACACTGGTGCCAAAATTGGTGCTTTCATCACAGACTGGGCTTGTTTCATTGCACTGAGAGCTCTCCTTCAGAATTCCTCCTCGCTCACAGGGTTCAGTTTGTTTCAAGGACATTAACTCAGACAGTCAATGATGACACTGGGCTTGTGTTTTGCATCGTGATAGGTACCGTCCTCTAATGACTGATGGGTGCTGGATACATGCCTCTCAGTGTATCAGCATCCTTCAAGTGACCAGCTTCTTCTTTCATCATCAGCTTTGGATCATCACCCGACACTCTGACACATCATCAGTGGCTTTTGTGCTTTCGGTGTGATCACCAGCTCAGAGACTTCAGGAACAGGCGGACTGCAGGATTATTGTCAGAAGCTTCACCGAAGACAGACCACAGACTGAATATCTAATGAGAGACATTCACATCCATGACTAATGTATACCACTTATATAAATATACCACTGTCTCATTCTCCTGATTACTGGTGTATAGTCATATAAGTGACATTGCAGTACTTTAACCTAAGATGGAAAGGCAGACCAGGAACATCATGATCATATTAAAATATGAAAAACCATGGCTGGACACGATGACGCCCAGAGATGCAGTGACACTGGACTGTCTCGTCCCTCAGACACTCATCCGTTTTACATACATGACATGCAAAACTGCTCTTTTCACTCTGGTCAATATGAGTTTTACAGCATTCACTCAGAACAGTGGGGAGGTTATGTGAGCTCCACCGTGGGACGAGTCATTTACATTCTCCATTTATAGGAGGCGCTGACCACACTGCTACACTCACATTACTGCCCAGGTTTATCTGTACTTTCTCAACTCATCAGCAGCCACCTCTCTGTGGTTTGTTCCTCACTGCAACCACAAAAACTCACTTTGTTGCTCTAACTGGCATATTAAAACATTCATTTTAAAACTATTATATTCATTTTCAAAAGAGCCAGGGGCAAACATTTCACTTCTGAAACAGGGAGGGAAAGAGGGAACTGAGCCAGAACTCCAGACAGGCTGGAACTGTCATTTCACCAACTGTCAGCAGGATGGGAGACGCAAGAGGTTCTGCTGAAGAAGCGGATGTGATGATGGGCTGTGGCAGATGTCTCTTGTTGTAACCCTCCTCCTGTTTCGTGAATTGCTCCGTGTTTTCTAGTTATATTGAAACAATAACAATGACTGCATGGTATTTTCTATGTTTATATTCGTTTTCTGTGGTCACTTACCAGTTTTGACCTAGCTGCAGTGCTTTCCTGCCACACATGGACAAAGGCCATGTTGTCACACACATTTTTATTTCTATACGGTTTAATAAGTGTTGAGTGGGGGGTATATTTTAATGTTGTCTTATATAATTGTTCTGTTTAATTAGTTGGGTATTAATGTGCAATTTGTTCAACACAAACTAGCTCTATGTTCCCAGTGCACCTGTTAACACAGAAACACATATAAACTGTATGGCTAATATTATCATCAGCTCAGTCTTGAACCATGTGGAGGCCTATGGTGAAAACTCAACTGCAGAATGACTGAAGGCCACCCAGGCTGCTGCCACAGTGTGGCCCTTCTGCTGCAGAATAGCAGAGCTGAATGTGAAGACATCAGCCAGTGCACCCCAGTGTTGTCCATATCTGTGATGCTGTGCACCTGCCACCACGAAGCTCAAACCTGAGCAGAAAGCAAACATCAGAATGCTGTCAAACCCAAGCTTCATGTGGAGGATCATCGTGGGCTACAGACCAAAGAGCAGTGGCAGCAGTGTTAATGAGGGAGGTTGGTGCATCAGATCAGATAACGGGATGGCTGCGTGCGCTGGTATTTGTCGGGTTGTGCGCTGTGATTTCATCCCACCAGCTCAGACTGTCAGCAGAGAGCTCTGCTGTATCGTTCTGAGATGTCTGGAGGAAATTCAGCACAAACAACCAGAGCTGTGCACAGTGGAGCTACAGTTCAGAGAAAACAACCAGCATGGACGCCTCATCTCTCACACACACACACACACACACACACACACACACACACACACACACACTTTGATGTTTGCTCTCTGTCCGTTGCTGTTGTGTGTGTTCTGGTAGGAAGAGGCAGTTCAGGTCAGTATAAGATTCACAATGTCTAGTAGTTCAATTCATTTGACTTCCTCAATCAGTCCAGCTCGAACTGAAGCCCTGGTATTGTTGGGTCTGAAAGGACTATGGAGGAGAGCAGCTGCTATGAAAGGCAAATAACAAATCATTCATGATGAGCTGATGCTTTCTGAAGGTTTTATTTAGGGAATGGCACCAGAGAGGTGCAGGGAGGCGGTGCCTTTACCATGGTTGCAGGGTTCCAGGTGGTAGACGGAGCTGTCTTGGGCTGCCAGTTGGTTCCACCCGTCAGCTTCTTCTCACCGGGCTGACTCCAGTGAAGATCGCTGCACAGATCAGGTGGAATATGAGTCGTGTTTGGTGAGCAGTATCGGGGACATGAAGGCTTGTGACATTAGTTGAATTAACTTACTTCTTTGGTGTGCCATTGCCGATTCCCAGATCTAAAGACAACAGATGCAAACAATGAGTGCACATCTACACAAACACATTTTTCCATTACTCATTACACATTTGATATTTATGCTTTTATTAATTTCAACACTTTAAATCATACTCTTCACCATCACTGATAGTGTTTGATATAACTTTGCCCTCATTATATCACCTCCCTGTATCAGCAGCAGCTCTATTCATTTAATGTTTGGGGTTGGTGATTGCAAAAAACGGGAACTTACTGCCAACGAGATTGGCCAGTGATGAGTCCAGGTCGTTTGACACCAGTTTGTGGGGCTGCTGGCCATTTGTAGTCATGCCCTGATTGGGTGAGGACGCTACTGTGGGTTTGAGTATGCCACCTAGAACATCTTAACCAAAAGGGGGCAGGACAAAGGGAAAGGAAGGAAAGGGAGAGGAGGGGAGGGTGAGAGGTTGGGGGGCCCAGAACAGGTGAAGACGCAATATGACCAACAACAACACAGCAACGCACAAAGACAAACACACAGAAGTAGATAACATGCAAACACATGGACGGAGAGAGAATGGTGAGCGTGGATGAAGCAGGAAGCAGGGCTCACTGAAAAACTCATCAAGCCAAGACTGTGTGAGAGGAGTGTGTGTCGAGTCAACTCACCCATTCATGCATATGCCATGCAAAAAGCCAAGGCCCCAGGGAGTGTGTGTAACCCCAGGACGAGAGAGAAGAGAGAGAAACGTTTGTGAGCGGCGCAGAACTCAGTGAGGCTGGAGCAGAGTCAAGGTGCTACATGTTGCATTTACATACATTCATTTATTGTTGCCAATTCAATGAGGATACATTGGTATAATTACTAAGCACTAATGAGGCGAAGGGCGAAACAGTCGTTAACCTCAACCACACTCTGATGGCACTGTGTGGGACAGTGTTCATCAAAATTAAGACCAATTTCACATTAAACACAATGTTAAATACAGAATAGAGGCCAATACAGAGCATTGATGTTTCCAGTAATGTCATTAACGGTTACTGTTGATTTAAAGTGATATCTAGATTTTATGTTTTATGAGTGGTGAAACATCCTGTGGGGTTTGGAGCAGTTACACTGGAGCAGTCTCAGCTGAGGTGATCTCTGCTGCCACAGGAAACACACTGAACACCCAATGAAACAGCATAGTTTTCAATACCTGCTCCTGGCAAACAGAACCAGCGTAATGAGACAGTGCTTGACTGTTCACTGAAAGATAAGACACCTGAACGACAGCTAACTGTGGTGTGCTTCGCTCTCTATCCCAGAGCGGGTCATCATCCACCCGTGTGGTTATCTGGTTATGCAGTGAAATCAATGCCAGCAGCATAAGAAGTGCTTCTGCTGTGAAAGAGGTTCCCACTGAACCACTGTAGTGGGTGACCCCAAGTGCAGAGCCCATGCAGATGCCAGTGAAGTGAAAGTAGATTCCACTGTGTTGTGTGCATGTTAATGAAAGAGGACTAATCAGTAAAATACTTGCTCTTGGTAACATGACATAAAATTAATATGATGATTATTTATTACAATTATTTAACTCAATTACAATTAACTATTTATACATCCCCTAAATGCCTTACATGCAGATGCTAGAATTTACCAGTGTTCCTAAACGCCTCATATGCAGAATATATGCTACTGCTGGCGTTGTTGCTCTCAACAGTTAGTTTTACTATAATCTTCATTACAGCGGCTGATTACCTGTCACTTTAAATAAGGAAATCTGCAACTTTCCTTTAAGGGCACAATGATCAGACAGGCTGAGGGCAGACTATACCCTTCATTGTATTTATAAATGCACAGACTGGGGAAATTAATAGCTGAATAAACCGACAGGAGCAAGTCAGAAGTTCTGAAAGTTGTTTTGGAGACTGTCATTCAATTTCCCTGCCCTACTTTGTACTGAAAAACAAGCGTGGCGACGTTTTCTGAAAACCTGAATTGGCATGGGATGGTCACTGCACATTATGGTAATCGTATACATACATTTAAAATATCAACAACAAACAAACAAGTAAACAAGGAAGCAGACGAGCCACTTTTGTGCTGGTTCAGAATGTTTCCTCATTCATGTGTTCACATGACAAAAGCCTAACGAGGAGCCACTGGCACCAACAAGCTGGTGGCTTCCTACAAAGAGCAGCCTTTTGTTAAGAAAAGCAACATATTCCGATGAGGCATGAAGGCTCGGCTTGGGATACGATCGCAGCACTCGGAGTAAAACCACACCTACTGACAAACAAATCAAAGTCCAGCACTTTGATTGTTTATACCCAATGAATGTGCAATCTGTCGCCCACACCTTTAGGTGGCAGCAGAGTACATAAAGTCTGCTGGCACCAAAAGGCCATGGAAAGAGAAACACGGAGAACACTTACCTGTAGAATCCAGGTTGTTGGCATTGGTGTTGTTGCCAAATACTGAGTCAAAGTCGACATTAAGGCCTCGGGAGTTCTGTGGCAGCTGGGGTGTTGGGGAGGCTGTAAACCCTGGTGAGGCAAAGACAAAACCAGCCGTAAGAATCTTAAAAACAACTGTATGTTATGGATAACGTACAAACTGACATTTCAATCAGTAATGAAAGTAACCATCAAGAGCTTCCCTGAGGAACTCCAACCCAAACTCAACATACACCATCTGTGATCACCAACATTTCAATCAAATTCAGCTGCAGCTCAGTGTCCCTGTGGACAGTTTCCCACAGCATTATGACAGACACAACAACAAACAACCAGGTGAGCTACAGTGGATGCATTAGGTTGGATTTCTGAGTAGGACATGTAACACCTTCATCAACCTCGGTGTACCTACCTCTGAATAGGCCAGCTACAGCAGGGGGCTCAGATTGGAAGAGAGGAGTGGTGTTGTAAGGGCTTCGCCCACAGAAGGAGTCTGACACAGAACAACAACAGCAGACAGGCAAAGAACCGGGCGGAGAGAGGTGAGGGAGGAAGAGGAGAGAAGATTATGAAGATATGAGACCAGAAAAAAATAGCGCAGTGAAAAAGCAGCAAGGAAGCCAGGCGACTGTGGGAAGGGCTTTCTAACTGAGGGAAAACAACCATCAGGATTTGCAGGACAAAAGAAGAGGAAGCCAGCACTCATCACATGGTTAGACTAAATACAGGGCAAAATTCAGGGCAGCACACAACTAGTGGCTAACCACACAACAATGCAGGCTCACACACACTGGCAAGGGGAGGTGGCATGTTCAACAGAACGCTCTGTGATATGCTCCGAGAATCATCTGAGAAACCACTTCAATCCAGATCTACTCAGGACGGTTTACAGTGTTGCACAACATCTCACTGCTCTCAAGTCAGCAATCTAGCATCCAGACAGTAGTCTACCGAAGTACCTGTGATAAATGCCTCTATCTGTGCAGCAGCATCAAGATCAGATGCCAGGGAGGAGCTTGAGGCAAAAAAGGGATTGTAATGATCTAGAGAAAAACAAAAATGCTGCTGATAATGATGGACATTCATGCATGCAAAGGCTCTGACCTTTGAAACACAAACAGAGACACAGAAAGCAAATAACAGATTAAACAGCCTAAATCAAAGAATGTTAAGAGCTGAGAAAATAAACATTAGGAACTGATTGTGGAAGGAAAGAGATCTTTGGAGGAGGGCAACATGCCAGATCTTTGATGGATGTGAGAAAAGTGTCAAGAAACAGAATGTTGTGACCAGTGACCCCATCCCAAACCCCCTCCAGGCATTTCCTCCGTTTCTTTCCCCACTGCTCTGAAATATTCTTTGCATTTACCCATACCCAGTTGAAATGACACAATGAAATGAAGTCATCAGCCTGGCTGATGTTAGAACATGTTGTGTGGACACAAAATGAAATCTAGACTCAAAGAAAAGAGAAGATGCAGCAAAACACTCCCACCAAACACTTCATGGCTAGGTGTCCTAGAGGACAGGCTGCCAGCGTCCGAGGACGCCGTGGACGGGTGGACAGCATCGACAACAGGTAGTGTGAGGAAAGGGTTTGAGTTTGGAATGGATTCCTCCACAGCATCTGCAGCAGAGGTGAAAGGATCTGAGTGGGTAGAGGGGGAAAGAAGGAATAGAGAGGTTATGGTGGAGAGGAGGGTGAGGAAGTTAAACAGAGAAGTGCATGCAAGATGACGTGCAGGGGAAAATGTCAGTGAAGCAGGTGAGACGGATTTAAACAGGGGCCCATTACTGTGCAGCTCTTATTGGTTTATCACAACTGCTTTAAGCAGTCTACAGGCTGAGGGGTGTCATTATCAGAGTGGTCAGAGACCAACACATGGGCTCATGTCCAAAGGCATCAGTGCTTATAATAAAACAACAGCGTATGGTGATTGTGTTCAGTATGCGTGTCAGTTTGGAGAATCACTGCTTCTAGTTTGCAGGAAAAAAGCAAAGAAACCATGTATGGCAGCACAGACACTGTACAGGTACAGTAAACCTACAGTACACTCACCTCTGCCTACACTCAAAATGTTGGTGCACGTCAGACTGAGTGAGTTCAAATCCAACTGGCCTCGACTCTTTTGGATAAGCTTCTAATAAGCCAATACAATTAATAACAGAGGATACTTGAAACCATTGAGCCTGGACCATATGGCCTGATCTAAAACTACACTTCTGGTCTGCTCACTAATCTTTAATATTAACAATATTTAATAGGCAAATACTGCCGTTATCTCTGCCAAACACATTGTTTACCTACCCTTTGATATGAAGCTGAAGTGAAAGGCACACAACATTATAAAGAGATATGAGATAAGCCTGTCACTGCAACCTAGTCACTGTGCAAGGTAATATCATATGCTGATGGTGTTTACATTATGATTAATTTGCAAAGTCCATGTCATATACATATCAGCTCACATACCAAACACGTACTACTAAGTCCCATCATGTTATGTGGAACTTAGTTATGTTTAATTAAATGTGTGATGATGTTTATGTTTAATATTCTATTAGAAATCTGACATGCAGATGCAGGCATATCATTTTACAGCTTGTGCTGACATAAGGAGTAATAATGAATAACAGAATGATATAACAGGCAAATCAAAAACCCCTCTCACATGCATCACCTGACAATATTAATCCAGATCATTAGGATCCATCTGCTGTCATGCCTGAGTGAAGGGGACATTGTGTTTCTGAGGGCCAGTTGATTAATTGGTTTGGCTAATTACTCATCACTAGTAGGATGTTTCACAAACTACTGTACTGTTGGAACTCTGCTCTGATAGTGGCCTGATGTGGTATCAGGCTTCTTATCTGGGATAACCAGCTTTGGGGGAAATTAGCTCACAAACAGCTCAACCATCAGCTGCTGGTTCAGATCATTATTATACAGGCCTTTAGAATCCACAATCTGTCTCTATAAGGGTTAGTTGATGTTTAACAGAAAACATAAAACACCAAATATAGGTCAGAACACATAATCAACATCTCACAAAGTAGGTTCCAGCACCAGGTTTTAAACTGTTACCATAAACTGTCCTTAACAATCATAATTATAGTCACATATACAACACTTTAGTGGAATTATAATACTGTAAACCTCAATCCCTCATTATTAAATGAATCCTAAGCGATGAGACTGAACTGTATGCCATGTGGAATGTCAGAGAGAGGAATGTGTGTTTGCAAATGTGGTGGCAGCGTGGACTGAAGAGTTGCCAAGCAGAGCGGCGCTCTCACCTCCCCATGTGTTATTGGTGGAGACAGGCAGTGGCTGCTGGAAAGCCGGCTGCAGGTCCAGGAGGTCGTTGGCTGCCTTCGAGTTACTGTAGGGAACGAGCGGGAAAACAGGGGCACAGAGGATAAATCAGTCACTCATTGACAAAACATTACGTTCCCTGCTTGGTGCCAAGGTTGTTATTGGAAGAAAAAACATGGCTGCAGTTTTGCCCTCTGCAATGCAAGTGAGCCTAAAAATTATTTATTATTTCTGTGTGCAAAGTCTGCTCCTAAAACTGTTGACAGTGTTATGTTTACGCATGACCTTCTCACTGTTTGCATATGTATTTTAATTTTTATTGCATTTCCTGTGCTGCATCCAGTGTTATCAGCACTGCCGCTGCGCCGATCCAGTTTGTGTACAGGGATCAAAGTTTCTCCAAAGAGTCTGTGAAACCATTTTGAAATGTTTTGTAACAGCCATCCACTTGCAGTTAACCTATCAAGCTATTAGCTAGCTTGTAGAAGCACAGAAAGCTTAAACACATCAGCTGACACAAAACACGAAGAAGGATTGGAATCGGTGTATCCACTCCAAAAAAATGGAAATGCCCAAACTTTCATACATGAAAAAAATGACCTGATCTCCATCCAGCTTTCATCTCCAGCTGAGTGTCTGGTCTAAAGAACTGAAAAAAACATGCCAGTGCTGTATATGGTCATCAACATCTGAATGCATGTGCATTAGCATGCAGCAGTATCTCCTTGAGGACGTTTGGAGAAGCCATTAAACTGGATGGTTAAGACTTTAAGATGACTGACATAGACTCACTCCAGCAGCCTCACCTGTTGGTGGAGCTGGGGGTGGAGAAGAGGTCTATAGCAGGGACTGAGTTGATGGTCCCGCCCGCTGTAGAGACAGGAGAGGAGTCTGTGGTTGCTGTGGCAGGATTCTTCTGGAGCTCTTTCAGACGCTGCTCCTGCAAATTAGGAGACTAGTGTTAGCGACACAGAGAATAACTTCCATCAAAAATCCTTAAATGTTTCCGAAGCACTGCTTTAATTTGGTATTATAAAATGGAAATATAGTAATATGGGGAGAGAGCAAAAGGAAAACATACAGCAGAGGTCTCCAGCACATATCAAAACAGGAATGTTGGAATTACATCTCAGACCAGTAAACCACAGGAATGCCTGACTACCTCAGTTGCTATGGCTATGCATTTAATATAATTACTAAAGGGTTCACTAAGGGAGTCCAACAACATGACGGACGTGACATCATTAAACTTCTAGGCACAGCAAAGCGGCTGCTGGCCTGAAGCGCACCAAGCTGACAATTACGTAGGTGAGTGAAGGAAATGTACTTTTAGAGCTTTTAGGCGAGCTTGTTCTTCTTCCAGGGCTGCCTGTTTTTCCCTCTCATCCACTTTGGTGAAGGATATGCCGGTGTTGGCCAGGGAGGAGACTGCGTTGGAGAGGGTGCTAGCCCTGAATAAGGGGACAGACACGGAAAACAGTGACTATCCGGGAACTGTTTCACAGCTACCAAAAACTTCAACTGCCATTGAGATTCACACATATATTTACTTATATCACTGGACTCATGCGCAGTCGTTGCTTTACATCTCTGATGTGAAAACAGACTGCTTATTGTGTTCTCAACTGCGACACAAAATGAATCGTTTAGCTCTTTAAAACAATTTAGAATCATCTTTTAACCATTTTCCATGCTGAGAACAGTAGCCCAATATTATCAGGTTGCTGAAGCAAATGTGAGACTCTGAGTCTGGATAGCTGGATCCAGACCAAGTGAACACAGATGTAACAGACCTACCTGCTGGCTGCTGTTGAGTCTTTGACTTTCTTTCCTTCTAAAGAGGCCAAGTGCTGCTCCAGGGCATCCAGCAGGCTGCTGGGGGCCTAGCATGAATGTCATTGACACACATTAGGAAAGCTTACTGCAAGAGATCCTCAGAAGAAAAGAAAACACTGAGGCATGCCAAGTCACTGCCACGAGTCCACAACAGAGCTACTCTCACATACAGAGACAGAGAGAGAAAAGGTTCAGATACTTACACAGACCGTAAACTGAAAATGGAGAGAAGGCAGGGAAGAATACAGAAAATAAAGGTGGTAACAGTCAAGATGTTACGAAAACCTTTGGGAAAAGTGTGTCATTCGGCTTTACCTGCTACACTGACAAAGTTCTACCAATTACAGAATTAACTCCAGAGCCTACAAATAAATGTGTTTTGTACATAACGCACCACTTCAGCAGGTTGCTGTTCTGGTCCCGCACTAAAACCCCTGATTCACACCTTTATTTGCTGTATGACGTGCAAGGTCAGGAGTGAGTATGAGCTGGAAGGTGTCTGTAGGTGCTATAACGGGCACATGCATTGCCTGCCTAGCATATTGTGTTAAAAGTTGTTAGGCCTGAAGCTGCAGGGGTTAGCAGCCTGTGAAAAGACAATAATAGCCAAATTTTGGAAGTTCACATTAGAGGTCACTAAACCTGCTGCAATACGTTTACGACATTCTTTAAAAGTACTGCAGTTTACGTTTTAATAAGTAGCCGTGAAGTTTCAGGTTTGTTGCTATAGCTTCTGTGACAGTTGTCCTGAGATAAGACTCACTCGAAGCCCACTAGTGTCTAACAGTGGGTCTGGTAGTGTTCCTGTGCTACTAGATATGGATCAGACAGAATAAAGACATAAGTAAAACAACCAAGCATAACCAATGGAGTTAACTGCCAATAATAATTAAATAATTCTAATGTGACTTGTAAATGAGAGAAGTCAGGGTTGTGCGATGTTAACCTTAAACTTAACAGTAATGTTCTTCCAATAAAGTCTTTTTGAACTGACCCTTTAACACACTTGAACCAATGCAGCACTTCACCAGTCCTAATGCATTACAATGTGGCAGGCAGCGGATACACTTACTGCTCACACAAATGAGAATCAGAGTGTCATCTACAGCTTGTTTAAAGCCTTGAATGGCCTGGATGCCTAAATCTTAAAGCCACATGTGAATATATATGACTAGTGTCTAGCATTAGTGTAATAATTGTGATGTTTCTTATTCATTTCCCCAAATTTGGCCATTCTCCTCTTTTTGGTTAAGTAAAGCCAGCAAAGATGGTAGCTGAAGTGACTGCATAGATGGGTGGCTATCTTCAGAAGTGCCCGTGGGCCTACCTGAGACAGATCTGGGATGTCCCCTCGATCGATTCCCACTTGCTGCAGGAAGAAAGTGAAGATCATCAGGTGAGTAAAACGCTGACCATCTAAGTGATCTCTGGCCTCTTTGTAATTCCCGACTCACCAACTGCAGGTCCTGACCTACCTCTGCAACTTTGAGGAACTCTGAGATTCTTGTCATTCGTGTAAGGAACTTCTTGTAGATGTCCAGTCCTTCTTTACACTGGACCTTCTTCATGTCAAAGTATTTCTCTGTTAACAGGGTGAGGAAAAAGAGCAAAAGAAAAAGCTTATGACAACCGCTTTCATTGTTCCCTTACACTTTCATCTACTGTGTCTGTTCATTTCAAGTATTTAAATTTATATTTTCATATCCATATACATATATATACACATACATCCAGTCTCAGCACATTGCTATGCAGGTACAAACATTAGGCCTTACAAAAACTGTGCTGGAAGAAAAAAAGTCCTAAGTCTTCATTTCCTGACCACTTCCATCACGATAAACAGGGACAGTTAGGAAAAGCCTACAGTCCAAAAGTAGATTTTCACATCAATGCCAAGACAAGAGCTTGTTTTTACCCAGGAGGTTGATTATGCCCTCATTATATGCTGCAAACAGTCGGATTGCATCTTTGAACAGAAGCATGAAGGCTGCATTGATCACACCATTTGTCAGTTCATTGGCATTGACCTAGAAGAGAGGTGAAGGAGTTGAGAATGTGTTGAGAAGAGACATTTTGAAAAGCCCAGGGAAACAAAAAGGCAAATGGCACATAATGTATGGAGGCAGTGTTAGCCATCAGTTTGGATGCCACCCAGTGTTGCCAACAGTGAGCACTCACATTGAAATCAAGTAACACATCCATCTGATTTTGGATGATAGGGATGGTCTTGAGGAGCTTCTCTGTGTTCATGGTTCTCATCACTCCATCAGACCTGTCGAAAGAAAGAGACAGATAAACTTTAACAAACCTAATCTATTACAAAAGCTTGCTAATTATCTTACAGCTGTGCTGTACATGGACATGACTGATTCTTGAGGCCTCAAACCCTGAATTGACACAAAAAGATCATGCCTGACAAAGCAAAATACACCAGTGGAACAGTCCCACTGGCCTAACTATAGTTTCACTGCCACAGATGTTAAATCTTTTTTTTTTATTTGTTTTGGTTTAAATAAGTCTAATAAAACTAAGTACAATGCTATTTGTCTGTATAATTCATTTATATCATGTTTAAAGAACTCACAAATCAAACAGAAAAAGGAGTAAAACATTCTTTTTTGGCAGGAGCTTTTCATCTGCCATGCTGCTCACTATAGCTCATGTTGTACTGTTCATAGTCCACAAGGTTCTATTAGATTTGGAAAGTAAGCAGACGTATGTCAAGATCAATAGGACTAGTCTGAGAAGTATGCTGGACACCTTCAAGATCCATCATAACACTTGTCAAAGCGACCACCCCCCAGACCAGATTTCTGGAGAACATCTAACACTGTGGCACATGTCAGGTACATGTCAACACTAACATTAAAGCTAGTTACAGTTAAACTCAGTATTGAAAGCTCCTTACCCTCTTTTCACTTTAGTGAAGTCAAAAGCCACTTGTCTGTAGGAGACAGCCTTCTCATTCAGGTAGCGGCTATACCTCCTTATGAATGTTGACATATCATAGCCTACATTCCAAACACAACAGGTGAGGTGGGACATTATAAACATCACGATACAGATGAATATTGGCTCAGTGTTAAGATGCATATTGCTGCACACTGTGTAGTGTTGGGTACATACCTTGTAGGCCGCTTTTGTCCAAAAAGTTGCTGAGGTTGAATAGCGTGTTCCTGGAAGCCAGATACTGTATAAACCTCTGCAAGACAAACAGTGTATGAGGAACCCTGCATGCTGGCATGAGGGGCTTTCACCACAAGTGGGGCTTCTGCACCAACTGCATTCTAAAAAGGTGCAGTGTGGGGGATTACAGGAGATCTATTGGCAAAACAAAAATATCAAATTCATGATTATTTTTTATTAATGTAGAATCACCTGTAACCACGAATCACTGTGTTTTCTTTACTTTAGCATGCGCCTTTCACATCTATATAGGAGTGAACTGCTTCCACACAGTGTGAAGTGTTGCACCACACTGTTTTTACAGTGGCCCAGAAATGACAAAGACAGGCTTTAGACAGAGCCTTTAACACAGCTTCTCCATATTGGAAAAGAGGGTGAGTGGAGGGGTATTCAGTTGGCTACAACCTGCAAACCCACTGCTACATGCCACTAAACTTGTCCCCCCTGCCTCCTCCCCTCCTACGAGTGAGCTCTGACATTTGTCATCGTCAATAACAAACTGGTTTTAGTGTCCTGTGTGGTTAAATAAAGGTCAAAAGAATACATAAATAAACATTTCTCCTTAAGGTGGCTAAGTAATCCCTTTAATGGACTGAAGTGGGAAATCTATTTTTGGGCAAACTAAAAAATAAATGACAACCACAACACTTTAGTTCAGTTTGTGTGAGGATACTTGGTGCTGATTCAGCTTTGGCCATTGATTAAACAATGATTCCCATTGAGTTGTCTCACAAAGGCTCTGTGGTTGTGGTGAGCAGTATTAAAATCTTTAAAAACCTTAATCATCTTAATAATTAACATGCCTCTTTAAATGGATGAATTAGGACATAGATGGGCTGTCTAAACCTCACAGAGGTGAGAAAAATACTTAAAGCAAACTAAATTGTTAAACATAACCTTTTTGCTGTTGTGTCGATAACTGAAATAAGATGGAGTTAAACAAACAAGAGTTAAAATAGGAGGCGTCAGACAATCAAAGGGGTAAATGATACATAAAACAAGCTGAATCAAGTATTCATGTAAGAGACGTGACAATCAGCAGCTGCCCCAGTCATTACTCATCACTGTTCCTTCAGCTCACTGACTTCTGTTTGAGCTTAGCTTGTGTTCACTTTTTATTTTATATGCCTTACTACATTGCTGCTCTATGGTTTTATGTCTGCTGTCACTCTTGGTGGATGACTCCTCATCGTCATCTTTAGCTGAATTCTGTGGATGCCATGTCTTACAGCGTAGTTGTGTTGTGAGGGGCTCACAGTACAGACGGCATGGACGACGGCGTGTGGCGGATGAGCGTGTCTATATTTAGAAAGCAGCCTTCAGATCCTGCCCCCTTGTCTTGCACATGTTTATTGTTGACTCTATCCAAATTTATTGTTGAATACAGACATTTCGTGCAATGCATTCTATATAATCTCATCTTGTTTAATTGTGTGAATGAAAGTTACATAATACTTTGAATATTGTTAGCATTCAAAACCCTGGACATGATGGAATTACATCACAGTGACTGTAACTGAGAAATAACGTGATGAATCAGGATTTAACAGTCTAATGTGAGGGGAAAGAATAAATACATGCCAGTTTGTGACATTCTGATGATGTACATATTAATAAAGCTAATTCAAAAGTACTTTTTCCAGCAAGAGGTGAAACCTTTGTCAAATTGGTGATTCAACAAATTCTTGTTATATTTCCACCTCATTTAGAGAGGGTGAAGAAGACTCAGTACTGACCTCGTTGCCATAGACCATCAGATGGTGTGTGGTGGTGAGGGACTTGAAGACAACCACCCAGCTGGTGTTGGTGGTCCTCTCAAACAGTGTGTCAGCCAGCTGAGGGATGTTCACATTCATCTCGTTTGTGCACTGAATCAAGTCTGAGGAGGAAGGGGGGGGGGGGGGGTCAGTGCACAGCACCTCAGAGGAATCGCACTGAATTTCTCCATGTAGCTTCCCAAGTTCCCTTTATCTGTTCCCTTTCATAACACAGCTGATGAAATCCTGGAGGGCAGTGGAATGTTGGTGTGTCAGAGTTCAGGTAAGCAGAGACTTTCAAGACAAACACTACTGTTATAAAAAGGTACATGAATATCTGATGAACCTTATGGAAGTGGATGGTCCTCTAATCACAAGAGTGGGCATGCCTTGGATTAGTGAACTGACAGGGCATACATCCTGTCATGGCGGTGCACCACAATCACCTGGCCTGAAGTGAAAGCAAACGCCTTTTCCAACACTTTAGAGCTTCTACTGGATCTCCCCAAGCCTGGAAACGTTAAATGCACTTAAAATAAAACAGCACCCTTTGTTTGTGTCACTTCATTATATAAATCAGACAGTATTTGCACTTGGTTTCCAAAGAAGATGTCCAGCAATGTCAAGGCAACCACGGCAAGAGAAAGGGAAGTGTGCTTCAAGTAAAGCAGCTGCTGCTGCCAAGATGTGGGGCGGGGCAATAACATCTTCAAGTTCCTTATTGTGTCTGTGCTGTTTGCCTTGCTTCACCAATGAGTTGCTTTGTCTTGGCATACACAGCAGATGACATTTGTTCAATAATGTCTGCTCCATCTACGACCACAAAGCCTAAATTTGGTCTGGATGCTGACAAAGCCTCTGACATGGTTGAGCTTTACTTTAGCTGGGTCAGGGGCTCTTGCCAACACTGAAGGTGTAATGAAGAGTGATAAAGAAAGATACTTTGGTATATCATCTTCTAACCTTACATTTCCCTGCAATCAAGTTAGGATTCTGTGACAAGAGACACAACAGACTATAATATCACTGTTACCTGTTTATGTCTGTTGAGTATTGCTAAAGTATTGGTTTATTACATTTACAATGCCAAACATAGTTTGAGGAGCTCAGGCCTGGCGCAGAGAGCAGCAGAGGAGATGCTGCGGAGTGATAATCACACCGAAACATTAAGCACTGATAAGAGACCTGGAAATGTCTCAGATGCACTTCTTAGGTGAAAATACCACGCCGAGTCAGCATCTGGAAAACCACGGTCAAAACCCAATAGCCTTCAAATATCTACTGCGTGGATTCCTGGTGGTTTTATGTACTCATTGATAATCGGGATGGGATGGTCTGTGGCAGCCTGCGGCATTTTTAAACTGACATTCCGGAAAAAAGGATACATATAGGGGAAAAGGGATAAAGAGCTTAAC
The DNA here is from genome assembly GCA_008933995.1 of Datnioides undecimradiatus. Classification (NCBI taxonomy): domain Eukaryota; kingdom Metazoa; phylum Chordata; class Actinopteri; order Lobotiformes; family Datnioididae; genus Datnioides; species Datnioides undecimradiatus. Next base: position 1,901,717 of record WARS01000981.1, read on the forward strand.
TGACTACAGCAAACAAACAAAAACAAGAAACAAGAACCTGAAAATTCTAAAGTTACTAAAAAGGTAATCTGCTTTCTGAAGGTCCCAGGACAACATATAGGCCGATGTTATCAAATTCTGACGAGGCGCCAAAGGACTGTCTTTATTTTGTCCTCTTCCAAAAAAATCATGTGACAGACTTACTGTTGAGAATGAGCCCAGTTATCTAATATTCATAGCCATCAGATGCCAACAAGGGGCTTGGCAGACAATGTAAATAAATATTTAAGTGACTTGTACATTTGAGGGGAGATGAATGATTCTCTCCAGACCCAACTGATTCATGACACGTCCCATTTTTATATCTGCTTTGCATTTCTCACTTGTGTTTAAGCGGTTGTGGTATTACAGTAGATTGAAGTTAAATTCATATAGTTCAGGTTCAAAGAGTAATCCATTACTGACTATGGCTAATGGAAAGATCTTTAAATAATAACTGACGCTGCATCAATGAAATATTGGGTTAATAGTTTACATTAACTGTGGAGGACGTGGCTGTGCTGCTCATTGAGGACTGTTTACATGGGTGGTCTATGAATCCTCCTCAGTGTTGGTTGAAAGCCACACAAAAGGGTTTTTTGCCTTTTACATACACAATAGGCCACCCATGTGACAACAAAAGCCTTTTCAGATGCAACTGGAACGGCTGTGGGGAGCACGAACTCACAACCAGCTTTCTCCACTGGTCTTCCTCAAGTTTGTTTTGAAAAGAGGACGGATCATAACGACTCGTGGCTCTTGATCATCAGGCTGACAAGTTGCAATGCCCGCCGCCGGGCTGATCACACAGATGAACTGAAAGGTTTGCAGTCCTACATACAGACGGACACGGTCAAACTCATATATAAAACTACCTGAAATTGAATTCCCCGGGTTTCTCATCCTCTTCCTGTATGTGACCTCCTGTTGTAAGTGCTCTGTCTCATGTGCTGATTTTCATGCCGTGGTTGCATATTTCAGGCCTGTGTCGCATGTCAGCATTCTAATGTTAGCCTTTGACTGAAAGTAAAGCTGAGGCTGATGAATGACAGCTCAGACTGATGAGTCCTTTCCTCCTGCACTCCTACAGGTGAGGTTTTACAATATCTGCGGAAATAATCTAAGAATAGCTGAAATATCAAAGAGCGCAGTTTTCATCTAATGTGGGGGTTTTTTATATTTCACTCTCTCTCGTCCCCTCCCTCTGGCTCTCTCGTGTAAATACATACAGATAAATGATGACATTATAAACAAATTAGTAAATGCTTTCTCTTAAACGTAGTTTATAGTAATTTAGAATAGCAATAGTAGTAGCATGTGAACAGTATATGTTTGTACATAGTTTAAATCAGAGCTCACATTTGGTAGTATCCTAACAGATGGTAACATGCAGCAGAGGGAGATGCATGATGAATCTCTGAGCTGCACTGAAGTACTGCTGCTTCAGTCTGAAACAGCTCATAAATATGTGGAACCAAGCACAACAAACTCATGACTCCAGTTCATCAGAAATCTGTTTGAAGTGAGTGTGAATGAAACGATATGATCTGTTCTGCTGAACAAGTTCAACAAGAGTCAGCTCCTCCAAGGAAGAGCCCCACTGTGACTGACCCATCAGTGACTGCAGTGTTGAGACCAGTGGCTTGTCTCTTCTAGCCCTCTCTCTGTCCTTCCTACCTTGTGGCATTCTGAGAACGTGAGCCATTGCCCGTCCCTGACAGTTGTGAAATAGCCATTGGGTGGAATGCATTCACAACACACTGACTTCCCTAAAATCTGTTGTTACGGAAACAGAACTGAAATTGTTACGAGCCCAAGCAAAATTTCCAGAGACATTGACACAGCTCTTGGCAAATACTACATTTAAAGTCTCCTGTCAGCAAAATTTCTGAAAAACAGTGTGCCGACTATGACAAAAGGACATTATTTCCTGCTGTCTTTTTATATGTTGGCTTGACCGCTATAAACACGCATTGAAATGTCACGAAATGTTCCGAAACAAGAAGCTTATAGAACCCACACAAACTCCGTGGGCTGAAATGGCCTGCATACATTGCATCTGGCTGACGGGCTCATTTCAGCTGTACATTTTCTATGGCCTGCTACCTCACCACAGCAAATCTGCATAGCACATCCATCGCACATCTGTACTGTGAATGGGCCATTTGCTGAGAAGCATTAGCCCACAATTGCAGAGTACACTCAGTCAACTTTTTCTTTTGACCCAGATTTAAACTGCAATTCGTGCATGCTTCCTTTCTCTCCCTCTCTCTCTCTCTCTCACACACTCACACACACACACACACACACACAAGTTTGCACAGTTATTGAGACATTGCATTGACTTCTGTTCATTGCTTATAACCTAACCCAAACAATTACCATAATCAACTCATGCCTAACCCTAATTCACACTTCACCTGATGAGTACCTGCAGACCTCTGCAAGAGGCGTCTCGACAGTTAACAGGAGCACTGCAAAAACACATCTACACATTTATTCACTGATTAAGGTCGACTTCGCTATTGAAAATATGATCCAGTTACAAAAATAAAGTTATGTTTAAGTTCTTTCTGTAACCTGTAACCAAGATAACCTTGCTCTCTGTAATTGTTAAGCCAATGGAATGTCTTCATCAACTCCCACCATCTAAGGAAGTCAAGATGCAGTGGATAAACTCATATTTTTGATGGAAATTTGACACAGTTAACCCCAGAAAGACTGGAGTGCTCTTGAAAAGTGTGTGTCCATTTTACTCACTGCTTTATTAAAGGTTGAAGCTTTAGGATGGATCGTTACTGGCTGTTACCCAATTTCAAACTAGGAATCTATAAATCTGACATGTTAACCTGCTGAACGTGGTGGTAGCATGTTGCTTCACTACTTGCACAATCAGGAAGCAACGTTGGACTAAGTGGTTGTTTTTACCATGCTGCTTCCCCCCGCTGCCTCTCTGATGGCTGCCTTGCATCTTCCCCCACCCGATATTCTCATATCTCTCATATCTAGCTCAGAGAATTATGTTTATTTTGACCAAACCAAAGCGACTGCTAGAACAGGGGAGAAATCGACGCAGATGCCTTTGTTGATTTCTATTTTGTTTCTACTGAGTTTGAATGAAGTGTGTTTTACATGATCTGTGAGATAAAATTACTATAATTCTGAATGTAGAATGGTGGGCCTAAACAAAGTGACATAACTGCTGTTTCTGTTGTCTCAATGAGCATCTCACCCTTTAATACGTAGATCTCTGTGGGGATCTTTCAATAATGCTGTCAGAACACATCAAGAACAACAGTAGTTAGTTGGCTGCTGGTAAATGTTTTTCATGGGAGTTTGCAACACTACTGTAGTGCTTGCTCTGCTAGCACTATCTATGCCCAAGTGCTGCTACATGTTAACTGTATAAAAGGCGCTTGACAGACATACCAAAATAGCTACCTGAGGAACAAGACATGATCAAAATGCAGAAGTACATATTCTTGGCTATTCCGTGTAAATGCATGGCACCAAGCAGCTAGCTTGCTCAAAACACTGCTGGGCAGTGAGGCCAAGGCCAAAACAGACTCCTGCTCGAAAATGTGCAGGGTCAAGGGTTTGGTGTTGGGACAGTTACTGGAGCAATATTCATGATAGAAGAGAGCAGCTAAACTCTGGGTTTGCTGGGAGTGGAGCCTAAAAGATGGGGGCTGCATCACAGCGTTTCAGACTGAGGCTGAAAGGAAGTGCCACAATAAAAGCATGAACCTGAAAATGAACACAGTGTGTTCCATTTAATTGGCTGTGCTGTGTCTCACTTGCATCTGCTAAATAAGAAGCTTCATTAAACACATCAACAACCCTGAAATAAAGCTGGTTCAAAAAGACGGCAAGACACCAGCGGCAGAGCTTTTCGTGGTCACGGTAGCAGTTGGAACCAATCACCAGAGATGAGAGACTGTATGAAGACCGACTTTTAATTAGTGATCTGTGCTACAAATTGCTACTTTATGACATAGTAACCAGCGTTTTAATTTAAGCCTTTATCTTAAGCTCTTTGATAAGTGCATGTACTTCCATTCTGGATAACACCCAAGCAATTCTCAATGAGATGCATCTGAGTTTGGAAAGTAAGTGGAATTTGATGATAACATGATTATAACAATGGTTGTTGTGGGCATTCCAATTACCAAATGTGGTCACCGGGATCATGTATGCTCGTAATCAGCACTGTAATTGCCAGGAAATGCATCAGAACTGTCCCAGCTAATCTCGCATTTGATCAGTTCAGCCTCCCTGTGCTTTGGGAAGGGGTTGGGTTATGTAAAGACTTCCTGTTGGCTGTTTACCCTTGGCAATCCAAAGCTTGCTCTCTGAAATAGAGGAGAACTTCCTGCGTCAGGAAATGTCTAATGTGGGGTAAAGCACACATGGTGCCCCTGAGATGTTACCCCCCCTTAGTGCAAAACTCAAATACTTTGTGGTGTTTCATTGGAGGGGGAGCAGGAGACAACTGCTCTATGCCATGTTGGTCCATGTGCATGAAACACAGTGTACAAAATGGAGAAATGTGAGTTACACAGATTGCCAAGAAGCATGTGACAGATGGGTGCCACTTGCTGACTTCTTCACTTGATAACTGTGGTCTCTGATGGTCTACAGGAGCAAGCCTATCATGGTGGCTAGTTTGAGTTGTGCTATTGAGTGGCACAGGCCTTTCAGAGTCACAGTGGGCTCCATTCAGCTCAGCTGGTGGACAGGGCGTCAGCACTCTTTTTAAGGGCCGTCACTTGATGCTACTGCAGTCACATGCTCATTGTGCAGCACTGCATTCAGTGTAGGGAGAGTGAAGCTATGGGGCAGGGCCTCTGGGAAGGTGCAATGGTACAAATGTATTTTTTGTGTCTGCCATTATTATTATTCACATGAACCACGTTAACAGATAAACACAGCTGAGCTTCCAGGGAGTGCAGATTCAGGAAGAAAAAGAATACATCACCTTCACCTCTGTTTGGAGACCAGGATAATTAAAGACCCAGGAGATTTAAGAAGGAGCATTGTTGTCACCATCTAGTTCTCAGATGATTTAACACATGCAGCCTGATCCACTCATTTAATAAGACTTCCTGCTGCACCAGGAGAAACAAATAAAATTGCCAAAGCAATAAAACAGCCTCAAATTTTGAACCGCCTTGACTCCTCAAATAAACCTGCTCCACTCTCTATAACTGATACCCTCTTAGTCTACACTGCCTGAGTTATGTGTCACCATAAAATCCTGTTTCGGTAAAAACAAATGGAGTAACTCAAAATGCAATGCCTTTAAATCCTCTGCTCAGAATCTTTTACAGCTTCATTAACAGTACATTCTCTGGTGCTACACATCTGCCTGAATATCCTCTAGAAAACCATTCACACATACACAATTCGCATATCAGTAGACCCATTTTCCAACATTAGGTCGTTTTACAGAACACCAATGACCACAGCCAGCCATGTAAACCTGCCTCACAGGCCACACATGGTGCCAACAGACAGCCAGATGAATCCCAAACCACAACCCAGCCATCAAACTCAAAACAGGTGAGACATGAATGATTCTTGCAATGTGCCACAGTTTCATTCCATACAGATTTGCATGCTGTCGAGGGTGTGGTTGAGCCTGCCAGCGGAACATAAAGGCCTCACTCATTGCTCTCTAACCTCATAGACTACAAACTGTGGAAACCAGTGAACAAATGGATCGATCAAAGGTGGGAGAGGGGCGGCTTTCCCAGCATGCTTGCTTTGAACATACTTGCCCTTCCTAAAATAAAAGCTTCGCATAAAAACTGATTTTTCCTCGCCTTCTGCTTGAGTAACTGTCTCAAATATTTAGTCTCCATCATTAATGTGGTCTTGATGAAATAATTGATACGTATAATATAAAATTTATACTACAGCAAAGCTACAATAACAATCTATGACAAATATAGACATCAGCAGAGTACATTTCCTGCTAGCTCTCTGCATCTTGTAAAAGGAAGTGGTGGCAATGTTTTGTTGTACTGTATAAAGTGTAATAAACCTCCAATCACACCATCTTTCATAAAAGTAGACTTGAACTAAAATCCATGTATAAAACACTACTGAGCAAGTGTCACTCAATGCCTACAAATCGAATGGGAATTTCTTCTTGCGTCAGGATGTTTATGCCAGTGCCAAAGGTCAACAGCCACTGCTGACTTCATACAGTCATCACCTCATAAGAAACCTTTGAGCGGGTTAAGAGCAGCACTTAGTGAACTTTAGATAACTGAAATTAAACGGAAGAAAAAAACTGTTGCCTTGCACCTGGGTCGACTGCTATTCAACAACTCTCGCCGTGGGAATAACATACATTACCTCATTGTGAAGCTACAGCCCACAAGTCCAATAATCTGTACTTTCATACTCAGCGCTGGGTATAAACTGCCCTAAACCCACTCTGTGTTATTTCACATCTAGTTTAAACAAACACACAAGTAAATAAGCTGAAGAGCAGCTGAGCTTGGTTTGTTCACCCGCTCCTGATCTCTGCCTGGTAACTGCAGAGTCTCTTTAAAGTTATGTGATGGAGTTTATCTGGCATGCCAGTGTTAAAGAATGTGAACCGTGGTTCAGTGTAAACTCAACAGAGAGGGCAGAGGGCCACGTCTCACCTGCAATCCAGACAGGAGGAGCATAAGAATGGCAGAATGGCAGGAAAGTCCAAACACAAGTGCACCCTTTTAAATACTTCAAGCCTATGTGAGATTCCTGCTGGGCACTGAGTCTCTACACTACCTCAGGGAGAGGGTTGACTTCAGCAGCTCCACAGAGGAGCCACACATCACCTGGCTGTCTGGATTCAGGAAGGTCACTGGGACATAGCCTCATTACTGCACACTCCATCAGCTGAGAGCTGAGGTTATTCAAAACCCATGTGTTACAACATCAAACATGGCGTTCTTTGCTCAACCTAAAAATAGGAAAGATAAATGGACGTGGACTCCACACTGTGACAACACACACTTCATCTGTTCATCAACTCCATCATATACGTGTCTAACAGGACCTCTGCTTAATGGTAATTCCACCATTACAACTAGAACTAATTGACATGAGAATACCTGAATGCAAATATCTCTGTGCAGGACAGGCATGTCATTGACAACCTTACGCCATGTATCCAACAGGCTGCTATTCAAATCAAACTGTGATGACCACTTTGCATTGGAGGTGCACACTGCCCATTTGCGGTGCCTGTTGCGCCTTACTTCATTCCTAAGGCCGATAGAAATGGGCCTGACTGATCCCCCAGCATACTAGCCAGGCAAACAGGCATCCTATTAATCATTTTTCAATTGTGAACATGAGAAAATGGAAAGTGTACCTAAGCTACCTGAAATACTGAGTGAGATCACAGATAAAACTCAAGCAGGCATTAGATTACCATTAGTAGATATACTAATATAAAAAAGCAGCTGACCAAACTTCTGTTTTAACGACTTTTGCAGGTTCTGAGTGGTATGAACTACGGGTTATTGGTGTGTGTCTACTGGCTTTAAGCATTGACGACAGCATGTTAGTAATATGACAATGACATATTTAGCTCCAGCGCATACACTCTTATTGACCTAAGCCGCTGGTAATTATTATTAAGGCACTGCTATGTGAGACCTAATGATGAACTATCACTCCCATTTTACTGGCAGATAACATTTATCACCAGCATGCTGGTGTGCCAGTTGGGTTTTAGTGTCACATGCTGATTCTTAGTGATATTCCACTTTACCGGTGGCATGTTGCTGCTGTTTGACAGCAATATGGCACCTGGAAACTATTGGTATGAGTATTTCACTAATCTTCACCGGCTTATGGCCATTCTTTGCCATATGTCACTGCTAACTGCGATGTCAACTGAATACCTGCAGATGGGAGACAGGGAAATGTCTACATATAACCCGTTTCATTGGGTCTGTGATGGATAGGTATGCAACTCAAACATGACATAACCGTCTAAAAGTGCAGAGCTGTGTCAAACAGCCAGCAGCTAACCTCCCCAAATGCGCTAACAGACTGTCGTTGCAGCTCACTTACAATAACAAAACCCAGTAACAGTGGATGTGGTTGCAACTTCGCTGAATATCAATTTGCTTGTGTGCTCTTGATAAAGCTGTATGTCAAAGTCCACACCCCCACAGCCACTTCCCGAAATAAGAACACACTCAGTAGTCACTAGAACCACTGACCTAGACAGAAACCTCAATTGAGCTTAAAGTGTGAGACAGTCTAATACAAACATCGCACCTGTTTTCATAGCACCCACATTTTGTGTATTCTGAAACATTTTAGCATTGAAAGGTTACTACTAGTTTTTAAACACACTGTGCTGGCTAGTTGCTTTGTTGGATCACAGAAAGATAGCGAATCATGCAGAAAGCTGAAATATTACTTAAGGACAGAAGTTTAATGGCAGTTTGAAGTGTGATCCATGAGAATTCAGACTGAAATGACAATTTAATAAGCCAGTTAGTCTTCTCTAGCTAACAGATGCAATGACACGGATTTGACTTATTCCCGTTAAGTGATGTCACGTGATGTGTGTAACTGAATGCAGTGGCTGTCCATGGAGTGTGTTTAACCGTTTAAAACACACATTAAAGCCTTCGTGTTACAACGTGTTAGCATTAACCATTTACAGCGCTGAACTGAGCCACTAGCAAACAACAAGATATAGCCTGCTAATTGTGACTACCTGATATAAAACGTATCTGTGTCCGCCTGTAGAAACACGTCCACTGGTGCTGATCAGCGGACCAAGTTACCACAGTATGACTAAGTTAACGTAACGGTGATGTTCCATGTAGGTGCAGGCCTCACAGCCACCAACACAGGAATCACATTCTGAGTTTGTCTAAAAACAAATTGGAGCCGAGCCGAAACATACAGTTTTATCAAAAACCAATAAAAATGCTACTTACAATCCAAGTGTTTCTTCTTTGGACCCATTATTTCATGCGTGGTCGCCTTACACACAGTTTTGGAAATCGCCGAGCCGGTGACACTGTGCTGAGCGGCGGTTATCCTGTCTGTAATGCTCTGTCCAGACATCCTGTCTCGGATCAAATGTACGGTGACCGGCACAGAAACGTTTCCAGATCCAGCGGAACAGCCCGGGTTTGTGGACGGTGTCGGTCTTCGAAGGCTCTGACAATACTGGAGACAAGAGAGGGGGACAGAGGAGAAACAACGAGACGACGCCAAGCGTTACATTTGACTTGGACTTGTTAGCTGGCTGCTAACTAACGGCACATTCATTCACTCACACGACTTTAGCGAAAGACACAGACTGAACCGGCAATAAGAAGTACCTATATCTGTGAGTGGAACATACGAACCCGGTCTTTCAGCGTTAATCGATCCCTCACGTCTACAGTTTCTTCCTTTCCCGTCCAAGTCTTCCTCACATACCGTAGCTCCACAGAGTAAAAATAGACGTTACTTCCGGAAACTGTTTTCACAATAAAAGCTAAAGTGAAGCGATGACACGGAAATACTAGCGTTATCGGTAATAAGTCGTGTCTTTTTCGGTAGACACGACTGTGTAAGATAGGTACACCTCACTTTTAGAAAGTTCTGAAATAAACAACCACGAATTTTAGTAAAATATACAGTTTGTTTGCATATATATTCTTTCACAAGCACACACTGTGTGCTCTTGTCGGACTGCTACAAATTTAGTCATTGATAATCCTTCCATACTAATAAATCCATTGACTCTATATCCATAGCTTCATATTTTGTTAGAAACAAACAAACGAAATAAACTAGAAAACGGGGAGGACTAGTTGTTTTATTTTGGAGTTCCATAGGTCACTTCCTGTGTGCACGCGGTTACTTGCTTGTGGCTTGACGCGGCTCGCTCTCGCTCTCTTTGGTTCCCACGCTGAACTCCGTCCAGTTTTCGCAGCGCCTCCCCCCGCTGGCTTTAAATCAGCGTTTAAATGGACTGAGGGGTTTGAAGGAAAATGGCGGGTCTGTGTCCGGGCCAGACCGGACCCGTCAGAACTGTTGCTCAGTGTAACATCAGTGCGTCCTAACCATAACCCCCCCTGCGGTGAGGGCTGTTTGGGTCTACATCTGTCCTGTTCATCGGCCCAGGTGTTCCTTTATAAAACACTACATGGACTACAGATAGATTTTCAGTGACACTCGTTATCGTTAATTGAAGATTCAGTTAGTATAGCAATCAAAAAACCAAAGCTTATCAAAATTCAAACAAATTCTGATGTACAGTCGCCATCTGTTTTGTTGTTCACATCACTCGCATACTTTGTGTTTGTAAAGATTTCTACGACTAAACGGAATTTAATGAGCCACCACAACCACCACCATTAAGCTTTTAAAGGACCTGTATTACACACAGCAATTGACTACTCCATGTTTGCCAAAGTGTTTCCCATAAATGACACCGTGGGTTTATTTAATTCCAAGTCCCCTTTTTTTCTTTTTTTAGAGAAGACTGGAAACACCGACTAAGCAGCGCCACTCATTCATTCCCCACAGGAGCATGTTTTGGCTCCAACCTTACTTTATTTACTATATACTTTGTGAGGCTTCTCCCTCCTGACCCCCATGCAGACTAACTCAAAGGATCCTGTGACAGAGGCAGCAGTGCTCCAGGGGCTGCATTTGGCCTGTTTTGCATGTCAAGTGGTGCTGAGCTATTTTGGGATCCAATGGAAAATATGAAGTGAAGCACAAGTTCATACCATACATATGATTTTTTTTAAAGACGTGCACAGGGTGGAAATAGAAAGAGCAGCAGTTTGATTATGTGAGAGACCCGCACAGGATGTTTTCCTGCGTTATCTCATTCAAAGTGGGAACCCCCCCCCCCCCACAAGCAAGTAGGGTGGCCTGCAATGACTGAATCATTTTTAGAAATGACTCAGCCTCTTTGCAGTCTTATCACAATGAGTCTGCGGTCATACAGATGTCACAGATGTCATACCTCCCCAGCAGTGGACACTTATAGTTGGCTCTTCAATGCGATGAAGATTTAATCCTGACAGTATTCGTACAAGCTCCTTTTCCCCACTGTCTCCACATATGGTATAGCTTTGAGGACATCTAGTGGTCAACATTTGCAAACATGTTCCTGCATAGATCTTGAAGTCACCTTTGCCAATTATGCATTTAATATTTTTTTATTCTCATGATCCTAGTTGAATGCAATCATTTTTGTGAAAAAAAATTATTACGTATCTATAAAAAACATTAGTCAGTTTACAATTTTTGATGCAGTTATATTTATAAATTATTAGAACATTATCGCACACTGTTGCACATCTTCACGCTGTGATGTCCAATAAACCCCCTGAGTCTGTGATGAATTTTCCATGTTTGTGGCACAAAGCAGCTTTTTAAAAGTTTGACTCAGGAGAACTGATATTTACTGTTGTGTTTTAGTCAGATTAAAAAATCCCCCAGAACCCGTAAAACATGGCAGGCGAGCTGGGACAACGATGCTGATGAAAATTGCAGCATAGAATAACAAATCATAACAGGTTCATCTGGATACTGAGTGTTGATTATCTGACAGATGAGATGTGATGTGAAAGGTGTACAGAAGATGTTACTTACAACATAAGAGCTGGAAAACAAATGTTCTTAAAATCTCGAGATTTAAAATGAATGAGGATGATTCTCAGGATGCTTGGCACTGGCAACATCGGGATAGATATACCTGTTACTGCTGACAGGCCCTGGGACAAAATGTGAGTGGTGGATTGCATCTTGGCCCCTCACTTTCACTAATTTAGTTTAGTTTAGTTTGTTTAATTTAGTTTATAATTTAATTGAATGCGAACTGATTTAAAATCAACTGAAATATCAGAGTTATGAAATGAAGATTTGTCACAGTGCTTACCTGCTAATCAAGCGCTAGCTGCCATCAAGCTCTTTTCAATTCAGTTTATATTAATGAATCCAATCCACATAAACTACATAAACCAAGTTGCCAGTTTTATACTCAGTGGTAATCCAGCCTTGGCACATTTGAGAGCATAAACAAACACAACCTCAACAAAACAATAAACACACTGGCAGCTGAATTTTACAAGCTCTGTTTTCTACAAGCTCTCTGGGCACCACACATTGTATCCGCCCAAGACATTCATGGCAGGTCCATCACAGCTCCTGCACAGTGAACGCTGTCCTGCCCCAGGGCCAGAGCTGCCAGCTTCCAACTGAAAACAGCAGAGAGATGCCAAATCATTCACCCTCACAAACACTTCGCTGCCAACATGAGGAAGAGCAGGATGATAGCACCTGAGCCAGGTTCTTCAGTTTGCAGACTGTTTCCTGTATATATTGTTGTTTCTGTCATAATGAAGTCCTGTAACCTGTCACAGAGGACTCTCGCTGCCCTGGTTTGAGCTTTGCAGACACTGGAGGTTGTTAGGGGCAGCATGCAGCCCAAAACAGGAAACCCTGCCGACTGAACTCAGAGCTACCCAGAAAATGTTTTTTACTTAATCTTGAATGTCTTCAAGTGTCCAGAAAAGAAAAGTGCTTTAGAAATGGAATGTATTATTATTGGATTATACTAGAATCAACAGATCGATGCTATCATTGAACAACGATTAAAATAAAACTTACTTTGCTCAATTTCTCCACTCACTAAATGTTTTAACCTCATCACTGTGCCCCATATGACCAAGTCTTGTTCTGTTCCCACATTTGAACAGCAATTCAGTAACAGTAACAATTCAGTAATTCAGTAATTCAGTAAAATATGGATACTAGAAATATGAGGATAGTGATAATTAGGCACTAACACCAGAACCCTTATGTAAACAGCGTGCTTCTAGAGAATATATTCTAACCTGATCTGTGTACTGTGTGTTTATATGTGTGTTCAAATTGATTTAAACATATGATGCATAAAAAATACGTATCAAAAGTATTCATTAAATTATAACTCTTGTATGTGTTGCAGGTAATTCTGTAGGTTTCATATGATTTACTGGGAGCCATGTCTTTTCCTCTCTAACAGCTATATTGCTCAGGCAGAGAATGCGTCCTCCTCTGAAGAATGTATTATTTGTCATGTATATAATGGCTATGTCAACAGGGAGGACAAGCCTATACAGGGATACTCTCTGTGGGACGCTGAAAATGATGCAAAGACTTGGCGACTTGTACGCATGCCAAGTGATGACATTTTCACCAACAAAAGCTGAGAGACTTGCCCTTTCATTTCGTCAAAGACGCAAAATTATTTGTGTGCCAATCAAAGTGCTAAAGAGAGCTCAGTGTGACGGCACCCAGTCTAGATTGATTTCACTACAGATAAAGGATCCTCAGATCATTTTCTGCTCAGAGAGATCATCACTAGTTTCTTCATAGTTTGACCCAAACAGAGGAATTTTTAAAAAATATGATGCCTGTCTCCTGTGACCTTGGTATATGGTATATTACCACCAGAACCGACTGATACTTTTGACCTACTAACATTATGCTCTTATATACTGAAACTTAATTTGTCAAACACGTGGAACTTGAACTCATCCTGGACTGTATGATACACCTCATGTGCTCCAGCTTACATGTTAGGACATGTGACAGGGAGGGGAGCTGGACAGGCAGCGTCTCTGACAATCCTGCTGTCCTTTGGTAAGCTGTTATGAGATCTGGACACAGACTCATTACTTAACACAAAGAATGCAAACATAGGTTGACAACGGTTTGTGGTCTAAATCAGGGTCTATATAGTTAAAAATGTATGTATATGATAAATAAGTAAATCAACAATAAATACTATAGTCAGATTCGAAAAAATGAAAATGCATACGAAATTTTGAATATTGGCTAAAAAGTGCATCTCACTCTCTCTCACACACACATGCATGCATGCAAAATTTAAAATGTATATATGGCACAGCATATTATGCTATATGCATTGGGCAGTGAGTCTCTTACCTCTGTCTGTGCGGAGCATCATTCCTGTAAAAAGGCCCATGTTTCCAGAAATCAGTCTTTTCCAGTTCAGAGATATTATTAGCTTCAGAGTCAAATAAGGACATTACATATCTAGCTCATTTTAATTGTCAGTGATGACCTTTGCCCTCTCTATATAACAGCTATGAGTATAATCTACCTGCAGGAATGCATGAATGGCGCTGTGGTAAATGGTAACCAGTGGATTAATGGTAGAAGCAGCAGCATGAGCATATCTCTATCAATATCGACATAATTCAGTATAGATAGAACAGTGGATTCTTGCATGATTTTATGTCATTACAGGAGAAACTTGTTGGATAATCTGCTCTCTAATGAATGTTTTTCTTTTTGGATTTTAGAATGACCTTTGGCTGATTTAAAGGGGTCTGGAAACTTTCAACAGCAGGAGAAGGAGCGGTTTGCCGGAGAGCTCGTTGCATACAAGATGGCATATACTAAACAGCAGGGGACACTGATTGATGTGGGACACCATTATCAACCACTCATCTGAAGCCATCAGCAACAGTCTGAACTCTGCCAGGAAGATCTGACTGAGCCAGCTGTAAGCAGAATGATCAAAACCTACAGAGAGCAACTTCTTCAACAAAATATAATGAATTTGCTTTCACATTTACAAGCATATCAGATATATAGATATATAGATATAGAGCAAGTCAGTGAGGTAAGCCTGTCAGGAGTCGCCCTTAATGGGCAACTATTCTCTGGATGTCACATAAATAAAAAGTAGCAGAAATGGTAAGAAGACCACAACTCCGATTTCTGAATTTTGTTTAAAAACAACTGTAACTAGGGAAGATCCCCAGATGATCTTAGTAACTCTTTAAGCATTTAAGCATGGCATTTACACAGAATGACGACTGTGGATTTCAGTTTACATGGGATCGAGTATAGATAGGAGGAATGAACACAGTTGACTTCAGACTTCTCTCAATACTCACGGTACCTGCTTTGCTGTTTTAAAATACACTCTCAGAATTAGAACCTTTCCCATCATTAGTGAGCTTCAGTTGCACTGCTGGGTAGATATTGGTACCATTGATCTTGTTTTCAGTCCCAAAATGATCAGCCATTTTTTATTATTGTATATTTGCATGCCACATATTTGGTTTGATGTCATTTTTTCACAGGTGGGGTATGGAGGTAATGTTGTATTTCTTTTAGTTACTGTAGGAAGAAAAAGTGTAATTATAGTGTGTTTTCTAATACAGACCACAGCAGCTGTTGCTGCAAGCCAGCAACATAAGTTTCATTTATTTAATTTGCTCTTTGCTTTACCCAAAAAGTAAAATGCATATTCCAAAAGCTCACACATAGTAATAAAAGAATCAATATATTCATCAATTAAATGATTTAAATATAATTTATTAATATGTTAAAATGTATTCATTTATTTATTTAATTCAGAAGTTTTAAAAGTCTCCTTCAGTCGTGCCTGCTAGTGCACTAACATAATTCTTTAATTAAATGCTAATTAAAATTGAAATAGTGACAGGATGTAACCACACTCTGATTTTATCGTCAGCTGCTGTTGGTCAAATTACACAACCTACTACAACAGGTCCTCGTCAGACTGCCAATTAAGAAGGAATCATGTCTGTGAGCAAAACAACTCACCATGGGTGCATTGATTTGATATGACGCATGAGGAAATTCACATTTTTAATTGACTTACTTGTTGTATGTTTTAAATAGACTCGAAAAATAATTCATACCTTTTTCAGTTTGAGCGCCATGATAACTTAAAAAACATGGGGCGCCAGCTCTTAGTTCATAACAAGTAAACAAATCACAAACTAGAGATAAGAAAACATCTGTCATATTCATATCTCAGATCCCACCTCTGCTGTGACAGGATGGAGCTGTCATTGGGTCTATGTTTGAAAGATAACAATGTTAGTCTGTCAGTGCTGGAGATGAATTGGACAAAGTGTAAAGAAAGGACTACTGGCATATGCACACAGACTGGAAATAATGTTCCTAAACAGAGTCTTTATGATTGCTGTGTTCCTGGTTCAGAGTGTGACATACAGGTTGCTGCGTTGCTGTCAGGTAAAGCCTCTGCCTGTGATTGCCTGGAAAATGACAGCTGCCAGCTGCTCAGACAGGAAAACCTCAGCGCTGATTATACCAGATGTTAGCCAGCATGTTGTTCAGTGACCTCCATACATTACGCCGATGCTTTTCCCGAGAGAATGTATCATTTCCATGAATCCATAGATATCCTATAACATGACCAGCCATTAATGCGACTCAAACAGCCAATGGGAAGCTATGCATTCACCTACCCTTCAAAGAGCACTCAGTGTTGCCCCATAAGTACACCTGAAAGTTGAGGTTTGACAATGTCAATCTGTCTGTTTATGCAAGGTGATGAAAACCTCCAAAGTGGTGTCTTTGGCCTCTGTGGTCGACATGTCCTGTGGATTAAGATGCTCTCCAACAGATAAGACTGACTGGATCTTACTCTCAGGGATGTAGAGTGATGAAATGAGCTCTGGATAATTGAGGTGCTAGGACACTCTAGATGGCTATCAGTCTGTAGTGAAGCGATGTACTATCCAGTTTTTGGCCAAGATTCTTCTAATTACAATCTATATGGATTAACAAAGTCAGTTGAAATAAGAAGTTTCCATTCCCCAGCACTCAGTGCAGCGAAGGAACATGGCTGGGTGTCTTGGGCTGCGGACTGTCACTACACTGGCAGCTTCAACAAGATGTTCAGTACAGGAAGACCATGGTGGCCCGCGGGATCACAGATGTTGCCTTGAAAACTGGCTCTGATACAATATCATGGTGACTGCTGCAGCTTTGAAGAACAGATGAACACAAAAGATATGCTTGACTGGGTGAGGCGAACAAGGTAAGGGCAGATTACAGCTCATTCACTGTACTAATTAACTGTACTCTGATGAATTCGGGCAAAATTCAAAATACAATGTAAAATTTTCATGACAAGATGCCATCTATTGTGGCAGATTGTTGAAAAGTTCCCACAGAGGCAAACCTTTATTGTGAAATTAGGTGTGAAGTGACCTTGGTGATGAAAGTCATCTGCGGAGAGGCAAAATACATGTGGGTGAATTTTCAAAGGAAACTGAACAAGTACCTTGTTGGTTCTCTATTAGAGCTAAAGTGAGAAGTTTGCTAGAATCTGCCACTGCTATGCCTGCTCCATCTCATATTCCATATTCACAGGATCCCTGCGTGTCCTCTGTCCGGTTCACACTGCGGCAGGCCCATCACATATACTGCTCTCCATATGGAAGATGGGACAGTGAGGAATGGCTAATCCCATGAAACTCCATGAACTTTGCTTTCTTTCTCTTTGCTCTCTTTATGTGTCCTGTAACCACGAATCAAAGTTTGGGGGTCAGGTTAGAGGCCGGCTGCAGCCCGCAGCCCCACCAAGCAGATTGCCTGCTGCCGTGCTGACTGAGGACTGCTGCACACAAAGCATGAAAAGTGTGGATTCCCGGGGCCAAGGACCCGCGCGGTGGGCTCTGCACTCCCCGACGGGCCTGGGGAGAAAGGAACGGCTCAGTCAGCAGGCCAGGGCCACTGGAGCGATGAAAAGATAATTCTCCCCCCCACTGCCACTGGACCTCATGCGGCGTCAAACCATTTGTGAGCAGTGACACAGCCAGATTGGGCCGAAAGGATATGAGTGGGAAACTTCAAAACCTGCTCATGTTTCTGCGAACGTGAAAGGATTTGTATAACACATTCAGATTTGATGGACTTTCCCATGTTCGCGCTGGACAGCCCTTTTGTGTTGACATGTTCAAATAATGAATCTCTTATGTGTAGGGTCCCTTTTTCCCCCCTGCTCCTGAGTCCTGTTTCTAGTTGTCGAGTAGGGATGCTGTGCAGACCATTCCATCGTCTGTCCCAAGCTTATGGAGAACCGCTGACTCGCTGGCTTCCAGGAACCAGGGTGAGTGGTCCTACCTCTCCTAGAGCAATGATCTGCTTTTTTTTAACTCAACACCATCTGCTGCCAGAGCTAGAGATGCTAACTACAAACTTGGTGCAATTACTCCTTTAATTTAGCAGTTTCCTCCGGATGGAGACTCTATGACTGACAATGATTATGTGATAAGAGGTTTTCACGGGACAATGAGATGTGCACACAGAGATAAGCCATTATACTTTATGAAATGACCACAGTTATCAGCACATTACCCAGCATCATTTCTTTTACCTTTGATGCCAAAGCTGCAGGTGTTCAAAGATAATTCAATGTGACATTTGTCTACTTTGATAGTGTTTGGCAGGCATATGAAAGGAGCTCCTCTGAAATCAAAACTGTTACGAGATAGCTGAAATCTTTTGGGAAATCCTTCCCCCGACATTCGGACACAATATCTAGGTTTTTTATTTTTTTCTTAGGAAAAAAAAAAAATTAAATTCCTGAAGGGAAGTTTTCCCTTTAAAGATTAGATTTTTCTGAGGTGACAGATGAAGTGCATAAAATGGATTTCCAGCATTAAGTGCAAATTCTTTCTCTGTCTCAGGTGCTGAAATGGAACATATACTTTTGATTCTTTTACTGTTTAGTAAGGCCTTATCAGTTGGAGCTCAGTTCAATGGATACAACTGTGACGCCAACTTTCACAGCCGCTTCCCTGGTGAGGAACCTAGAGACACACTCAGACTTTTTAAAAATGACTGGATGAAATGTCCATATGTTGTGATTTTGATGGAGAATTCTCCTCAAACCAGCTACATAATTCCAAAGAGGAGATAATGTCATTTCCTTCATTTAAACTCATTTTAACCTATTGGTTTTGGATTATAATTAAATAACAAAAAATATGTATTTGCTCATTTTTATGCTCATCCACACCTGTCTGTGTTTGTGTGTGCGTCTCTTGCAGCGGAGAGGGATATCAGCGTGTACTGCGGGGTGCAGACCATCACCCTCAAGATCAACTTCTGTCCTGTTCTCTTTTCCGGCTACACCGACACTGACTTGGCCCTCAACGGTCGCCATGGAGACGCTCACTGCCGTGGATTCATCAATAACAACACCTTCCCCACCGTCGTAATCTTTAGCATCAGCCTGGCCACGCTGGAGTCCTGTGGCAATTCTTTGGTGGTAAGAAGAACAGGAGGTATCACTGACACACTGCACACTGTTGATGATGGAGCTTGGTGCTTAAGCTGGTCTGACTGTTGAGGTAATTAAAGCTTAAACAATCCAAAGTATCATAATATCTTTAGCTTAAAGCTAATAATAATGTAGCTTACTGTAAAGAGTGGATAATGTCTGAAATGAGGCATGCATCGCAGGCAAAACTGTTTCTTAAAAAGACTCACACTCTTAGATGACTCATCAATTATCTTCAAAACCTTTTGCATGTTAACTAACACATGAGGAGCAAACACAAACTGAAGGCTAAAACTCTAAAAGCAGCAAAAAGCCTCCCGGCAGTTTGCAGAAAGAAAGATCAGATGTGTCTTTTATTTCAGCCGGCTGTCTCCTTCACTGCTGTTGACAAGTTGTGTTTATGCTGCATGGGAATGAAGTCCAGCACTCGTTATCTCAGTGAAGGGGCTGCTGTAGGATCCTAGAGGCCCTGTCAGCATGATGAGTGAAAAATGGTTTAAAGGGAGTTTAAAGCAAATCTTTGCTGAGTGAGCTGTCTCTCAGCCATGGGTTGAGCCGATGGAACGGGACAGTTCCTGGAGGGTCCGTTCTCAGATATGGGCGGATAGAGCTGGGGATTAGTGAGGTGCATTAGTATGCTCACTGCTGTGGATGATGGAATCAACCCCTGTTCAGTGTGCCCACAAAATAATAATGATAAAATGCTCCTTGTGCTGATTGTTCACTGCAGGTTTCCACAGCTCAAGGACCAAATGCGTACGGGAACCTGTCACTGGTGCAGATTGGAAACATATCAGGGTACATAGACACGCCGGATCCCCCCACTATCATCAGCTATCTGCCGGGTCTGCTGTACAAGTTCAGCTGCAGCTACCCCCTGGAATACCTGGTCAACAACACACAGCTGGCCTCGTGAGTCTCACTCATACATCACTTTCACTTAAACTGGTTTGAATGGGCTCCAGTGGGGTGAGGTGCTGCAGAGGGACAGCACGCTGTAAACTGGAATGAGACTGAATTGTCGGTGCTGTTAGCTGAACAAAGTGGACTGGAAAAAGCCACGGACGGATTTTTGTGTCAATGGACAACATGTTACTACTGAGTAACTATAAAATACTATAATGCACTGTAACAGGTCTGAGACAAATAACACAGCCTGTGTACAAATAAATGCTGTTCTGTTCCTGTTAACTCTGTATCAGAGAGGTGCTTATTTTGTTATTATTCCTGAGACACCTCCAATACACCCAAAATATGGGCAATAAATATTAAAAGATAAATGATAAAACTATAGATATAAGAGGTAGAAACTTTTTTAATCCAGAATTAAATTCAGGATTAGTACGGTATCCAGTCTAAAATGACTTGTGACCTAATCTGAACATTCTCAGATTGATAGAGGTGTCGCGGCTTTTTGATATCAAAATATTTCACAAATCTTCAAGTTATTATTTCCACCTGCAGGATCCAAACTCACTGGACCTGGCGGAAAAATAGTTCCAATTAATTTTTCAGAGCTGATTTTTACAGCAAGGCTAAATCAACATGAGCGAATATTAATATGAAAATAGAGATTTTTGATGATTTCAAAGTTTAATATTACAAAAGGATGTCAAGAGTTTGCGCAGTGTGATTCAGATATGGTGTAAAATTATAGTGGTTTAACTATATATACACCTGAATAAACTGAAGTTAAAGCTAGAACTTAGCTTTATTCTTTATTTATATTGTTAATATTTGCTCATTCATGCTTACAGATCATCTGATTTAAAAGAAAACTGCAGATGTCAGTATCAAATATCACCTAAAATATCAGAATCACTTGGAAAATGTTTTGTTTCATCTATTTTTCATTTTCAAGGTCAGCAGCTGCAATCTCAGTGAAGGACAGCAATGGTACTTTCATCAGCACGTTGAACCTGCTGCTTTACAACGTAAGTTCACTCCTGTCAAGTCTAAATATCCGAGGCTGTTGAACCGGAGACAGAGCTAGACTAAAGCTAAACCTAATCAGCATGCATCAAAGAGTTAAATGAAGTTAATCTGTACCTTTTGCATCTGTAATTAGAATGATTTCTAAAAATGATAATACATGTGTGTGACAGGGAAGAAACCAAAGACCTGGAAAGCTTTTTATGCAGCTCAAGTAGGTAGCAAATTACCTTTAATCCCTTAATTGGAGGAGATTATACTCAATTTACCCACAAGTCATTTCAAACTTTGCGCATAAGAGTCACTTTGAAGTAAACACTAAAAAAATGGAAGCTGGATGATTGATTTGTGATGTTTCATGAATTAAGTGAAAGCTTACAAATCACTCTCTGCAAGATGAAAGGGAAGAGTTAGGAAATGTGACAACTGCACTGAAATATAATGTTCATGCACAGGACTCGTCATACGTTCAGCAGCTGGCCATCCCCATGGCAGGCCTGACCCTGAAGACGCGGGTGTTTGCAGCTGTGAAGGCGTCTAACCTGGACAGGAGGTATTCAACGAACATCTCCTCAGTCTGAACAGATCACCAGCAGGCCACGTGGAGCCTACACATGTGCTGAGTGTACACAAGTCTGTGAAATGATTTATTTGGTTGATACAGAGGGCAGAAGGATTCCTGACACACTGCTCATACTTACAGGGAAAAGTCAGACTTCATTTTCACTTCATCTTCATTTTCAGCTGAAACTCTTTGGTCTGACTGTGTTCTTTATATGACAAGCTTTTTCCTCTGTATTTAGGTAATACCGGATCATATTGTATATTGTAAAAGAACGATAGAGAGCTGACTTTCTAATCTATTAAGAGACTTTTAAGAGGAACCTTAAAGAGAACACTACAGATTATTATGAGCTTTGAAATCAACATGATCTCATAGGATTTAAGAAGGATTAGGCCGTAAACTGTGTCGTGTTGTTCATCTGAGAAGGACTTTTGTGTTTTACAGCCAGCTGCTCCTATTGATCATAGACAGAGGGAGGGGCTAGACCATGTGAAAGCTGGGTCTGACTCCGATGTCTTTGATCCTGGACATTTTTTCTGACCAAACTCTCAAATCCAGACAGCCACTTTAAATACTGACAAATAATGAAAATGCGTGGTAATCATGAGGTACGATCCACTGCTGGTCCTCAAAAAGAGTGAGTGGCGGGGGATGTAAAAGCCCTCCACCTTTCCTTGCCTACCCGTAATAATGTCTGAGAGCTGTCATGACCTAAATAGGAAATTCCAGACAGCTTTGTGAATCTTGTTTTCTCCTGATGTCAATAGCCTACTTTCGTCTCCACTGGGCCAGAAATAATCTCCCAATGAAATAAATGTGAAGGTCGTTGGAAATACATTGTGCTGGGTTTGATCATGTTCTCTGACTGGGATGAAGATATTTAAATTCAAAGATTCTTCAGGGATTCCAAGACTAGCAGCAACACTCCTCACATTCTGGAGAAACCACTTAAACTTGTCAGCAGTTTAAACTTGACTTTTGACCCATTCTGGCCAGAGGGACATATCTTCTATTTTGTGGTGAACATGACTCAAATGTGAAGTCTTTGCTCTGTGGTCATTTGATCTTGCCTGGGGATCAGTGTTGGATGGGGGAGGGACTCTGTCTGAAGGCCAGAAACAAAAGGACTATACAAATTTTCGTGGAGTTTGGCTCGTTGTTTACTTTACCACCTTATCCTTGCCTTCTTCATTGCCAGTAAGAAGTGCAGATGTCAGACCCCGGTGCACAGAAATTTTATTTATACAAAACAAATTTGCAACAGCAAATACATTTTGAGAAAATGTTTGTGTTTTGCAATTAACATAAGACATTTTTTATTAATATACAGGATTTACCAAGTTGCAAAATGTTGATACTGAATGCATGTCAATTATGTTAATCTGTCAGTATTCACCTGTAGCAACTAATGATTCAGCTTTGTTGAGGTCGGGGTCAGGTGGTAGTTTTGGTTAAAGATCCCCACACATGTCACGTGACAGTTGTCTTTGAGATGAGATCACAAAGATCCTGGCAGGAGCACTGTGTCACTGAAGTATCTGAGAAGCTGTTTATGACTCCATTAGCAAGTCCATGAACCCTGGATTTACTGTCCCTGCTGTCCAATAGATGGAACATTCTGATGGACTACTGTTACACCACACCCTCTGGAAACCCTAACGATGACCTCCGCTATGATCTCTTCTTTAGGTAAAGATCAGTTTGAAACCTGATGCATGATTTTGCTCACTTCTGATATTTCTCTTGGTCTCATTTCTCTCAATTTCTTCTACTAATGCATTCACATTTTCCCTCCCTGCGTGAGCCAGCTGTGAAAAAGACCCCCAGACTACCGTCTTTGAAAATGGAAAGAGCCAAATGGGACGCTTTGCCTTTGAAGTATTCCGCTTTGTAAAGCACAAGAACCAGAAGATGTCCACTGTCTTCCTGCACTGTGTCACCAAGCTGTGTCGAGCAGATGACTGCCCCATGCTCATGCCAGTGAGACTAACAAAGGACACCTTCATACATAACATGACAAACTATTGAGATAATATATAACACACATAATTTGTCTCTTACACCCATATATAGCTTATGATGACGATATCTAAACCTCACCTGGATCACCTGCTCAGGTGTTAAATATTCACTAATGCACTCAATCATCAGATGTGCAAAGTATTAATATCCCTGCAGCCTACAGACTGTCAGGTCCTGGTCACATTCCCAAACAATGCTTTATTGATAGCAGCTGTGAACTGCTTGCAATCCATGAAAGAGGCACAACCAGAGGAGCTGCATGATAAAATCAGGCTACTCCTTCCTTCTTTCAGGATTCTTTTCAAGAAGACACTGGGCTGTTCCCTCATTCCCATTTATTTTTTTTTTATGAGAAATGACTAAATAGTGGGTTAAATAAAAAATAATCCATGTAGTATTGTATTGTAAAATAATAATTCAAATCACCAGGAGACACGTTGAGTATTTGCTTTTCAAATCAAAACATTTATACACCACATTTCATTCTGCAATACAACCCAGATCTGCTTAAAACTAGAGCTCGATACGAGCCACAGCACAAAAATGTAGTGTGAAAAATGAATGGGTCATATAAAACAACGCTGAAGCGTGTGCCTCCTGAATACCTTACGAAGAGAAAGTGGAACACATCAGGGGAGCTTCATCCTGCCACCATTTCTCCATATCTATTTTTTCCATAGATCTGTGGCAGCAGGAAAAAGAGAGACATCTCAGAGGGAAAGGAATCAAACGGCGCATCTGGAAACGCTGTCCTGACTGCTGGGCCTATCATCACTCGAAGCGGTACAGTTTGATAACACTCCTCCTCCTCTGTTATTCCATTTTCCTCAGCATGTGTTCCCCACCAGCCAACTCTCTCTCCTGACATTGTCCAAACACCACTGTTTCTGTCTGAGGAGCCCGTTGTTTCCACCTGAAACATAACACTTAGGGTACACCGCCATAAGCTCTTTTAATTCTCACAAGCTGTACAACTGTTCTTTATTCTCTGTGATTCGGTCCCACGAGCTGTGTAAATCTGCAAAGTATTCCAGAGTATGATGTATTAAAATGTACAACATTCCAACGTCAAACCTTGATTTTGACACTGCGAAACCTTGAATTTGACACTGGGATGCTGACATGATGCTGAGAACTTATCTGGGTGACCTAGATAGTCAGAGAGTGCCTGAGGGCGTCCTGGCGATTTATGTACTGTACAAGCAATGAACGTCACACAAGTGAAGTATACTGTACTGACTAACATGTCTTTACTTTCACAGATGAAACACCAACCAACAACTCTCAGCTGGGTAAGCGGCCACATTCTGCTCATCTTGTAATGATACTTGTAAATGTGTCGGTCCCTGTCATATGAAAGGCAGACTCTCTGAACAGTTAATGTTGTATGTTACATTAAGAGCCCTTTGTACCTCAGGCTGGTTAGTTATTTTGCAACATAACACGAAATGACTATTGAGAAGTCCCATTGACACTGGTAGAGCAAGAAATAAGCAGTCCATTGCAGTTAAGCATGGTTATTGTTCAGGTTATTCTGGTTTATTTCACTCTATCAGTTTAGAAATCAGTATATCTGTATTTTCCGCTCCCCAGTTATTTATTGGTGATATTCTAATTCCTGTTGTTTTGGATGGCTGAGTCACTTTCTATAAGCAGGCATCACTGTGGCTGAGCAGGAAATGTCTCAGTGTGACTCAGGAAAAGAAAAACAAATCAAACAAACTGGACAGAGAAAGGCTCAGTGCTTGCCCAGCAGCTGTTTCTGTATTGGCGATACTGCATTCAGGGTGAGACTGAGAGCTGCTTTGTTTCTTTGTGTGTGCAGCCCCCCTGAAAGCTCCAGCATTTCAGATGAACACAGTGACCAGCGCGCTCATCTCAGGCATGATCATCCTGGGTGTCATGAGTGTTTGCTTCTTCATCTTCTCCCTCACTCTTCTCAAAGGCAAGAGCAGTCCTGTCAGCAGCCTGTCTGGAGTCCGCAACCCAACCTTCAACTGAGCACCTGAACCCAACTCACTGCAAACACTCCCCCAGATTGACAGTGCTGAGCAAACAACATGTGGCATGATGTTTGTGCATGCAGTTGTTCTATGGCAGAATAAAAGCTTCTTTTATTTAGAAAATTAACAGGTCTGTACAATGTGCATTAGTGTAGAGCTGAAACAGGACTTATTATATGTTGTTCTGTACTTTATGTCTCAACCATATGGCAGGCTAGGCCTCAACTATGTGATCATTTGTCATGCAGCTTTAACCCACATAGCGGGGGCACTCATAACTTAATTCAATACCTCAGCTATACAGCTTTCAGTTGCAGGGTATGGGATCAGTTGCAAGGTTTACAGTCTATGATAGAAGTGCATGATTGAAATGGTAAAAGTCACATTTAAAAGAACACTTCAGAGAGAGAGGACACTTTACAATACGAAATAAAAAGTCACATTTAAAAGAACACTTCAGAGAGAGAGGACACTTTACAATACGAAATAAAAAGTTCAAACCTTAGACTCTTTGATTAACTAATAGGAAGCCTTGGGCTTGGATCTCAAGTTTTCTTGACATGAAATCTAACATTTAAAAGTATATTGATATAATAATTGGAGTAAGTGTTTAATTTATTAATATTGCTGTATATTAGCGGGTAGTCTTGTGATTAATCACTTAATAGTTTTTTTTCCCACATAAATATGTAGTTCACTCACTCACTTTAAATACTTTATGCAATATGGCAGCAATAAACTTGTTACAGTTTCATTTGTACATGTACCCTATGTAAGTGTGTATAACTTTCCCAAAATGTGTTCTTACAATGCCATTGATGAGCTTTTTCTTGAAATGTGCAAACTGTGTACAATTGTACATACTGCAAACATTGCACTTTGACTTGTGATTAAAACTTGCCCGTGGTCGTATTTCTAAACATACAGTATCAATTCCCTCATAAACACAGCAGGAGAGTTTCGGTCCACAACAATGGGAGGGTGACAGTGAAAACAGAGGTTCTTCAATTAGACACACCAAGAAACAAAAAATGAAAAAAGAAAAATAAATTAATAATTATAATAATAAAAATGGCAGTAAAGAAGAGGCAGTTTCCTGTTTGCATGACTCTACCAGGTGATAATATCTTAACATAATATTATGATTATGTTATATTGCTAAATGGCAGTATAACGTAAATATTAGAAATACTGTGTAAATTCCTATGTTTAATACAAAAACCTGACCAGGGAAAGTTCCAAATTTTTTTCACTGCTTTTAAGGAAAAAAATCAATCAAAAATAAAAAAAAAAAACTTTGACAAATCTGAGTGGAAATAAATGACAAATACATGACAAAAAGCTCATTTGATATAAGCACTAGTACACTAACCCGCATGCACATGTGCGCAAAATACGTTTATCATTTTAAAATGACTTTTCTGCTCTGATGTCTACAACATTCTTTCAGAATCATTTTGTGTTTTGCATCTTGCATAAAAATGCAGCTCACAACCTTTAATTATTGAAGGGTCAGTTGCATCTATTCTATTAATAGTTTTAATAATGAGGCAACAGCCACTTTTATGAAAGCTTGCATTTACAGCACAGCTATAGTGATGTATGTGCTTATGGTTGTGTCAGTAACAAAAAAGGATGACTTAGTGAATATTGGATTTACATTAATCAGGTGGACACAAACACAACTCTAATTGATGATACTGCTCTGTAGCTGCTGGATGTGTCAGTTACATCTGTTGAGATGATCATGTGCCAGTGTTGTGTGCAGCCTGGGCCTCATATTTCTGTCTAAACCTGACCTAAGTCTGAGAGAGTAGTAACCAAGCCCGACCTGAGCCTAACAGGCTTTCTGCTTTCAATGTCTAAACCTCTTTAAATTGAACTGACTACACTGAATCACAGATAGCTCGGTTTCTCATTGGCTGCTGATCTTA
This sequence comes from Datnioides undecimradiatus, assembly GCA_008933995.1. NCBI lineage: Eukaryota > Metazoa > Chordata > Actinopteri > Lobotiformes > Datnioididae > Datnioides > Datnioides undecimradiatus. The sequence goes on from WARS01000981.1 coordinate 1,929,311, forward strand.
TATGGGCTTTGAACTAAACTGAAAATAACAGTTTGAACCAGGCAGTAAGTGAATGTAACACAGAACTGAGAGCTATCAAAATTAATTAATCAATTCTGACAGAATTAATTCATTAATTCTGATAGCTTAATTAATTAATGATGTACGGACTGAAGTGCACAGCCACATTGCAGACACTGCTCTATGAGGCTACATAACAGGACTTCATTCAAACATGGCGTGGGCTCTGGGAGATGCATGTCACTGCACAAGGTGACTGCTTTAAGGGGGATGGCAGCCAAATCTAAAAGACACTCAGTTTTGTTTTTGTTAAGGCAGTCAAAGGACATTTTGATGGCACTGTGTAATAATCTCTTCAGTCAGTACAAATATTATGAAAGGAATTCAGCTTAAAAAAAGATTGCTGTTCCTTTTCCTTCTAGCAGCTGTTTTGTGAACCCAGATGAGTTCAAGATGAAAGTAGCACAGCTTGTATCTTTGCAGTGCTTTCTGTAACTGGGTCCACAGAGAGGGAGTACTTGCATTATTCTTTTATAGAAACAGAATCATTAAAGAAGACACTAGTTATATTCATTTATTTCAGTAGGTCGTTGGCTAATGAGGTATTAAAACATAAAATGCAAATATGACTTATGATGTATGTGGTAATTATTCGGCTGTGCTGTTATTTGTGTATTTTTATACATTACGTTTGGATTAAAGTTTAAAAGATGGTCGTAAAGAAGAAAACATGTAATGATATTATATACAGCATCCTCATGGGTCCATAATAGAGCAGGACACTCTGCATTGTTTTGGTTAATCTGCTGGAAAGGTCACCAAGGTAAGGTTATCAATCAGAGAGCTACACCCACCTATTATCTCCACCAAGGGAAGCTGAGGGTCAAATCACTCGGCGTGTCTTCTCACATGTTTCTTTATGTAAACAGACGCATTCATGTGTCTGACATTTATTGGTGATTAAAGTGGCGACACTTCAGTACGCCCTGAGCAAATGACAGTAAACTGTGTTTTAAAGAAGTGACACAGAAGTGACTGTGATACAAATTTGGGTTTTTCCTTCAAAAAGGAACTCTAATACCTTTTGTAATATGATCAACAGCACATTCAACAGCTTGGTCAGACCTATTAAACTATATACGTATATTCATTTTACTCTGAAATAATATTAATTATCATGCAAAAAATATATGTGTTATATATTTAATAGATATATTTAAAACTTTTGGCAAGTTTACCAAAATATAGTTGGGTGCTGTAACATTTATACACAAACTGTTAGACCCGCACCCGCACAAACTGTTATGTCTAATCTTCCTTCCCTGCCACAGCTTCACTCAAACATAGTTTTTCCAATCAGCTGGCTCCAGCCATTTCTGTCAATTACATCAGGTAGGCTCTGATGTATCATTACAGTGATCAGGTAACTGTGGGGACTATCCACTTTATCTCTTACCTTTGCAGGACAGGTTGAACTACACCTCTTTGAAATATCTAATGTTCCAGCAAGTACAATGAGCTATCCGAGTGTCTTGAAGATGAAGATCACACACAACAGACAGTTTGTAAATGTAGTGTCAACTCTTTGTATAGGAATGTCACAACATCCAAATGCATTTAAAAAAAAACTTACCAAACACCATTCAGCATATGTCTGTGTATTCCTGACACATTTTTATAACAAGAAACATTTGTGTGCGCATCGGAAATGCATGAGTGTATTTTTTTAACATCTTCTACTTTTGTGTGCATTGAAAAATATTTCTGAGAAGAGTCATTGGTATCGAAATCCAGAAATACATTTATGAATACTTTTTCACCCACTCATTCGTATTGAGAGTGATCTGACTCAAAAAGAAAGAAAAAGAAAAGACTAACAAGATTCTTGATACAGAGATGAAAAGATGAAAACATCGACAGGATCCGATTGTCTCCTCTCCTCTGGCTTAGCTGACTGAATCCAACCAGCATTTTACACACTGGTGTCAATGAGACTCTCTGAGTCAGCTGATGCAACACACCAGAGGGTATTTTTGTCAGCATTAGGGCAAAGCTGAAATTGATTCATATGTGAATTTTCCATTCTGAGAAGGAGAGTCACCTCTGCTTCATGTCACGATGTAGGAATGATCAGCTACTGTAATGCTAAATTCATTTCATTGCACTAAAATGTGCTACACTATTCAGAACACTGTCTATAAGTAATAAGTATAAGCAATAAGTAATAACTGTGTGGAACGCACACAGAGCCCCAGCGTGGTCTCTGACGTGGACTGATGTCGCTGACAGAAAACAAGCTGTTAGTCTATGGCAGCTGGACACCAGTGATGATATACAGCAACAGCTAGACTTTTACTCATCCCAGCTGTAGTTTTTATTGAGGTTAATGATGAACCATTAGTATGCACACACATTTGGTTTACAGCACTTTTACTTAAAAGTACTGCGGTCAGTGTTTTGCATACAATAATAACATAAATAATTTCAAATAATTGTCCAGTATGCTTTGCTTCACTCTCTTGTTGCTGCTAAAAATAGCAGTTAACCACTGTGTAAACCTCCAGGAAGACCTCCCTCACAGCACCCGAGTGCAGTACCTGCAGTATCTTCAGGGATGTGGAACTACCCCACGGGTCCTCTTTGGGTCCTGATAAAGGATATTGGTGTTACTGTTAATACATAGAATCTCACCTAAAAAGAGCATCAAAGTATTGTGTATTATCCCCAGGAATTTAACACTTACTTCATGAAGTGTCACATTAACATTCGAAGGGAATCCGTATGGTAAAGAGAAAGAGCAGGGCCATTGTCCCTTAAAAAGACTCTCACTGTGTTGGGTTTCACTAATCACCCTTAAGGTATGGTACACTGAGCTCCCTGTACAAAAGAATTGTTCCCATACAGTTAAGTTAAGGTGGCCACACCAACCTACGTTGACCTTGTTTCTGTCCAATCCAAAGAAAGAGTCTTAGCTATATAAGAAGATGCCACAACTCTGGTGTGAACATTGATTGTTCAAGCAGTAGATGAGCAGAGAAAGTGGGACAGTCAAGGTCAGTGCCAAGCAAAGCAACATTTACATCTACAGAGGGGTCGGGTTCTTTTCGTTCATCACTTTCTGTTGCTATTACAGCTATGTCCATACAAAGAAAGGGAATAATGAACCTTCTTGGCTTTCTCTTATTGGCATCTATGGTGGCCAAAAGCAGTCAGCTGACATGCCAAGGTGACCTTCGCCGCCCAGGTATGGTATGCCTGCTTCACTGTTTTCTCATGTCTTTATGCTATTTCTCAGTCCCGAGGAGGCATTTGCATTCTCGTCCATAGTTAATGTCAACATATTGTTTCATTTTAACCTCAGGAGCTCTAAAGGAGCGCAGGTTTTTCACACAGCTGTTTACAGCAAAGCAGGAAACACTGCATCTGTAATTGGAATTGCTGGATTGTAATTGGAATTGTGCTTCCAGGATTGCATGTTTTTTTCCTTTTTCTGAAAGTTCATTGATGTGCCTTTCCCTCTGTACAGAGCCCACTGACATCTCAGTTGAATGTGGCACATCCTCACTCAGCCTGGCTATCCAGATCTGCCCTGTCATCTACACTGGCTACAACGAGTCTCTGCTTATCCTCAACCACATCTTTGACAAGCCAGAGTGTAAAGGGACCTTGGACGAATCTGCCAACCCGCCTGTTGTCAGGTTTACCTTCCCCCTCAACATGACTAATGCTTGTGGCAGTACCTTCCTGGTTAGTAGAGGCTGGAGGTGGAGTAATATTGAATCCATGTGATTTCTTTCTTTCTCTGTGCTTGACTTTACCGTAAATGTTACCTCCAGACCACCAGTGCAGCCGGCACAGGGATCTTTGCTGACTTCTCCAACATCCAGACGGTTAATGTCAGTGGTGTGGTGCGCTCACACGACCTGACCACGGGGGTGGTCACCTATAACGCTGAGCTCAAATATTATTATTCCTGTGCCTACCCTCTGGAGTATCTGGTCAACAACACCCGGGTGGAAGTGTAAGAACTTTGCTTGTATCCCTCCATTGACTGTTTCTGAGATGTTTGCTATTGATGTGTGGATTTTGTTACATGAGGAAGCTGACAATGTGTGTGATCAGTCTGATGGTAAGTATTCAAAGAAGACATCATTTGTTTTTTGAGGAATATTACCGTGCTCTCTAGCAGGTAAAGTAATGGATACCACTTTCCTCTTGTAGTGCAGTGTTAAAGCTGGCTAAATTGTGATATTACCCTAGTTTCAGTCCCTGGATCTGTCTGGTCAAGACAAAGCTCTGATAAGAAATACATGAAATTGCTTAGTTATCATATCATCAGTTATCATTATCAGCGGAGAAACCAGATAATTCCAAAGTTCTGATCTTCTGGTCTTTTTGCACACAGACACACACGCACACACACACACACACACACACACACACACACACACACAACAGCACACAGCAGTAGCAGACAAATAAGTGTAATTTCTTATGATTTATACTTTTCTTCTCAGTTTATTAACAGTTATTTGAAACATGAACCAAATTCAAATCTCAGCTTTGCAGAAGACGCATTCCTCTGCTTTTTAGTGGACAGTTCAACATAAACCACTGACAGGCTGAACTGTATGGACAACTTTTAGGACTAGTAAATCAAAAAAAAAAGATCTTCACAAACCAAACTAAACTTGTGCATGCTTCTGTGGTCACTAGAACAACTGTAACCCAGTATATTGTCTCTGACACCACAAGGCTGGGTTTCCAAGTTGTAAAGGTAGCTTATTATCATCTGCTGGTGGAAATCTAATCCTGGTGTGCAGTAACATGTTGGGTGCAGTCATCTGTGTCTCATCCAGACAGTTCCTCCCTGTTCCTGACATTAGCCGTTGTCCCATTTTAGGTCATCATCCTCCATTGCAGTGAGTGACAACAATGGAAGCTTCATCAGTACGTTGAGCATGGACCTCTTCAGTGTAAGATGAGATGTTTTATGGTTAAGTGTCGGTGGCTGGAGTCAGTTAGTTTATCGTTATGTTAGTTAACTGCATGTCCACACAGTCTAGTGTATTTTGAGGCAGACATTAAATAAAGTGCCGCTCATGCAAGTCTTGCATGCAAAATATAAATAAATATTTTGTTTTTGTTTGCAAACTAACAATACATTTCTGTTGACAGGATATCAACTACACCACCCCTCTGGTCATACCACCACTGGGTTTGGAGCTGAGGACTAATGTCTATGTCCAGGTGCAAGCAGCCAACCTGACGGATCAGTAAGAGCGTCCACCTGCTGACTCTGGTCTTGTATACAAAACTGGAGATGTCACAAATATCAACATATTTTCTATGTTCTGGTTTCTCAGAGGCTCTCACTCCACCAAACTAAATGAACACATTGATGAGGATGGTACTAAATGTTCTGATGCCTTTTGTTCTCCCCCACCAGATACCATGTCCTCATGGACCGATGCTACGCTTCCATTTCTCCTTATCCCACCAACTCCACTTTCTTCAACCTGTTTGTCTCGTAAGTCATCAAATCTCATTCTGAGGAGACAGTCAAAGTCCATGTTAGGCCAACACTGTTCTTTTTCCAGGTGCTCCAAGGACCAGATGACTGCTATGCATGAGAACGGGGACAGTCACCACGCCCGCTTCTCCTTCCCAGCCTTTAGATTCCTTGAACAGCAGAATGAGACAGTGTCCACCTACTACCTGCACTGCATCACCAGACTGTGTGAGATCAGCACCTGCGATGACTTTAAGGTCAGTGAAGGATCAGTAATACTAAAAGACACTGGGTCCATTCCTGCCATTTATGCTGGAAATCCAGTTACTTATTACAATCCATCTTCCTTCATCTGTGGGAATGAATAGTTCCATCAGATGGCATCTCAGAGGCCAACGCCACAGAGAACACCGTCCACCCAGCAGTGTATGAATGCATATGTGAATGAGTGAATGCAGACATGCAATGTCCTGAGTGTGTAGAACTAGATATACACTACATAAATTATATTGATTTTCCATTTATTTACAGCAATGTAACAACAGGAGGAAAAGGGATATCGCTTCCACTGGTGTTTCAGAAACCACCACTCTGTCCTCCGCAGTTCCTATTGTCACCAGAAATGAGAATTGTAAGTATGGCTGGTTGCCAACACTGGGCTTTCAACATAGGTCATGAGGTCATGAGTTGAAATAAAAGGATATTTCATAAATGTCATGTGTTTGATGTCATGTGGTAGGGAGGTTTTACAAGTGGATGTTCTAATTATCACATGACTGGAGATGGCTTAACAGCTTTTCGTGACTGCCTCACCCACAAACCATTATCACAAGATACTCGGAGTGATAACACCAGAGATACAACGTGTTAACACAGATATTTCCCAATTCTTACACACTGTCATGTTACAAGAGTCATATTATGGTTATTCATCCAGCTAGCTCTGTATTCTGTACATCAAGAAATGGATCTTTATGATTAAAATCAATCTGCAGAGATGTGCAGATACTTTGGCTTGTATTGTTGAGTTTACAAAAAGCATTTTATAGAACTTTATTGCCATAGTGTTATCCCACACCTCAGTGATGATCATTACAAACACTAATTTATTTTCCCCTTTTATCTCTTCATCTGTTCAGCACTAACGCCTAAGGAGGAAGGTATGATATTGTTTATTTCCTTGTAATTCATTTTTTATTAGTTCATTAGATAATTTAATAATTTATTTTAATATGAATGTTTGGCTTTGTGCCACCTCTATGACAGTGAAATTTATTATTACTTAGTGAGACCATTACTTGCCCAGTAATTGACTGTTCATGCTTTGTGAGCAGAGGTGTGATGAACGTGTTTGTACTGTGGTTGTGTTTTGAGTAGCTGTGTCCAGCAGTGACTCATACTCTGGCTCCAGGATGGGTCTTGGGGTAGCTGTGGGCCTCACTCTGGCCCTTATTTGGTTCTAGCTGCAGCAACTGTCCCTCCACAAGGCTCAGGCACTGTCAGAGTGGAACAGCCAGCACTCTACAGGAACTAAACCGATGGATGAATTGTATATGGCAACCTTTCCCCCAAGACCTGTGATGTAGAACTAAGCTAAGTGGAATATCACTCTTGTATTCTTTACGTAGAGTAGACATGAGTGGTTTAGTGCTTGTATTGTTGTAGGCATACTAGAAATGTATGAACTCATTTGAAATGCAAAGAGACAGAACTCTGCACAAATAGATGCTTTGTTTGTTTTAGAATAATTGCTGAGTTACATGCTCTTTAAGAGTTGGCATTAATGTGCTTTTGCTTTGAAATGCATGAAAAAGGGGAAACCACTAGTTCATTGTGAGGGTAACAAAATTATCTAGGACCTTTGGGGATATGCAAATGTATTAATGCAAATCTGTGAAGCAAATGTAATTCTTAGAGTGTTCTACTGAGTTTTGTGAAAGGCAAAACTAAATTAGTGCCACTGATTGAATGTTGTTATGCAAATGTTGAAGGCAAGGTCTGACATTAAGAATGTGAAGGCTTGTGAGAGTGAAGCCACCGTTAAATAGACTGTTATCATTTATTAGGTGTTTGCATCACAATGATTCATTTTTAACATGTGAATATCATTAGAAAATAACATGTCTGAATGACTATCTTTGATTTATATAATTAGATCGATACATTTTAGTGCACTCTTACATCCTATAATGCTGATCATGTTTGATGGTTTTTGTTTTTTCCTGTTGATTGACTGTTTACTGCTACGAGTAGAATAAGAAAGCAAATGCAGGTGAACATGAAACAGAGAATAAAAAGCTCATCTTGATGTTTTCTGCAATGTCAGCCTCTAAGAATGTATATTTTACATCTTATAGTTTTGGTTTGGTTTGGTTTGGGCGTGTGTGTAAGTGTCTGTACATATGCAATAACATTACATGTATACTGTGTAAATGTGAGCCTTAGATATTAAATTTAACTTTATATAAAACACACAGGCATCGAGGTAGCCACATGTGATATTGAGGCCTTCACACATGGTGCATCCACATGATATCACTTGAAGATGATTCGATTTTACAGCAGTGTGAAGTAAATTTATAAGTTTTATGTCATTTAGATCAACTGACATCTGAATAGTTTGCTGGTATAAATGTTTTCTTAAGGAAGAACCCATGAGTGATGCTACTAAGCAGAACTGGTGCTAGTGACTGAGAACCTGTATGTATTCTCCACTCATCTGCATTTGTCCATGACCCCATTAATTCCAGCTATTTAAGGCATATGTGTGCAGAATATGTATCAGTTTTACAGCAGACTACAATGAAGGTTCACATATCACTGAAACCAGACTCTGTCTCTTTCTTTACCACCTGTTCTTAAACCTGACCTTTGGGAGGACACATTTATACAAAAACACCACACACAATGAAAAAAAAAACTCCAGCCAGTTTCTTTTTTGAGTGGAAGGATTGAAATTAAATACCATTGTGTCAAAAGTGGGACTCAAAAACAGCTGGTCAGATCAGGGAAGTGGAACAGTCGTCATGACAAGGCGTCACCGCACCCCTGCTGTATGGAATCGGGACACTGTGGCACGTTAAAGGTACTTACAGGAGCTTTTGGTGTCGTACAGAAGTGTTTTGATGGTTTGTTTTCTAGCCACAGATTGTCTACATCTCTGTCACAAACACTTTTTTAAGGCCTTGCATTCAAAAGCAGGTAATTGTAACTTTGGAGGACGACCAATAACCTCATATAACTGATTGGCTACAATAGAAATGATTAGATATAGACCACCAAACCTATGTGGAACACTAACCCCTCATGAATTTAAAATGCCTTCTGAATTAATGTGTGGACATTTGTTTCTCTGCTTTGCAAAAATATAAAATAGATACTATAATAGACTGTGATTATCCACAATACATCCATCTTATCACAGACTGACAACCAAGTGATGGTGTACTACTGAATAGCTCATTAACTATAAATGAGCTAAATGAGTCACAGTTACTTTGAGCCACAGTTACTTTGTCCCTGGTGGGAAAACCTCTGGCAAAGACAGAGTTCTTCTCCTGGACTGCAGTGAGTGAGCTCTTTTGGTGGTCCTTTAAATGTTCATTACAAAGTCTCCTGGAAATCAGGTTTTGCCATTCATCAGTGGGGTTTTTATGCAGAGGTATCAATGAGTAACCTTGATAACTGTGAGTTTATTCATTTTAGTCCATTTATTATTATATTAATCACAAGTTGACCAATACCATTTGAGAGATAAACCCAGAGAGAGAGAGGGACAGAGAAAGAAAGGAGAAAGAAGAGCTGTGAGAACCAGCGATAGAAACATATGAGTTGAGCAATACTGGAGATGCTAAACTCTGACTCTCCACACGATGTTTTGCTGCACAGTGCAGTCAGAAACAGCCGTGATGGCTGACATTACAGCCTGAACAGGAGACATCTCATATTTCTAAACACAGTGTTATCTATTATTAGATGTTGACTCTGTGGTTAAATTAGAGTCATTAAGCACACATATTTCTGCACTGAGTTCATGTTACTGGGCCACTCTTAGTCACGTATTAGATAAATGCAACACAGCTGTACCTTTGACATCAGCAGCCACCAACAGAACAGCAATGTTTCAAAACTGCTTGTGGCACAGATACTGCACTGATTTCAAAGTATAGCATTTATAGCAAGAGGAAATAAGTTCCTTGCAGACTCTGCTACATTATGTATGCACTCAGTTTCCATTCCTGCCAATCTTTGTGGCTGAAAGTTGGATGGCTAACTTCAGCCAATCAGGTGCTTGTCTGCTACTGACTTTCATCTGCATGACAAGCTTTGTTTGAATCTGCCTGAAAATAATAGGATGGAATTTCCTTTGAGTTCTGCTGAACAACTGCACCATAGATTCAAAGGGAAACTCTATCAGCAAGATGCTCAGTTACTGAGACAGAGAGAGGGAGAGAGATAGAGAGCAAGCGAGAGAAAGAAGTTGGGGTGTTGTGTAAGAAAGCATGACCACAGAATCATTGGGACTTTGAACCAAGCAAGTAGAAAAAGAAAAAGTGAGACTTTAAAGTAGAATTCACTTTTCTCTGCCCATGTCACACACATAGACACATTCATATAGGTGTGTTATACACTCACACAAGTGTATGTAATGTGTGTGTGTGTGTGTGTGTGTGTGTGTGTGTGTGTGTGTGTGTGTGTGTGTGTGTGTGCGCACGCATTTTACAGTAATTCCTCAGACAAACCAGTAGGAGGCACTTTAATCATGCATTTGTGCTTATGGCAGTTTATGTAATAGCTCATCTGCTGAACAACTATGCCTCTAATACAGTACAGTCATTACACATATACTTATTAATACACTCCCAATACCCCCCATGTGCTGAATGTGAAATTCAGACTTTTAATTAAGGCACCCTGCTGGGAGTTTAAATTCAGAATAAAGTGTCATTACACACCAGCTTCATTGGTTTGTTCTTTAAAGTCTAAACTGTGCACAGCTGACTGTCTAACAGCGGGGCCTGGAACTGGTTCTAGATTGTCCCCTGCAAACAAAAAACAAAAAATGGTAAGATTCAATAAAACATTATTACAACACGCAAACACTAATCCTAAATATTAAATTACATAACACTATAATCCCATTTAGACCGTGTGCAGCATCATAACAATGTTCTGTCTGTCACTTTCATTACCAGCACAGTTATATTTACCTGGAGACAACTTAGTACTAAATCAGCAATGATAAAAATCAGCTTTTGTGTGTCTGTGGAATCTTAACTGACAGGAAGGCATAGTCTAATTTCTGTCTGAGTTAATGACTTGACCTCATTTGTATGAAGCCTTCCATACAGCACAGTGCTCTGTAATAGGAAGGAACTAATAAGCAAACACTGTTTTCTATGTGCAATTCATGCACCACATGTGAAAATCCCACCTTCAACCATTTGTAAATGTGCCTGTCAGAGCACACAACAATCATGGAGCATTTGATGGGCAAACGTGTTAATGATGATGTGATTTAGGAGGACATGGTCTTTGTTTCAGTGGCTCAGTGGTGCTGACAGTGACACTCAGCCTCAGACTGTTTTTCTTTTTGAGTCTGTCCACATCATTTTGTTCTGTCCTTGCTTGCCTTTTTATCAAATGTGCAATCATTGTGGACATTTTAATTTTTATTAATGTCTGTCTGAGGAGCAAGGACATAGATAAGAAGGATAAGATGCATTGTCTGTGTAATGTGTACGTTCCAATAACCAGTCCTGCCACACCTGTCCACTAGATGTCCCTGATGAGTCTCAACAATGCTAAGCTATTATTGTGCATTATTGTGTGAAGAGTCTGTCTCATTCAAGTCCTCCAATCAAAAACACAATCTTCTGCATGAATTTGGATGAATAAACCAGACTTTGAAGTGCTTGGGGCACGGGTTGCAGACATGCTAGTTCAGCTGCTATCAGTGACTTGGAAAATTGTATATTAATAAGAAATGCTTATATTTTTGGTCTTTGTGAGCCTACACTTGTCTCATTTAGAGCAGAGGAGCAGTTTGAGGCTAGCCTGTAGAGGCGCTGATGGAACAACCGATGCTGCCTGTGATCTTTTGGTGATCTAAGGCCAGAACTGAGGCTCAGCTGCACTGTCCATATTTGGGTCCTGTTTGCTTTAACTGGCTATTTTAACTGTTGCAGGTTGCAAGTCAGAGGCACATGTAACTTGGCTGTAGACTTTATATAAGCATATGGCAATTATGCATATGCAATTGCAGCACCAGTAGAGACGGCACCCTAAGGGTCCTGATCATTGCCAACAAGCAGGAGCTTCTACCACGGAGAGGCAGTCTTATTTAGAAAAGGCACTTAGTTGTCATGTTTCATCTTTTTACTATGCTTAATGTCATTTTTGACAAGGAGCAGTTAAACTGCAGGGACTGTTGGGGAGAAGAACTGAACCAGACCCATGCATCAGCTTGCATGCAAACATAAGTCTGGCATTGTACTACATTTCCATGTAATTATAATGAATGTTTTTTGGTAGATATTTATATTTACTAAATAAAATATAGAAGCAAAAATCATAAATATTACATGAAATATTGATTTAGAATTTACTGATGTATTCAAGTCTCGCGATCCAGTGAGGAGAAGCATCTGGAAACACTGAAAAATAAGACGAGGGGTCTGTGTGAGGCTGGTCCATCTCGGCCACAGCATTAGGCGCGTACAGTGCACTTAAAGTGAGTCAGCACCGAGGCACATGATTTGTCCGTGCTTTCATGTAGCAATTTGAAAAAACATGTTCCACCATGACGATAAGATGCAGCAGAATGTTCAGCTGAATACAGTGTGAGCTGTGTTCTTGTAACAACTTCTGCTAGCTCTCATCATTGGCAGGTACAGAGAACAGCCTGCAGGAATGTTGGCTCCTGACTACTGTATAAACTATGTAGTAAGGCCAATGATTTTTTTATGAGTTCACATTCTTTCAAATGTTCACCATGACGTCTCTGAATGTTATTGTCCAAAGCTGTGTCAAACTACTGCACCGCTGTCAGCCTGCTGAATTTCTTTTCATATATGCTGTTTGCAAATTTACCCAGCGTTCCACTCGTGCGTAGGTGACTTAACTACAGTACTGCCATTGTATTTCCAAGGCCATTCCAAAACTGAATATCTTGGTTCACTCATTGTGTCAGAGTATTTTAGAATCATGCCACTGAAGTGTCCTAGAGCAAACACTGAAGCCATACCAATTCAAAACCTGACCCCTGGCTTCTGTATGAGCAAAAATAAACCAATCGATAATGTATTACATTATTGTCACATTATGGAGAGGAGTGCAGGAAATGAATTCTGCAGAGCATCGATAAGATTTAATTCAGATCTACCTTAGCTGCTGGGTCTAAACTGGAAAACCCTCGTGGAGGTCACAATGCTCTCTTAATACATGTATTGACTGTGAGCTTTTCCAGGGAAATGTAATTTTGCAATATTCTTATCTAATTTTTGTTTAAGTCAATCTTACCCCACAGAAACGCCTCCAGCATGTCCATCAGGAGGCGCCATTACGACCTTGTTTGCTTAGAGCTGTCAGTAGATGTTTTATTATATTAATTTGAATCCACACACACACACACACACACATCAGTTTGTACAAGACTTGCCCAAGTTACTTTCAGTGAGACTGGTCTCAGTTATGAAGGCGTCCTTAATAGAACAGAATAGAATGCTTGTCAATGAAATAACGCCAGATATGATGTAATACTAATATTCATTTACCACACCCTTTACACCCTGTCCGGCATGTCTGTTATCTGTTGTGTGTTACTAATTATTTGTCTGCTGCTCCTTATAAATAAAATAAATAAAAACAAATATTCTTTTCACAAGCTGAACACCTCATCCTGCAGCATATTTTCATCAGTAACAGCCCATATTTCCGCTCCTATAGCCAATGTTTGTTTTATCGCTCTGAAGTTCGGACAACACGGGACTCTCCTCAAACGATTGTGTATTGTTGGCTTTTTGAAAGCGCTGCTGGGAGGAGGAGCCAAAAGGGGGAAAAAAATGTTGCCTTCGGGTTCATCTCGTAAACACCTACGTGAGTCATCAGAACACGACTTGCTAACAGGTGTTTGACTTTAGAGAAAAAAACCTGCGTCACTGTTGAGGTTCATGTGGCCACAGAGCTAGACCACCAAAACTAGTCAACGTATTGGCGTAATGGTTGTTTTAATGTACCAACACGTCACGGCATTTCCACGCCAAACTCAGTGATTAATGACTTTCGCTTGAAGCACGAAAATGAAAGTATTTCATCAAATGTTGCCCTCATCTTAAAGTTGGTCAGTGGCAGACCGCGTCATCACAACCTACTACTTTCAATCTAAGCTAAGCTAAGCTTCCACTTGGTTCCTAGAAAGCAGCTGGGTTTCTGTTAGTCTGATACAGGTTCGAAGCGTGACATGTGATAATGCTGTCTTGTACGCGAAAGGTTTGTGTAGTCTTCGCTACATATCTTTTGCTGTTTCGCAAAACCCCTGAAATCCCAACACTTCTTCAAAATCCAGCGACTCTGAATGCCCCACACGCAGACTTTTGACGGTGACCTTCGCCTTGCATCTGGGGAGGGGTGTCCATATATCCGACAGCACCTCAAGGCGCCTATGCAAAAGCCCAGAAAGGCTTCCGTCCTCTGCCCCTCCTCCTCCTCCCTCCTCCCTCCTCCTGCTGTCGCGCTTAGCTCTCTGGGTTTCACCTGCGCTCCCTCACTGAGAGACAGACTTTGGTATGTTTCGGACTTTCCACACCTTCTCCTCACAATAGCGACATATCTCCGGGTCATATTCCCACTGCTCAGACGAACTCGAGGTCCTCACCTGAAGCTGACCAGAGATTTCCACGAACCCTGCCAGACACTTTACCAGGATGGATTCGGCCGTTTTCCTGTTGCTGGCTCTCCTGAGCGGCGGGACGCTTCTCGGAGGTAATGTCGCGAATACCTTTCAGAATTTTTTCCGACACGGTGATGAGGTTTGACAGAGTAGTCAATATACTGTAATAATGTACTTTACCAGTAAACTACCTTAAATGCTTTAATGTAGCTTTAACACTCTGAAGTGCGAATCAACTTGCACCTGAAGTTAGCGCTCACGTTACTATATTATAATGACATCATGATGAGTTGTCATAGTCACGCTGCTGTGACTACATTACTTGGTATGGGGACTGTGGAAAGTCCGTCACTGGTTTCGAGTACTTTCCCCTAAATGAGTAACAATTTGTGACACATCTTATTAAGAATAAAAGGGATGAACAGACAGTCTTAATTTTTAATTTGGGGATGTGAACGTTATTCTATGGTCGTGAGTTCATTGAGAGCTCGGCTCTAAATATTGGGTAAACTGATGCCTGTAAATAAACAAATGGGTAAACGGAATGCAGGTGGGTTTACCCTCTCGCAGCCTCCGGGGCAATCACTTTTAATAAAGCCGACTCCCTGCCCAAACAACCTCCCGCCCGGCTCTGTAATGCCGAGTCATAGAACTGGGTTTGAACCCTGGGGTGAAAATGTGGTCGCTGCTATCAGACCAGTGGTTTGTAATTAGGGATATGGTTGTTTAAATTCCGCTGTAATCCTAGCTTCAGTTTGTGTGTCTTAAGTGTGGCTGCTGTGTGTGTGTGTTTAGTATTGGGTGTGCTTGATTGGGCCCGAAGAAGCCACAAATAACACAGTTTTGTCAACAGCACAGTGTCAACAGCACATTCATTAACTTCACGTACGGTATCTTACATTTTTCTAAATGTTAAACTTTTAGAAACATGCTATTTGTGCCTGTGGGGAATACTGAAACAAAGAAGTTATAAGGCAGGTGATTATTAGTCATGCTAAAGGGTTCCAACCTCAAAAACTCAAAAAGACCCCTGGGTTTTCCGAGTTCTGTTCTGGGAAAACCTGGTTGAGTCCTGTGTGGGTCCCTGATAGGCAAATAGCGCAGGGATTTTCTTGGTGAGAAAATAACAGCCGGGTTTAGAAACAGTTCAAATACTTCCTAAACCATCACCGGCGCTGGCACCGCTGGTATTGTCTTGTGTCACTTCAACAGGATAACACAGAATAAATGTTTTTTTTATCCCAGCTCTTATCTCTGAGTAGTATCTCTGTTGCCGTTCACAGAGCTGCGCTTTGTCAGAGTTGCTGGAGGGTGGGCAACCTGTCTGACTGGTGGCTGGGTGGGGGTCTGTTTGTGTGTGGGTGGTGGTGGTGGTGGAAGGCTGGGTGGGAGGAGGTCATTGGTGGTTGACGCTCGGCATCTCCTTCAGTTGATGCTATCTGGTCTGTCTCTGGATCAGTGACTCTGCAGGAGGAGGGAATGGTTTTTTTTTGGTCACATTTCATTCATGATGAAATCCATATTTATCCTCTATATAATGACAGATAGCAGCACAGTAGATAGCAGCTGAAGTCAGTTTCCAGCTTGATCTGTAGCATTCCTCACATCAAAGAGGGAATGCTTTCAAAGGGATTTTCAGACTTAGAAGTTTGAAGCCATGGGAGGCTTTTCAGGGTGACTTTAGAGTGGTAAACTGCCAGCACAGATGTAAGAGGATACAGCAAAGTGTAGGCTGGTGAAAAAAGATGTATAGACGAATGGTAAACGCTGTTTAGAAAAGTCATCATTAGTGACACAGAGGGGTATGTTGAGGTTTTACACATTAGGTGTGGAGTGCAGGTGAATATGGAGCACTTTCACATATTTCAGAAAGGCTCTGTGTTGTTAACAGACATATCACAGTTAGGCTAATGTGTGGGGCATGTCTGCATGGCTCAAAACGCCTGTCACATGACTGTTTCTTTCACTGGGCATGCATGTGGCAGTGTAAACAGGAAAAACGCATGTAATAAAAAGCTGAATTTATCTGTATGGACATTCATTCATTTGAATGATACCGCATCACTGACAGAGCTCAGGTCATCCAGAAGAAATGCTAAAGGTGGATCAAGTTCTACCACAGTCACACTTATTCGGCTGCAGTGGCCAATCATAAATGTTCATATCCAGTGAAGACATAATGAATGACACCTGTGCAGTATTTTCTGTCTGAGCCTTCAGACTCACAGTTTACTCAAACTGGACTCCCAGGGCCATATTTCATATCTCACAGTTACCCCAAGCAGTACCAATGCAGCCCCAGGCTTTGTCTGCTGTGAGCACCCACCAATCAGTACTCCATAATAGCAACCTGAAGTTCTGTCCCCTTTGTTAGATGGCTTTTGTGCCATAGCCTTAGCCAGGCAGTGCAGATTTACTGTATTTCCTTCCTTTGGCTTCAATGCTGGAACTGGGCTGAAACTGCAAGCTGCTCTGATTTTACTGCCCAGTACAGCAGAAAGATACCATTTAACTAAAAATAAGGCAAGATCAGCAAGATAATTTTCAGTGATTTTGAATGATAGTGGAAAGGGGAAGTGAAAGCTAGTAAACAGCAACCAACCCAGAAGTGAGGCAGATCACGGGGTTCAAGGAAAAACTAATCTGCTCTTATTTTGTTTGACCTCTGGGCCAGATACAGTGATCTGTATTATCTGCAAATATTTCTATTATTATATATAACAGTACCCAGTTCTTTAGTGTCAAGATTATATCCATATTAATGACATGTTCTAATTCAGACAAGTCAGGCTGCAAATGTAAATTCAGACACTTTGAAATGGACTCAACGTTTCAAAAGTCAAAAGGAAATAGGATTAAACCTGCTGAGAGTTTGGGCCGGAAGACAAGGCAATAGGTGTAGTATGCACTCAGAATTCCTTTAGCTTGGGGGACGGGACCATTAGAAATGTTCTCCATCTGCCCCAACATGTAAAATGGCTAGTCTTTTTCTGGAGGGAAAATACCTTGGTGGGGGTCAGGGGTGGTTTTGGATGGGAGGGGCTGTGATGGGAGGGGAGGAGGGAGGATATATGAAGACCAAGAGGAGGCAGCTGCCTTCAGCTCCCTTCATCCAACATCCTCAGTAGCTGATTTGTGAAAGGTCACAGTCCGTTTGAAGCCCTCACCTAAATCTTTCTGTCAGATGGCTTTGGTTTGATCTGTTATTCAGAAAACCAACCTCTAACCCAAGCCCTGCCAGCGTTCAGACATGTCACATCAACATCCCATAACTTGCTGTTGTCATGTGAAAGGGGTTAAAGGTTTAAAGGTTCCTGTATGGGTTAAGAGAATCCTACCTCAGCAGAGCAGTGGCTCAAAGCTGTGTTTTCACCTCTAGTGGCAATGACAGCTTATATAGGAGAAGCAACTTGAGATGTCATGATTACCATTACATACATAAAATATGTTGATGTTATTAAAACCACAGTCTGGGTAATGCTGCTGATTCAGCACTACCGTCTCTTTCCCAGAAGGCCTGATTTCTTCACTCGAGCCGAGTTAAAACTTCATTCAGAAGCCTTGACAGACAAAATGTGACAGCTTTTAATTAATCCATTTGTTTCCCTCTCATTCCAACATAATGAAAACATACTGTTGAGTAAACAAAGATCTCCAAGACATGCATTATGACTGAATGCAGACATTAAAAATACATTTTCTCACTCCGCCAAAAGTACATTAGTGAAGAAGCTTTTGCTGTGAAACACAAATAAGCATTTGAAGATGGTGCTGTGTGGAACAAGTACTTTGTACTCACAAGTACTTTGTACAGGAGTATCATATTAACTTTAACTGCTTTCAAATTATCCACCAGCAGGTCAGTTACATATTTTCAAAACATGACTTTTCCTTAAATGGGTTCATTAATCATCTTGTGAATTACGGGGTAAAATTAAGAACATGACATTAACATTGAGCATTTATACTTTGAACCACCAATCACTTTAGTTCATACAGAAACCACTCTATATTTCTGTGCTCAACATGAGAGCGGTTGCCTGTGACCTATTGTTTTTGTGGAGATGACTTTTTCATTTGCGTAAGTGTGTGTAGTCGACGCTTACAGTGGACCACACCTGCCTTTGTAAATGACTGCAAACCTTAAAATGGACATAAATGTCCAAGAGGCGCTGGCAATGCGTCAGGACATGAGGATGGGAAAATGTCATGAAGTGAAGTGTCATAGTTATTAATAGTTTTGTTTTAAAGAGAAACCTCATTAGTCACTGCACCACTGAAGATGAAACCACTCCACTGCAAGTGTGTGAGTCACAGATTCAAAGTGACATATGTCTCGAAAAGCAAAAGAGAAAAAGATAGTGTTAGAAGTAGCTGGACGAATCAGCATCAGTATACACTACTCACAATAAGTTAGGGATATTGTTATTTACATGAGTGCTTTTCCTATTTGGTCTGAATTTTAATGAAATAAGTAAAAGTTCCCTTTGATATTACTAATAATGAATGAGAACACCATTTTCATTAGTTTAATATTTTAAAATTTAGACAATAACAAGGATAGCCTAAATATAAATCAAACCCAATATAATGTGGTGTTTCACCATTTGCTGTTGACAGCTTGACAGCGGCGTCTCATGCTCCTCACTAGCCTCGCATGATGTTGTTCAGAATAATGCGTTTCCCACTCTTCCACAAGTGCTACACGCAGTTCTGCCGGAGTCACATGGGGTGGGGGCCGCGATCATCCAGTCTCTGCTTCAGCTGGTCCCGGAGCCATTTGCTCCTATAGGGGTTTCAGGTCAGGGGACATTGCTGGCCATACCATATGGCGCTCCGACTTCCTGAAGTCGAGCTGTTGACAATTCTGGCATGATGTGTGAACAGGCATTATCATCAGACAGAAAGTTGGGGGTGTGCTGGCGGGTGGGGGATGATGATGGGTTCTATGATGTCTCTGAGGTAGGCATGCAGTGACTGAGCCATCTACAATAACCAAATCTGTTTTGCTAACGCTGACTGGTGATGCTTACTTCCAGACTGACGCACCTCCTCCCACCAAAGACCCTAGGGGACCATGTTGACAACTTGGCCGTGCTCGCTCACCTTGCCTTCTCCAGCAACGCGGACGACCATCATTTCTGTGAGTGACCCGGTACTCATCAGTGAACAGGGCGTTAGACCACTGCTGCATTGTCCAGGTCATGATCTTGTGCCCATTACAAGCGTTCACGGCGGTGTCTTGGTGTCAGTGGAGTCACCTGCAACGGTCGTCTGGCATTCAAGCCAAAGTGGTGGAGTCGGTTGCGAATGGTTTGTCTGGAAACCCTAGTACCCCTCACATCTCGTAAACGGGCCTGCAGCTGTGTGGCAGTTGCATAACGATGTCTGAGTGCATAGGTCCTTAGATACTGGTCATCGTTGCGGTCTGTCACTCGTGGGGCTCCACTCCTGGGTCTGTCACGAACTCTGCCAGTAGTTCTGTGTCTATCAACCCAATACAATTGCCACCCTATCCCAAAAATCTCTGAAGTGAAACAAACACCGTATGTATGACATCCACTGAGTCTCTCACAACATCCCTAACTTATTGTGAGTAGTGTAATTATGAGACAAATCTCAGACCATAGAAGGTGATGGGGTCGATCAGGACTTGCCTCATTTTCAAAAGCAGAATCATCTTCGTCTGAGACTCCACCCTGTCTAAGATAACATCTGGCTTCTGGTGACAACAAGGTTCCAACAGCTTGTGTGACTCTAGCCAGGGGATTAACTAAACTTAGCCACAGCAGGACACCGCTGTTGTTGGAGCACAAAGCTCCCAGTGATGCCCCTTCTCCTAAGTTCAGTTCTATCAGAGGTCTTTAATTTACAGATTTTGTGCAATTTTGAATTATCTATAATACATTTATAAAATATATCATTAATTATATATTAACATAGACAGAAATTCTTTGGTTTTGGCTCAACCACTGTAAGGTCTGTGCAAGCCTGGGCATGAGATTGGCCAGGACATGGCGATCTGGAGAAGCTGTTCTGCAGTCACAGCTGCCCCAAAACATCCTGTCAGAGCAGCCAACAGCACACAAGCCGCCCCACTGAAGACCCTTTTTGTCTGATAGCCCAGGAGATGCTACAAATGTTACGCCATATCTGTAACTGCACAAGGGCGGTGGTGCACTGGTCGGATCAGAGTAGCTAGCTAGTTTGAAGGCTAGCCTGTGTGTGTGTGTGTGTGTATGAGAGAAAGAGAGAGTGCATGTGTGAGTCTGGTTCCATTCAGTAGTAAACCATTCACCCCATTATAATCTTAGATCTTAAATGTTTGAAACTGAAGCTAATGTTTATCTGCTAAATTGATTAAATTGTTTCAGTATGTTCACAATTACTCCCTAAGTTGCATTTTAAGTGAGCGCACAGTTTGACATATAACTTAAACTTTGACTTCTTTTCACTACAGTAAATATAGCATAATTGTAAGATTAATAAACTGTAGTAAACTTAAGGTTGTTTTGTCATACTCATTATTCAAAACAAACAACTTCTGCAAACGATTAGCTCACAGCTACAGACGCTGCTGTGTTTGTGGGAAAATTGATTCTCTAGTGTTTCTGGATGGTATTGGAGTGTCGGTCCACAAACTATTAAGAATTTCTTTTGTTATACATTTTATGTAGAATTATCACAAGGAGCATGTCACATAAAGAAGCACATAGAAACTTTCCGTCCTCAATTCAGCAGCAACAGGATCTGGTATCCAGGACGTAGCGCACTGATGATTCCCTATCACAGGATGGTTTCAGATTTCTGTGAACCACTCAGAGTCCTCACGTTTGCCAGCCTAGCCTGGCTGTCCCACTTGATGATAAATGACCATGATGTAACCTCTCACCACAGTTTAGTGAGTGAACAACAACATATCTGATTTTGATTCAACTGGACTCTCGGTTGTTGCACTGCAGGGAGACACAGACTAAGAAGAAAGAAGAGACATCAGATTCAGACCATATTGCAAATTTATGATTTTCTCAGTGGGGAGTGGACTAGTCCCTTTTGTTAAGGTGAGAAGTGTGTCTAATGGTGGGGCCTCGCATCAAGCTAGCTTCTGCGTTGGACAGTACAGTGGCCTTTGCCTCCCCCAACAAATAGCACTTCACTCACCAAAATGCCCAAGTTCAAGCGGCAAGAATAGCTGCAATTAGTAAATCAGACTGAAACTAAATGAGATCCCTACACTGAAACACACTCACACACACTTCCCCCATGAGGCAACATTACTCACTTTTCAGCAGTGTTATTGCACTTTTCGTCCTACGGTGAGTGTCAGATTGTTTCCATCTAGTAATGACGTTATGGTGGAAGTTATTTGACAGGTTTAGGGAAGTGTGACTGCATCAAAACGAGAAGTTAAACGCTGTGCTTGCCCAGGTCTCAGCGGGAGAGCTGAAGCTTTGTTTAATGTGCAGGAAAATTAAAATTTGATGTAGTCTACCTTGCCAAGAAGAAACACAGTGGGGAAATGCTGAAGGAACGAGGCAGCAGTGAATGAAAGCGTTTAAGTAACTTGTGTCATCATGCTTGAGCATTCTGATTTATTGACTTAGTTGTTGACAGGCAAAACAGGAGTCTAGCTGTGTGTTCTGAATTTAATGTAGACGGGACTTTTTCCATCTGTGCCAGTAGTGGGGGGTGGTGGTGTTGGTGTTGATGTTGGGGGACGTTGTGACGGAAGCAGGTCAGGACATTATTTGTACTATTCTGCAACATTTCTGGCCCACTGTGAGAGTCTGCCTCTGAAGAATCCTCCCACCCCCACCCTGTCTGCAGCTAATGGACGGGACGTTCAGTGGCTAAAGTACCTCAGGGAAATCTACTTTCTGAAATCCCCTGGAACCGCGCTCCCTACTGTGCATTCAAGAAAATTAGAATTAAAGTTTTATAATCGCGATTATTATATTTTTAATTGGTGTTCATAGAAAAGCTTTTGAATATGGGCAAAGATTTTTTTCAATATTTGTATAGTTGCTGGTGCTGTGTGTGTGTATGTGATTAGGGTCATGAATGGATGAGTTACTTTTGGAATGAGCATGCTGTGTGCAGAAACACTATTATTTATGTAGATAAGGATCTATTCCTACCCAGAAGCCCTAGCCATGGGGCCACTGAGAGGCTCTGTTAGATAAGCTTTAAATAAAAGATAGAATAAATGTATTTGCAATGTGCTGCTCACTTTGTAGTTGCTGAATACATTAGGCAGCTAGCAGAGAGAAGGGGTGCAACAGAATTTGAAGACAGTGATCTGTTCAGTGGGCCACCCTAGAGGACAGACACACTTATCGGTCTAATGAATTTTGGCTTATATTCTGTTCTGAAAATGAACCTTGAACTCCGATGCTGAGGACCGAAATAGCCTGCGACTTCATGAGCTGACGTGAAGTCTCAGAGTCTCAAAACCCTTATCTGAGATATCTGCAAGATTCACCGTCCTTCTTTTTCCAGTCTGACCGCATTCTCTTGTAAAGGGCTAACTATTGTTGGACTGAATGGTGAAAAACCTCCTGGGAGCCTGTGCAGACTCACTCAAAACACAAAAAAATCTATAACCATAAAAGAAGTCTTAACTGGAGTTGCACTCCTGTAACCAGTGGTCATTATTGCAGCCTTATAATGTCAGTTAGCCAGATGCAGCAGAGAGTGGCCACTGAAATGAAAGAGGAGAAAAAGCTCTGTTACCACAGAGCTGAAGGAGACCTGGAGGAAATCACCCTCTCCAGGGATTTGATATGCTTTTGACTATAGCTGGCAATGGGCCGTTTGCCCCACCCCACTGGAAAAAATAACTGAAAAGCTAAGAACTTAATGGAGACATTTCACTGAATAATTCTGCATTTAGACCCTCAATCTATGAGTTCATAGAAAAATGCAGGTCTTAGAATTAGCATTGATCCCTCAAGCATCCAATTACTCCAACAAATAGGCACCCCGGAAGCATTTATGGGGATAAAATAGCCTGGCCTCCTGTCATAGACCATTTAATCAGACATTAATACAATGAACACAAGATAGATGAAGGTAGTCCACCAAAGTCTAGGAAAGAAAGGAACTGGAGAACTCCAAAACATGAAATCTAGACTAAACAGCTCAATAGTGATCATACACACAGTCGTACCTGGACACAGCTGCTACAAGTTCACTGTCAGTTGTCTCAGAAGCTTATTAATAGACGAGCAGACTATGCTCACACACAAACCTGCATATTTATGAAAACGACTCCACCTGATATTTGAGAGCTAAGCATTTGACTTGTTGTTTGACCTGCATTCCAGAGAGGCCAGGTCAGCCAGGTTCTGTTAAGCTAAAAATGAAACTATGCAAGCTACCAGAGAAAATAAATGCAATCATCTCAGGCATCAGCTGCTTTAGTATTTTTAAGCAGTGCTGTGCCATATTTCTAACAAATGTTTTAAGCTTTTTGAGAAATAATCATCAGTAATGGAGATGTAAAGTTATCTAGTCTTATGATATTTATATACATGAGTTCCTGAGTTGCAACCACAGCCTTTACCCTCTTCCACTTTTGTGATTCTGTGTCTGCACTTGACTGTCCTTTTGCGGCTCTCACTCATAGACTCTCTCCGTGCTGTTTGACATGTTTTTTGTGTAGGTGGTGTGTTGTGGTGACCAGTCTGCAGCATAATTTGCAAAGTACAGTTTTTAGTTCTACATTTGGAGCCCTTCTCCTGTTCAGCGTTACCCTGTTCTGTGTCATGCTCACTCCTCTCCATGTTTGTTTGTGCTGCATCCATGCAAATGTCCTGCCTGCTTCCATTCTGTGTGCAAAGTGTTGTCCAAAGGGCAAAAACTGTTGCTGTACAGAGTGATTTGTTGAACAACGTAGTACAAAAATGAACTTATTTTTCTACCATCACATGAAATATATCATCATAGCTCCAGCCATAAAAAACTTCAAACTGCAGAGGGTGCATATTTTATCAGCCCCAATCTTATCAATTTTTAAAGTGGTCAAAATAAGTGTGGCATTTTAGAAAATATGCCACTCTTTTCAAGATAATTAGATTTCTAAGCGAGGAGTCCACTCTGTGACTTCCTCCCGCTGTCATTTCACTATGTTTCATTTCTGTACAGGCAGGTTTGTCGGTCTGCCGTCAAGTCGTGATCATCTTAAAAACAACTGGATTGACACAGAAGCTTTTCTCTGCATGCTAAAGGATTGTGTTACACAGTGTATACATAGGTAGGGTTCTGACATGCCTGGGGGCAGAGGGCACAGTGCTGTGTTTTGGACTATTACTGAACAGACAGGGGAGACTGAGCTGCAACTTCTGCCTTGTTGACAGAGAGTGGTAGCTGACAACATGGGCACCAGAGGAGACAGGAAAGTGGGTCATGTTGACATTGTTTGCTACTTTTAATTGGTGCGTCCCGGTGGCTTCACAAAGCAAGCATTCATCTCATGTTTTCCCCCGAAGGTTCCTAATGCTTGATGAAAGAACTACAGTTGTAGATCACCATGTTTATGTTAAACCACTTCCAGCTAAAGTGTCCGCCACCTACTACATCTCTAGCGGTTTTGCTTTTGGATTCTGTGCAAGCATAAAATTAAGCACAGTACTGTTGCTTTTCAGTCTGTATGTATATCTATATCTATGTATGTCCACATCTCAAACACTGTTCATCATAGCTCCTTCACACCTGGCAGGTTTATTATTGAGGGGGTGCTTCAGAGCAAACAGTCTCTGTTTCCCTCTTAAACACAGCTATGTCATGCCAGGGCCCAGATACACTGTGTAGATTTATAACTAAAACTCTCTGTGGGCACAAAAACACAATGTGCAGATTCTTTTTGTCAGATTTATGAAGTCCCACATAAGCTTTGTTTTATTGTTTTATAAATCTGCATCACAGTATTAAAAGGTGCACTTTCACAAGCTTCATTGCCACCCCCACGGTTGGCTGTAAATGGGTGTAGACGCGCTGTTAAAGCTGAGTTTGCGTATCAATACTTCTGCCTGTGCAACATCTCATTACAATGGTCAATGAGAAGAAGAGCGAAGAAGAGAAAGTGTAATTTCATCAGATGTGTTTCATCAGCGAGGTTTCAACAGAGCCGCCACTGCTAACTTTGCTGTTACACACAGTCGTGGCTGTTTATGCTGCACCGCCTGTATGACTAATTCATGGCATGCACCTATAAACCATCATCACTGTCATATCTCAGTCATCATTATTAAATGTCATGCAGATGATTAATCGATAGAGCTCGTACTGAAATGGACTTTACAAAGTCTGTAATTTGGGATCACATGACAGATCATTAACAGGAAGATGATGGCGTCAATGTAAATAACATCTGGGAATAATCATTATTCATAACTAATGTGAAATGATTTAAAATGTGCCTGTGAGTGATTTTACAGATCACTGTGCAGACTGTGAAATAATATCACAATCACTGAAACTGCCAAAGACGCTAAACAAACACGGTTTTACATCAGCTTCTATCTGATGTTTCATACCATCTCATCATTTTACCTGCAGCCCAGGGAAACAGTGTGTCCACTGGTCTGAGGTCTGTGTGAGGTACGGACACTCTGACCATTTTAGGTTTTTATAAATACCAGTGAGCAGGTTGGAAAAGGCATTTGCATGGTTTTCGTGCATGCATGCTCAGGTTAATTGCTAGGATCCAAAAGAAGAGTTTGACGTTGTTTGGAGGAGCACTTCCCAAGAAAGCTGCAAACAGAAATACTGAAGGCCGAGCAATGGCCAGTTCCGAAAGGCATGTCTTAAAAAAGGAACTGTACCGGTGTAATAAATCAGCCAAGATGCTTTGGACTCAGCAGAATGAATGGAATGTGCCTGTAAGGTTTACAACAATAGCTTATAATATAACCTCATGTTCTCTCTCTCTATCTTCATGTTTCTGAACTGCTGATGGAGTTACGCTGTTTTTTAACATGGTGTGAGTGCAAAGCAAATCGTAGATGCAGATTTCCTCAGAAGAAACCCTTCAGATAAAGGAAGCAAGTAGGTCAGGGGGAGATATCTGAGCATGCTCCGCGTTCCTCTGTGTGGTAGAGAGGTAAATCGCCTTCTGTTGCCTGAATAACCGTGGCACAATTGATAAACACACCTTGACGCGTGAGCTAATTAACATCGAGATGAGAAGAGGCTGCACCTGCTCAAATGATTGTCCCATCATTTCAAAAAATGAGGACTGTTAAATAAACACTTTTCTTATTGCAGAAAGGCTGAAACCTCAGTATGTGCAGCGGCGTGGGACAACCTGGGAATAAAACATTTAGATGCACAAAGCTGCTAATGTTTGCCTGCAGCAGTGCTATGGAGGGAAGAAAGTCAAATGAGAATTTCAAGCATTAGCCCGACCTTGGGCTGCGATGGCAGGAAAGCCAAGAAAAAGATTTAGATAGAAAATTATCTGAAAGCATACCCATGACAACCTTAGAACAGACCGGCATTGGGTGATGTGGGTCCGTTAAGGCCTCTCGGGGGGAAAAAGGCATTGCTATAAAAGCCTTTGTTTGTTTTTCTGACACAGTTTTCAAATGACCTCTGTGGACAAACTGTGACTCTCACTGTAACATCCTGTCCGAGCTCAGTGCCCCTGTGAGATACTGGACATCAGTCAAAAACAGGAACCAATTTCTAGATTGTGAAATATTTAACCACGCAAGAATTTGAACACACAAAGCAATGTCAAAAATTGCATTCTGACAAAAAGTCAGTTGAAGCTTAATATCTCAAGCTCGAAAAGATGGGTAAAAAACATTTTTCAGTGGAATTCGTGAGGTATTTTGCTGTGTATAACACAAGATTTGGGATGTGTATACAATCCCATCCTTTACTTTCTCCTAACATCTTGCCACTGTATCTTGCTGTTATCCCTCCAGCATGCTGTTTCTGTTGGTAATCCTAAACCTTATGCAGCCTGGAGCCGCAGCTTTTGGTTTTAAAGCTGGCAGCCACCTCTGTGCTTGTGAAGCTGCTGGTGGTTCAGCATGATGCTTCACATATGACATTAGTTGTGGATCTCTTGTGCTGTTGAGCTGCTCAGGTTTCAGAGCTGTGGAGAAGGAACGCTGCCCGTTCTCATCCCCGTGTTCACACAGTCTGCAGGAGTTTCACATTAATACATTGTAAGGGGATTACCACTGATATTCAGCTTTGAAGTCTGCTCTTACTATGCTGTAGAACATTGTATTCATTGCGCATTAAAGACTTGAAGTGGGTTGTCCTTCCCTCTCATCTGTGATAACACATGGATGTGTAGCAATAGAAAGGTGTCTGTCAGAACTGCTACTAGCACCTTACTTAAATATAAGGCAAACATTATAATGGAGCCAGTGCCTCAAAAATGATCCAGGATCAGTTTTTGAGGGTTTATATCTATAATTTCAAACATTTAATATTTTTGAATCTTTCTCTGTAACTGCTCTGCCTCCTGTCTGTGCTGAGTGTGAAACTGAGCGCGCCCTTGTTTTAAAGAACTCAATCGCTCTGTTTTCGCGAGCCTTCCTTTTCAATAAACAGCCCTTACAACAAGTACTTGAAACTGGAACACCTAGCACAGGGAGAAAATTACAGGTCTTAAGGTCTTAATCTCAAGCACACTCGCCAACATTGGGATGCTTTGAGTTCCGTGGTATAATTGATTTTCAGTCAGCACTGTATGCACACCTCACTGCTGGGCTTTGTGAAAAATGAGGCTGGAATTGGAAACGGATGCCCTGCACTCCTCACCATCAAAAATTTGTTTGGCATCGTGTTTAGACATTTCTGTGCTTGAGCTACACTGTTTGTTTACAAAGTCTGTGCAATAATTGAGAGATTATTCCTCTGAATGGTGCTAAGAGCCACAGTAAAGCCTGGCATTATGCTTGTTTTAAAGTTGTGTTTACTGTCATGGGCTTGTCTCAGTGGATCTACTTTGCTAGCCGTGGGTGGTGTTCCTTTCCCTTTTTCTGACTGCTCCCCGTGTCGCCTGCTTTTTCTGTATCCCTCTGCAGTATTATGGGCAGGCTTTTTCTGACAGGAGATACACTGAGCCACAAACTTTCTGTTGTTCTGGTTTTCTGGTCTTGTGGTAAAGTCACATAACTAGACAAAGTCTTACAGAGATGAAACTGAACATTTGATCTCTGTCTCTTTGAATTTGTGGCTATAATTTCTAAATCTCATCATTTCCACCGTCTCTGCCTCCTCTTTGTTGACTTCGCTTTTGCCTGACATGCTCCCAATTATTAGCCAGCCACACCGGCCATGTACTACAAGCAGGCCACGGTTGGAGCAAGGGTTTTTTTTTTTAAGGAATTTGAAATATTTAATTAGGTTTGTTCTTTCTGCTGTGCGTCAGAGCCAGAGCCTCGGGAATATACTGAGAGTCCTCTCACTGCTTCCTTCTCCTAGTTCATAATATTACTTCAATACTTTATTAATTCATGTACAGAGACATTCACTTTTCTCAACTGAAATGCAACATAGCAGGGGCCAGCCAGCAAACTACAAAGTGAGGGAGTGAGTGTTGAAGTTCCGCCGTTGGTTGGTCGAGTGTTGGCGTCCTGTTGGCCATCGTTCTTTCGAAATGATTAGGTGTGAGTGTGAGTTATGGACTGTAGCTCCAGACTCGGTGGAAATGGGTGCAGCCCTCTATAAGGCCACTGCTAGTAGGTTCATCTCTTGTTTGTACTCACGCTGGACTAAAGACACTGCCTTCTATGGGAATCACTAGTGGCACGAGATCAAAGCAGGATGCATTAACACACCCACTTCAAGAGAAGTTAATGAGCAGTCTGTACTGTCATTGCATCACCACCCAGCAGCACATGACCAAACATAGTAACTCAGTAACTCATATTCAACATAAGGAGAAGATGGTTGGACATGGTATCAGTCCAGCATAGAACAGAGTGGGACAGAGAAGAGCTGTACATGTACCACCAAGGCCTGAGAGAGAGCTCACAGTTAAAGCACAAATACACGGTTCTGATCTAGTCTTGTTGTGTTCACACGGAGATTGAACTTGTAGTGATCAGTGTTTGTGTGGAGGGCACTTCAGGTCTGTGCTGTCTGACATGGAGCAGTCCAGCCATAAGATAGAATCTAAACATAGTAACCACGCTACCCTGACACTGCTCCGCCGTTTCTTAACAGACTGCTCTGAGTTACTTAGGTCCTCAGTGGACGTAGGTAGCTGCTGCCAGATGAGAGCACAGATTTCATATAACTGCTGCTGCTCCACAGGTTTCTCCTTGAGATGTTTAATTGGATTTAATTCCCTTTTTACTCTTTGACTGAATGTTTCAGTTTATATTTTTTTCCTCAGAGACAATTTTTAAGTAGGGATCTTATTAAGGCTGTTTTATTTTAGAGAGGCCCGGTCATCTTTGAACCTTGCTAACAGCACTAGACCCTGTTAGCTCACTGAAATCCTCCTAATGTCAGAAATTGTCCTATTGATCCAGAGAGGACACAGACTTGGCTCGCTGTCGCTGGTTCACCTGCTACGTCTGACTGATGACACTATCTATCGTTTGTGTCAGAGCCTGAACATCCACGCACCTAAGGGCCAAAAAAATGTATACTTCCAGTGATAAAGCATAAGCATAATGCATTTCGCTGTGAAAAGACAGCACGGTCTCCATTGCACAGACAGGGCCGCTTGTCATTTAGAGTTATTTCAGAGTTGAGCTCAGGCTAAAAACTTGGCCTGGAGATTTCAGACATCTGAAAAAATAAGCTCCTAAGCTCTGTTTACATAACTTCAGGCTTCCCTTACTCATCATATTTGTATCATTATAAATAACCAGCTTATGTATTGTAACATAAGCCTAAAGGCACAGCTTGTACATTTTTTTCACTACTGTATTACAATATTTCAAACGTTCAGTGCCTACAGGACACAATAAATGAATCTGTTTTCGTTCTGAGGTGGCGCGTCACGATTCTCCAAATCCACAATTCAATTTAACTTTTGATTTAAAGGTTTTGATTCTATTTTTGATTTAAACTTTGGTCTCAGCACTGAGGGCTCAGTCATTGCAAGCCTAATAAGTTTCATTTAAGAACAGATCACTAGTTTCATACCCCGATAACTTTCATTTATATTATCAAATTCTTTAAAAGTAGCTGCTCCGTGCCAAGTCTGATTCATGCTCTGTTACTTTTTTTTGGAATGGGCAGAAATGTCTAATCATAGTCTGTGCTGCATTTTGTTGTCAGTGATGTTACAAACGATCATACTCATTTTGTCTACTCTGCTCTTTGTATTTACTGACGGTGGGCGGGGTTAGCCCTTCTTGCATGCACACACCTAAAAAAAACTCACACAATGAGTGGAGCAGAGGACAGACAAAACTGCAGAGACAGGTCACGAATGAGTCACAGATTTACAAAATTGGATCAAACTTTTTCAGCAGAATTCTGTTTTCCACCACCTGCTTACAGGTAGCCATTACATCGGCTAGAGACTCGCACTAGAATTCTGTTGCTTACATGTTAATCACAGGAAGGACTGATTTGTGAGCTGGTGGAAGTAAACTACATCACGATGATCATCCCAACATTTCTGCAGGGGGTTGTTATTCAGTTCAATTCAGTTTTATTTATATAGCGCCAATTCACAACAAAAGTCATCTCAGGGCACTTTACAAACAGAGCGGGTCTAGACCACACTCATTACTATTAATTACACCCAACAGTTCCACCTTGAGCAAGCACTTGGCAACAGTGGCAAGGAAAAACTTCCTTTTAACAGGCAGAAACCGTGGGCAGATCCTGGCTCTAGGTGGATGGGCCATCTGCCTTGACCGGTTGGGGGGGGGGGCACAATATAGAATGATGACAGCAAATGGCAGCAGAGGACATGGGGCAGGTCGGTGGAGCCACAGATCAGATGTTCAGCTCTGTAGCCACAGGTATCTGTAGAGAGGTATAGAGAGAGAGACCAGAGAGAAACAAACACATCACTAGCGGAGAGAGGACATGGCTGAGATTATGTCACTGACTCAGATAAATGAGCCACTGACAACTCGAGAAGAGTAACAAGAAAGGTATGCGTGCTGCAATAGACAACACCACTATGAGGAAGTGATGTGGAGGGCCAAGACACTGAAAGATCTACTCAAATAGTTGTACAGCAGGTTTTCCTTGGATTGCAAATTATTTGACCTGGATAAGAGGATGCTGGGTGAATCTCTTATCTCTGTGGATTCTAAATCTCACTATCTTGAAGGTCAATCCAAACTAATCAAGGATGGTATTACAGAGGCTGGCGCTGAAAAATGGGCAGAAATAGCTGGATAATTTCAGAGAAAAGCTGAATCTTGACTCCACTGAGATAGAGAGTGAAAGTGATGTCACAGACAGGTTCCATTTCTCCTGGAATTGACAAATTTGTAGCCAGTGTGTTTGTCCATTACCCCTATACTCCCCCATACGCTATAATTTCAAAGCATGCCAATGGCTAACATGTTGGTTTCATCCAACAAAATGGAATAAAGGCCACATTTTCCCACTTCTGAATCAGAATCAGAATTGTGTTTATTGCCATGTAACTGAAGAGGTTTCACATTACTAGGAATTTGCCTTAGTGGTTTGGTACATACATCAAACATAAAAATAAGTAACATATAATAAGAAGCATGCATGGGGTAAAATAAAATAAAATAAAATTAGATAAATAGGATAAAATCTAAGTAACCTAAAATAAGGCTATGAATTTACGAGATAAACAAATGAACAGAACAATATGGAAGGGTTAAGTGTGGACACAAAATTGATCTTGATATGAACCCAGTGTAACTTATGGATCTGTGAGGTGGTACAAGTGTGCAAAGTAGTGCCAAGTAGTGCAAGTAAGGTGAACAGTAGGTAAACAGTGCAAATAGTCAGTAGGTGGATCATGACAGGAGCATGGTACAGTTGCTATCCTGGAGTAAAGTGACAGTGCAGAGCAGTATGATTAATTAGAGTTCAACAGTCCAACAGCAGAGGGGAAGAAGCTGTTCTTGTGGCGTGAGGTTCTGGTCCGAATGGACCGTAACCTTCTGCCTGAAGGGAGTGGCTCAAAGAGTCCGTGTCCGGAGTGAGAAGGGTCAGCTGTGATCCGACCTGCACACCTCAGAGTCCTGGAGATGTACAGGTCTTGGAGAGATGGGAGGCTGCAGCCGATCACCTTCTCAGCAGAGTGCACAACACGCTGCAGTCTGTGCTTGTCCCTGGCAGTGGCCCCAGCGTACCACACTGTGATGGAGGAGGTGAGGATGGACTCAGTGATGGCTGTGTAGAACTGAACCATCATCCTGGCTGGCACCTTGAGTTTCCTCAGCTGCCGCAGGAAGAACATCCTCTGCTGGGCCTTCTTGATGAGAGAGCTGATGGTCAGCTCCCACTTGAGGGTCTGAGAGTCTGAAAGACAAAACAACATTTATGATGGCCCAAACAGCTAAACATATAGCTATTTTAGCCATCAATGAATTAATTAATTGTTTAAAAAAAAAAAAGATTTAAAGATGTGATTACTTTTCCAACAATAATCTGTTACATTTGTCCACCAGCTGCCAACTGATCAGGCCGTGCTTACTGCGAGTGCAATCTTGGAGGTCAAACATTAATTTAACAAACTACAGAATCTTCTTTAATGGCAACTATTCAAACTGGAATGTGACAGACAGACAGTAGGGTTCCACATGGCAGCTGGCTCAGGCCCTAGACTTCAGCTTCACCAATCATCTGCTGCTGCGTGTAAAAATGTCAACACAGTTATGTACGCAGATGACACCACATCCAAACAAGCAGTTACTCACACTTTTAGTCTGTTAGTGCCCTAACAAATGTATAAATAAGTGGAAAAATGGGCACTAGGCACCTATTGATGGTTCACAATCCTGGTGTTAACACATAAATGATATGGAAATAGGCCAGTCTCATCACTCCCCTAAAAACCAAATTATCATCAAAATCTCATATAATCTCTGCCCAGTGATAATAAAAAAATGCCTTTCCAACAAAAAAGGATGGCTTTAGTATCACCCATAAACACTTTATATCTGTCTTCTGCTATCCTTTTGAATTTCACTGCCAAGTCTGTCATTACATCTCTAATTTCCCTCATTTGCTTATCTACAGTCTCTTTATCTTGTCTGATTGCTTTTCTAACTTTATTGCATGTCTATATTGCACTTTTATTTCCATAATCCCAGCTGAACTGGAGGCACATTCGTGTGCTTCTAACGGTGATACACATAAAACATAAACCATTTTTTCCATTTGAAAATGAAATTATAATATCAAACAGCCTGGGCCACTTGGAGCGCTATATAGACACCTCATCATAAACAATTTAAAAAATGCAAAAGGCCAAATGCTCTCCAAACCCCATACACCGCTTCAGATTCACTCTCCAGCCAGTGTACAACACCACTGACATCTCCAAAGCTTCCATGCTGCACAGAGGTGACATACTCATTTACATCGAAAATAAACTCACTCCATGCCAGAATCAAACTCACTGAAGTACCTCACAGGGAAATCCAGGCTGCCTGCCAAAGCATGGAATTCTGTCAGGACCAAAAAGGCACCCTCACCATAAAAAAACAAATCACTGCAACATTGTGTTATCACTCACCACCCAGTTCATCACCCTCACCATTGAAACAAACACATGAAGGCGATTATTGTTGATTCACAATCCACAATATGCAGCACGGCAGATAGAAATACACAGAAGTAGTATTTTCAGTGGACAGATTATACTTAAATGGGCAGTTCTTATGACCCCCTGCTTCTGTAGTCTCTCGCTCTCTCTTTCACCATCTCTTCCTCAGCTGTGTAGAGACACACACACACATCTTTCTGTTAGTTACATTAAGTTAATGTTGTTGCCAGGATGTTAAAGCTGAACAACCACCATTACAGGATGAATCTATTCTGCATATTATGGAAAGAGTAGCTACTATTAAAGCATTTGATTTAATAATGATCCATTTTGAACAATTCTACATCAACCCACCCCCACAAATCTCATTTTCCACATCTCCAAAGTCTACTGGAAACACAAGCTGAATCCACTTTGAACAATCAGATAACACACGGTTAGACATTGAACAAACAGAGATATTCAGATTATGAAATCACCTTTTGGCAGCCAGTTTATCCAATGATCCTTGTTTTAAATCATCCTTCCAAACAAAGTGCAACATAATGGCCACTAACTTTGATTTTCATTCCTCCCTTCCTCAAAATATACCTTTCCAAAGTACACATACATATTCTGTATAAAAGACACGAACACAGGATTAGGAGGCATTGTTGTTCTGCCTTTTTTGCTTCTGGAGCACTGGCATGCCAATTAAAATCAACACACTGGGGTGGCATAATGCTGCTGTGGCTCAGTTCAGTATAAAAAAAAGCAAAGCCGATGTAATGACAGATCTTCTTTATGGCAGTATTGCAGGATCTCTGTATAAAAAGGCTTTGATATAATGTCATAGTTTGCCATTTTGCTACAAGCTAGTGCAAGGCTAAAGCAAGTGCAGACCTGCTGTACCTTGATGTTCTCTGCTGAGGCCAGGAGTATTAAGATCTAATTTAACTTTGGGACTGGATAGGAACCACTGGAAGCTCTGCCTCTTTTGGCCTTATTGAGGAAATACCAGGGTGATCTCCTATGGACCAGCCAGAGATAACACCACCATCACAAGCTGTCTCCTAGGATAGTCTCAGCAGTCAGGTATTTCATCCTGGACTACCATTTCTTTGAGACAACACTCTTAACAGCAGCTCCCGAGTCAGTCTTTCTGACATTTCTCACTGTGTACCTTTTAGCCCTATTCCTGAAAGCTGCTACAAGGATTTTGTGTGTTTACCACTGATAAGAGAGCAGGTGGGATTTCTGCTTCAAGGAATACTTTTGGGAGGATCTATATCTCTCTCCACTCAGTAGGGCCACACACATGGCTGCAAAGTTGCCTGACACTGAAACCTGTGGTACTCTTTTGGTGCATGAAGTCATGAACATCCAAGTAAAAGATAAGCCTGTGACAGAAAGGGCATCACTTTCATCATTTATAAGGTGACTAACACAGCTACAGTGCAAAGGTGCAGCTCTTGCCAGCCATTCCTTTGTCTCTTGCTGACATACAGCAGCTAAAAAAGCTGATCTGAGGCCACTGAGCAAATGGCTCATATCAAAGACCGCCTCTCTGCCTTTGCTTTGGTTTGCACTCAGCCTTTTTCTCTGTTTGCGCTCTCTCTACTCCATCTCGTCTCGTTTTGCAGCATACCTCTCTCTCTTAATCTGGTGCAGCAGTTTAACTTGGCCAACTGTGTATTCTTGTATTAAAATACCCATTCTCTCAGATGTTTCCCTGGATAACACAACAAAAAGATTCTGTCAACATGGACTTTTGAATGCCTGAGTGTGAGCAAGTGCCCACA
The DNA here is from genome assembly GCA_008933995.1 of Datnioides undecimradiatus. Lineage (NCBI taxonomy): Eukaryota > Metazoa > Chordata > Actinopteri > Lobotiformes > Datnioididae > Datnioides > Datnioides undecimradiatus. Next base: position 1,965,190 of record WARS01000981.1, read on the forward strand.
TTTGCTGTGCCATAATCAACAATGTTACCTTTAGCAGGAGTTGGACTGTAAACACTTTTGGTGGTCTGAAGATAGAGACACACCATTGCTGCAAAATACTTGTTTACAATAAAGGGTTTCAAGATTTGCTGAAGCCAGTCTAAAGTAAGAAGCTTACAACAGACCAATAAAGAACAAAGGAAGTGCCACAACTTAAATAGACTGGGGAGTGCAGGCAAATGGGACACAGGTGAAACCAATGAGCTAATTAAAGACAGGAAACAAGTACATAGAGACACACAAGGGGAAAAACTTTTCAAAATAAAACAGGAAATAAGCAACAAAACAAGGAACTCAACTCAAAACCATGACACCTGCCTTGTGCGTATCTTCAGGACTGCTGACGGCAAGTGAGGAGGTTGGTGACTGTCATTTCAAAAATTTAAAGTTAGAAAAGATTGCTTCCATCCACAGAAGAAGAAAAAAACTGTGATATGCAAATAAGCTCAAAATGCAGGATAGATAACTTGAGGCTTTTCAGCTTTGTTCTCCCTCTTTTCAACCTCTCTTTTACTCGTGAGGCTTGAGCTGTGACATGCGGCTTTGAAGAGAGACGCTGTGGTGCAGTCAAGAAGCCTGATGTTGCCCTGATAGGCTTGTTGACTGTTTGATGCTCATTGAATTTAGTTAATCGTGTGCAAAATAAATAAGTTGATACCCTGGGGAACTAAGTCACCTTATCCATCTCAGTCTCTTTGGAATACATATGCGCCAAACTTCAGAGCATAAATTCTGGCTGTACTGTACCATTTTGAGTAGAACAGTCTGATCTTTTTGCCTGGAAATTCCAAAAGACCTTTATGGTCAAGTTAAAACTTGCAGAACTCTTAGGGAGCTCATCGTAGAAAGAAAACTGTGCTTGAGGGCAAAATTCCAACCCGTCTTTGGAAGACTGAACAGAGTTCTTAAGTAGACCCCACCCACCGATAAAGGCTCATTCATCAGTACTTTAACTGAAACTTTTGTATAGAGTACTGACTGCCTTGTTGGTGGAGGTCTGAGAGCATTTTCTAGTCAAGTCTGTAGCGAGTTCACTCTGATATAGGCTAATGAAAATAAGATTCACAACAATATGGTTGACAACCCCTGTTTTAATTATTTTACACTAGGCCTCTCTCAGTGGAATCAAAGTTAATAGTTTGTGACTGTAATCCTCACCTGGAGGCTTGGGATAGAAGAAGAACTGCTTCAATACAAAACTGCAGACCTTTAAATATCTAAAGTAGATTTGTTAATGTCAAAGTCTCTGCACCAGGAATCACATGAAGCAAATGAGTCGTGATCAAATAGAAGACTAACCCATTATGATGCCACTCTGTGAAACTCCAATCAAGTTGTGAAGAAGTAAACAGATGATTAAAAGAGATAAGAGAGAGACCAGATAAGAGAATAAGAGATAAGACAAAGACCAGACCAGCGCTCAGAAATTAAGTCAATATTCTGATGCAACGGTGAACAGCTGTGTGGATTTGTAAAAGAAGTTGCCTTGGTATTCTGTAAGCTAAATATGAAATTTGGGAAATGCAAGAGTGTGACAGCAGCTTATTGAAAGCGGTCGCCCAAAAGGGCAGTCTGGTATTGTAGTGGTGGTGAAATCTGGCAGGCTTGTGCAGCCATCTGAATTTTTTTTTTTTTTTTTTAATTCTCAGTGTCAAATATGTGTTAATAATGTGTTAATCCATTTTTTAAAACTTGGGGATCCATACAGTAAGTATTTGAAATAGATACAGACATTTTGGTTTAACTTACATTTTAACGGCATAAATGCAGCTTGCTGGTAGATGAATAGCTCTGCCCGGACCCCAGGTTTATTTAAGACATGTTTAAAAGATTTACTGTAAGAAAGTAAACACACTGGCTTGAAATCAAACCAAATCAAACCCAAATGGATGTGTTTTTGATGTTAACTTGATTTTAATGGAGCTGCAATATTTTGACGTGTTTCTCTTGTGTTGATGGAGCTCTTTTTAAAGACGAAGCAGCTGCTAAATGTGATTCCCCCAGCTGTGCTCTACTTTGCACAGTAGCATTTCATTAATTCTCACCATGTCGCTAAGCATAATACCGTCACATTACACACTTTCAACTTCGTCTTGAATAGACCCAACTGAAAGCAGGTAGAGTACTGGGTAGATAAGTGAAAGGAGGCTATTGTATTTCCAATCTGTACTTTTTGTGAGAGTAGGTTAATGTGTGTGGCAGTTGTAAATATTTAATTGTGCACACGGAATTCAGTGGTGGCGTGAAACCTTGGGAATTGTTACTTGCTGTGAATAGGGAAATGATGCTGAGCTTTTGAAAGGCTCCCTCTGAAACAGACAGCCTCACATTTTTATTTCCTTTGCCTTTAACACCTTGAGGAAGTCATCGTTTTTGTTGTTTTCAGTTAAATACACTGCTGTAGCGACTTGAAATCATAGTGTAATGATACTGAACATTTGACCTGAGAATTAAATAACCACATACAGAGTAAGAATCAGCAAATCTGATTCAAACACACCAACTGAATTTTAAATAACTGCATGATTGAAGATCAGAGCTGAAGACGCAGTTGATTCACTGTTAATTATAAAAACAGAGAAATGCACACCCTATAATGTACAAAGCCAGAATGTGGATAAATCCTATAAGACTCTATACAGGAAAGCTGTTACACCTAAATGTTTATTTAAACATGTTTTCTGACATGGTCAGTCAGGTTGTATTGGAAATGAATAAGATTTTCTCTTTTGGAAGGAACTGAAGAACTGAAGTGGTAGGAAGATAGCAGAAAATGGCAAGTCCGACAGAGGCTGAGAAATGAAGAGGAAGGAAAAACAAGAGGAAATGGAAAAAAATGAAGGACAGCCTGACTCAGGCAATCCTGCACAGGGATACATAAAATCATGATGTTATGTTGTTATTAAAGCATTAGAAAGCTCTATTGGCCTGTTTAGAACCCTGTCATTTCTTACTTGTTCTTATTTGTACTAGATTGTTCCCTGTAAAAAGCAATAAATCATCCTCACAGATTTGCGTCTGCCTGAAACAAACGCTGTGATTATCAGTCGACAATGAGTCCTCAAATCACCCTCTGCCTGTCAAATCATTCCAGAGGAAATTATTAATTTCCCCTTAATCTGCTGTTGGCATTGTATAAATTGGTGCCATACACCTTGAGGATACATCTTTTCCAGCAGAGCAGATTGCTGTCAGCACAGCTGCTGATTTGCTATCATTGTTTCACCCTTGACTCACCTACTAACAAACCTGAAAAACATGCGCTGCTACATTCCTGCCTTGCAGGCTTTGTAATTCTAGTCGCAAGTATGTCGCATCTTACATGTCACATGGCTAAAGACCTTTTTCCCCCTTTGCAGCTAAAAGCACCATTGTTTGGCCTTTGTCCCATTTCAGATGGGGTCTTTTTTATGCCTGTATAATCTGCAGCAAAGGGATGAGAGCTGCAGAGGAAAATACGTGTGAAGTTAAGAAAAATCACTGTTCCAAGTCATATTTCCACCTGTAATAAGGCGCACAATGCTACTTGTTACTTTTGGAATTCAGTTAGGCCGTCTTAACTAACAATTACACTTTAGACCATAAGTCAACACAGTCTCTGTTTTGAATGCCTTGCTATGTTCTTACATGAAAAAAAATTTAAATTGAAGTTTGACTCCTTCAGGTGGGGAAAGCATTGTGAAATAGGGTCTTTATCTGTGAAAAACAAACAAAGGCAAAGACTCTTGCAGCAGAAACTCCGGTTGTAAGTAATAGTGCGTGGTTGGAGCCTGACGTCACCTTTTCATCCTGTCATTTCGGTGCCAGGAGAAAAGTGTGACCGTGACCGCTGCTTTGTTGTCATTTTTGGCAGAGAGAGTAAAAGGGAGCAGCCCATGCAAAGAGGAAGAAACCTGAGCTGAGCCTGTGCTGTTCATCTGTTTAATACCTGGAGAACTCAACCCACGTCTACATCATCACCTCCAACGGGCAGGGTTGTTCTATGTAATATTAAGAGTGAAATTTTATTTAGAACAAAGACGGTGGTATATTTTTGGGAAAATCACACGGCACATGTTTTGTTTTTCTGGTCTGTTGCTTTAGAGATTTCTGGTTTACCTCTTAAATGTCAGCGTCCCACAGAGCGCAATAGCACACATTTGACTCTTTTTCGGGGTATTTGATAGATAACATAATCCTTGATTTGATATCTACATAGTTGGCAGATAAGTCTAAGATAGGCCTGTTTCCATGGGTTAAGGGGATTCTTAGGGTGGATTCGCCGTTTCCAGATAACCCCGCAGACCTCATCATGATAAAGGGTGCATTCACAGCTCTGTTTAGTGTCTCTTTACTCCATTATCAGCCTGGAGTGCCTGAGCATTTAGATTCTGATGGACTTTTTTTTAAACCATTTGCTGGAGAGCATCACTTGACAAGCTGTGTCCATTCATATCCTCCCTGATAAACATGGATAGCGGCCACGAGCGGATGCACTCTGTTTCTGGTAATGGACCGCCGCTGAGAAGGCAGTTGTGCAAATCACTTTCCTCCATTGGCAAGTGCACGCCTGATGCACGCACACTAACAGGCATAACGACAGAGCATCTGCTGAAGGTCAGAATTTCTTCATTCTTAATTGGTGTCCTCGTCCCTCAGACTGCTTCTTCAGCTCAGAAAACAAGTGCTTATAGTGCCCATTGTTTTCTGGCAAATTAAGTGGTTAGTAAGTAATGAAAGGCACTCTGCTTTATTTTTTTAACAACGCGGTCTAATGTTTGTGTCCATCTTGGCTCACAAGCATAATGATGCTCTCCAGACATGCTGGTGCCTCTGTAGCCTGCTGAAGCAGCAGAGGGCATTTATTGCATATAGAATGAATTAGCCTCAATTCTCAAGGGTACTTGCCTTTCCATCTCAACATCCTACTACGGGGCACCGCATATAGGGGCAGACAGAGGCCAAGTTGCAGCTGATCAGGAAGTTTACATAAAGTGTGTGTGTTTCACTTTGAGAGCAGACCAGCAATAATTCATGGTCCCCTGAGAGAGGCCGAGGCAGGAGAAACAACTGGGGTCTCAGCACAGCATCAAAATGTGATGGAGCTCGTTGTTTCGGAAGCATCGGAAGGTTTTTTATTTATTTATTTGCTGTGAGTCAGACTGTTCCAAAACGCAAAAACTGTGGCCACCGACAGGCACACCTCATGTGGTTTCCCAACAGTGAACTCTGTGAGTCTGGTAAACCATGAGAATGTTCGCACCAACAGCATCAGACAGAGAACAGTCAGCAGTCAACAGTTGAACAGTGGCTGAACAAACATGTATTTTTGAATTTTGTCATTTCACATACACAAAAAACATCTAGCTGTCCATTTAAAGTCTCAAATCCTACCGGACCTTTTAATAAACTGCAGTGATGAATATGATAAATCAGACATTAAACACAAGTGAAGCAGAAAATCATGAAAAAAACAGTTCTGATATGAAGTATTTGTTTACTTAACTTGACTTAAAAGCTAAAAAAAACACCTCAACACTTTAATTGCTTTTCTTTGCCCAGCCCCGTAAAGGTGGAGATTGATGGTTCCTGTTTGAGTCTGTGTTATTTTATAATTGTGTTCCACTTCTCAGAGAAAGTCTCATTGCCTTCATTCTCACCATTCTGCACTTGGGGCAGTTTTTAATCACATTCGCCTTTTGTTCTGGCTTCACTTAAACACACGGGAGTCCCTTAATCAGTCACTCTTTTTCTCTGTCATGGTTGAAATATAAATAGCCGACCCCCTCAGACATCAGAGTGGTCTGCATTCCTCAGCAGATGCATGCGAGTGTAATAAGGAGTGAAGAGCATGAAAGGACAGTAAGTAGGCTTTTTTTCACAATGGCAGAAAAATCCTCACAATCCATTCTGGTGAGTCATGGATGCTAGGGTGTATTTAGTCCCAGGTAGTCCCAGCAACACACACACACACACACACACTGAGAGGACTTCAGAGGGACTGGGAAGAATTTGTTTGACCTCCATGACCTATCCTATCCATTTGGTCTGATGGCTGGAGGGGAGAAATGGGCTGTTTTGCTCCGAGCCACCTGTTCAACATTTTATCTTCCAGCAGAGTGTGTGAACGTGTGTTTGTGCATGTGTGTGTACACAGTCTATATTTGCATAGGCCCTGCTCACCAGTGAACAGCACGACACCTTTTCAGTTCGGGATGAATGGTAAAGAGCTGTTTTTCTCACTGTAACAGTGCTTCCTCAGCCTATGGGAATAGTCAGAACAGCAGGTGAGAGAATAGTGTCACAATTGCCTATCCAAGGAAAACTCTTTTTCACTGAAGGCAAATTAAAATTACTATTGTAAATATCTTTTTGGGTGCTTACAGTCAGTGTGTACAGGAGACAAAGAACATTGGAACAAGAAATTGAAAAACAAGCAGAGAACAAAGCCTTTTATTGTGTCTTATATCAGTTTATCCAAATTGATCCATATTCTGCACATTTCATGTCATTTTCTGACATACTTTTGATGACATAGTGCTAACAAGCAGGCCAAAGACATCAGATATTGATAAAAATGCAGTGCATATTCAATGATCAAAACTCTGTCTACCACCAACTCTTCAAACGAGGTAGATCAATTCAACAAGAATTTCAATATTTGCTTTTGAAACATTCTCTCTGGCCAAGTTAACCCACGTGTTGTTTAGTTTGGAAATACCACACACGTTTTGCCAGTGGCAGGTGTTTGTGGAAATGAAGGAAATTGGATCTCAAACAATAGTTGCTGATGGAGGAATGAAAACACTCGAAACATTCGTGGACTCCAGTCCTGTTGTCTCCTTGTTTTACAGCCCCATAATGTAGGCCTTGATGATTTATAGCAGAGGGTGCTGCTTCTGTTTTGCTCCTCTCCTCTGTCTGAATTTAGCATGAAGCCAAGGCTGTGTACTTCCTGGCATTCCTGTACATGTCCATAGCACTGTTGTTAGAACACTGGCCCCTCTTTTGACATGTGAGAAACAACAATGCTATGTGCCATTTAAAGACCTTAAGATGGAGGTGTGCCAATGATTCACTGGGTTTCAGCTGCATTATAATCAAGCATTAAAGATAGTTATTTGACATCATCATATTTATTGCTGCCTCTTATCCGTCTTAAGTGTTTTATGCATGATCAAAGTAAATATAAATGACTGTGTTTTGATAAGAGGACCACCTGCATCATCTACCACACACACACCTCCTTACTAAAAAAGCAGTATGTGTGTATTCATACCCTAATTCTTGTGTCTAGATAGTGTTATCTGGGCAGGCCCTGGGGAGTGCTAACTCAGTACTGCATGTGTTGGTACAGTGAGTCAGGTCAATTTTTCAGTACCGAAGACCAAAGCAAACACAAAGAGTTCTGCCTTATCGCTCCCCTCTCCCCACCCTGTCTGCTGTCCAGCTACCTCCAAACCTCATACCGAAGAACAGCCTCATTGTTTTGTGCAGAACTTTTGATTTTGATTAATGGGCTTCAGGACAAGGCAGGTACTGGTGTGTGTGTGTGTGTGTGTGTGTGTGTGTGTGTGCGTGTGCATGTGCGTATGCATGCGCATGCCAAAGAAGGGGATTATGAACTGTCAATCAATAGGCTCCCAACTGTAAAGTTCTCAAGCAGCAAGTCTGGGGATTAGGGCTGGATCAAAGCACTTATTCAGGCTTTAAAACTTGATTTGAAACGGACAGGAGACATAAGAGGAGGGTGGACTGAAGCAGGAAGGAGGGTAAAAGGCAGCCGGTTAATGATAGGGCTGTGCTGTAACACCTGCAGTGTTGGGAGAATCTTTCACAGTAGCTGCAGGCGGTGAGCTGTTCTGAAACAACTTAATGCCCAGTCAGAGTCCAGATGAAGTGCGTGCATCTGGGAAAAGAAACCATGTCCGTGTGTGTGAATGTATGTTAGAGCCAAACCCTCTGGGGAAATATTTCTTTGTGTAGCTGTTGGAGAATAACAATAAAAAAAAAAGAATTTCATGTATATCTGTTTTTACCGCATTCTCCTTATTTTCATGCATCTGAGGCTACGGCTGGTTGGTTGTGTGTTAGACTCTCAGGGTCATATGATAAGCATGGCGTCTGGCAGTGCACCCATTCAACGTGTGGCACCATAATTGCACAGTGATGCTCGTTCAGCCTCTTTCTCTTTCTTTTTCATTCCCTTTCTCTGGTTTCTCTGTTTCCGCTGCTCGTGTGGGTGGACTGAAGGAGGCAGGGATATGCTGGGCTGCAACAGAGTGGATTCTGCTCCACTGTCAGCCTCAGTTCACTTTCTATTGTCTTGCAGGGCTTTAGTGCTAATGGTTAGAAGTGGTCCTTACACAGCATTAGAAGACATCATCGCTGCATTACAGGAACACTAAGGTCATCACAATCACCTCTTAATGTAATGTAAGGTCTTAAATTAAGTAAGTTAAGTAGGGTGACTCAGTGACTTCTAATCCACATGCAGTGCAGTGCAGTGTGCTTCAAACCAGTCATTAGTGTTATCTGATTTCATCTGGTCTATCTGGTTTTCACTGGGCAATACTCATGACACCTGGGGGTTAGCTATAATATAACAGTACGAGAGAATGGTTTAATTGAAAGTATTGATGGTGACAATGTAGTTATCAATTACTGTTTACTCTGAGGTGGCTGTGGTTGGTTTGGAAGCCCGGTGTATGGCTGAACAAATGAACTCATGAGGCGTATGGAGGTGTTATCTACAAAGGGCTGTGCGTCATGAAAATAGCAGTTTGTGCCATGACCCAGGGTTAGATAACACCATTAAATCTTTGCTGGTACTGATTGGACTGAATGGCTTGAAGACTCAAAGCAATCTCCCATTATTCCGCATTGGCACAAATAAGAGAATACGAAATAAAAAGCCTCCACTACTTTTTGTCATCTTGGCGACTTTGCGTCTACATTTAGCAAATTTTCAGACTGCCCTGCATTTCCTAAAACTGCTTTAGAAGCAAACACGCCTGCAGTGGCGGGGAACAATAGTAATGTGTTGATTCCCAAAACGTTTATCCACAAATCTGTTTGTCTGCTGCTCATTTGCACTACTTGTTTGTCTAATCGCAGCACTAAATATATAATAAATATATTCATATGCAAATTTGGTTTTGATGTCCTCAGGGGATTGTTTTGCAGCTAATAGCTACTCTCTTTGGAAAAGCCTCTGTCGCACTGTTTGCAAGTATTATAAAGAGTGCATGTCTGAGTCCCTTCAGTAACAGGGGCATGTGTCATTAGGTGGTCACATGTGTTTAAAATGAGCAAACCACTGAGCCACAGACCTGCTGCTTGCACGCTCTTTTCTCCGTTAGGCTACAGCGTTCAAGCAGAGCTGTCTATCAGACATAGATGCTTTTGGTGCAGGCCTAAATCCAGTGTGAGTCAAAGCGTAGCCAAAAATAAAACTAAATCACTCCATTGAAGTGGCACCATGCTTGCTCACATTCTATTCATTTAATTTACAGAAAATGACTGATGACTCAGTCCTGAAAGGTCTTCATCAGATGGCAAAAACAGGTTTGACTGCGCAGTTTAATTAGACTGTCGGGAGTAATCTGTCAAGATGTATCTTCCTTTCAGTAGGTGCAGTGAATAAGGGGACCGATAACTTAATGCATACCAACATTGTGAAATAATGCACATCAGGACAGGTTGGTGCCACGCATTCAGCCTACCCTTTGTCTTCTCTAAAGCATCTACCACTATCTTATCTTGTGAAGTGGAGGTTGTGTGCATGTGTGTTGGAGGTTGGGCTGGAGCATTTGGCCACAGACTAACAACCGGCAATTAGCCGGTCTATAATGATCCATAATAATCGGGCAGTAAGAGCTGCTCTACTCAGTGATGCACCGCTGATGGTCTGTCATTTAGCGCAGGGAGAGATGGATGGAGCAGCGTCTGAAAGGGAGGAAGCCATTCATGTCTGGTGAAAGCCAGTGATCTCTCCCTCTCCGGAGACTTGCCATTACAGCATCCTTCGTCCCCCTCACCTTGTCCTCCCACTACCAAACCTCCAAGGCCCTGTTGTACTTAGATCTGTTGATAATGTACCACACTGCAAGCTTGATTATGGAGTGCACTTACTTCCCAGACCAGACGGATGAGCAGTGAGAACATAGAGTGTTGCTTAGGCGCAGTCGTCTCGTATGCTCTCTGTTTCACTCATTAAGATATTTGAGCGCCATTTCATAACCACAACCAGCACGGGAGGGCTGAACGGACCTGGGAGGGAGAACAATGGGAAGGTGGCTGTTTTCAGTGCCGAAGGGAAACTCTACCACGGCATCATGTCAGTGTCTTTTTGAAGGCATATCTGATATTTATTGCCACCCCCATTTATTCCCTCACCCACATCTATTTGTTGTTGTTATAGCCATTATTAATGCTGTTGTGTCGTTTAATTTTCCTCTTATGTCTTCAGTATAAATGCTCCAGCAGGATGAACTTGCTTTGCACACTTATGAAAGTGTCTGGGATAGGAAAAGACCAAAAAACACTTCCTTTACTGAATTTTAGTAGAGAAAAGTAGCATGAGTACAAAGTACTATCATTCAAATGTGTTTTGATCCCTCTGGTGTGTTTGATATATCCTTGCATAGCTATATGTACAGTACAAAATGAAAGACAGATGTTGATGTGGCTGGCAAACCTTGAATATAATATAATATAATTCATATTTCCCAATATTTTTGAGGCACAATGTTAAAGTCACATAGACATAGAACATGTACACACTGTGTGTGCACACAGTGTGTACATGTTCGTGCAATGCCCACAATTTATGCACACCAAATACACTACTCACAATAAGTTAGGGATGTTGTGAGAGACTCAGTGGATGTCATACATACGGTGTTTGTTTCACTTCAGTGATTTTTGGGATAGGGAGGCAATTGTATTTGGGTGATAGACACAGAACTACTGGCAGAGTTTGTGACAGACCCAGGAGTGGAGCCCCACGAATGACAGACCGCAACGATGCCCTGTACCTCAGGACCTATGCACTCAGATATCGTTATGCAACTGCCACACAGTTGCAGGCCCGTTTACGAGATGTGAGGGGTACTAGGGTTTCCAGACAAACCATTCGCAACCGACTCCACCGCTTTGGCTTGAATGCCAGACGACTGTTGCAGGTGACTCCACTGACACCAAGACACCGCCGTGAACGTTTGCAGTGGGCACAAGACCATGTGACCTGGACAATGCAGCAGTGGTCTACCGTCCTGTTCACTGATAAGTGTCGGGTCACCTTGCACAGAAATGATGGTCGTCAGCGTTGCTGGAGAAGGTGAGGTGAGCGATACGCCGAGGTCAACATGGTCCCCAGGGTTTGCTTTGGTGGAGGAGGTGCAACAGTCTGGGCAGGCATCACCAGTCAGCGCAAAACAGATTTGGTTATTGTAGATGGCTCAATCACTGCACGTTCTTACCTCAGAGACATCATCATCATCATCCCCCAATTCCGCCAGCACACCCCCAACTTTCTGTTTATGGATGATAATGCTCCACCACATGCCAGAATTGTCACAGCTCGACTTCAGGAAGTCGGAGTGCCTCATATGGTATGGCCAGCAATGTCCCCTGACCTGAACCCCATAGAGCACGTCTGGGACCAGCTGAAGCAGAGACTGGATGATTGTACCCCGCCCCCACGTGACCTGGCAGAACTGCGTGTAGCACTTGTGGAAGAGTGGAACACATTGCCTCAGAACAACATCATGAGGCTAGTGAGGAGCATGAGATGTCGCTGTCAAGCTGTCATTGCGGGAAATGGTGGAAACACCCGCTACATTGTCAATTTTTGTTATTTGGGGCTATCCTTGTTATTGTCTAAATTTTTGGGGTAATAAATATTAAACTAATGAAAATGGTGTTTCTTCTCATTCATTATTAGTAATATCAAAGGGGACTTTTACTTATTTCATTAAAATTCAGACCAAATAGGAAAAGCACTCATGTAAATAACAATATCCCTAACTTATTGTGAGTAGTGTATCTACCATAACAAATCACTTAGCTTCATTTGTAAAGTGCCCTGAGATGACTTTTGTTGTGAATTGGCGCTATATAAATAAAATTGAATTGAATTGAATTTTCATTCTCTGAGTACTCTTTCCAAATGCAGGGGTGTGCTGCTTCCAGTGCAACTAAAGTGCTACACGTTGTCACTTACAAGGTGCACGTGCTTGATTGCAGACACATACACAAATTCATATCAGTGAGCGGCCACCAAATCAGATTTTATGTTTTAATATAAGGATATACAGCAGCGTCCTCTATGTCTGCGGCACTTCCCGTCTGGCCCATTCTCAGCCAAGCTTTCAGCTATTATCAAACTTCAGCCTTGCTTTTATTCTCTATTTAGAAATGGACTGAGCCCATGCACTGGTGAGTTAGTTCAAACGTGAACAACACTGGCAGTGGGACTGAAGTAGCATGAGAAAGGAGGAGAGCAGTGCCATTAGAACAGATCCCGTAAATCCAGTACAGCATTTAAAGCACTTACATGACATGTAAGCATATTTGTGTGCATGAGACAGACAGAGCAGGCAGGAACGCACTCAATGTCTGCCTAGATAAAACCATGCTGGTGGCCATGAGTAGTAATTTCAACTCTGCCAGAGCCAGGGGACTCCACTGAGACTCAATGGGTCTGCTCTGACCTCCACGCCAAGAGGTCACTGGCCCTGCTCTTCTCCTTCAAACCCAGCTGGCACAGAGAAGTCATGCTGACTGGTAGCAGATCTTTTTCTATACTGCATGTGATAAAACCTGAGCTGTCTTGCCAAAAGGAACCTTTTGGGTTTCTAGTGGCAGCTTGATTTGAAAGATGTAGTGGTAAACAAAGCACATTTAAGATCGTCCCTGCTCCCTTTTGTTTACCAGGCGTACTGAGGCTTTTTTATAGCCTACTTAATATTCCCCCCTCGACACCACATCACACAGGATGTATTTGCCTTAATTTTCAGTCGGCGTGTCTTGGTTTGCGGGGGTCGTGTTTGAAAGCTATCATTTCTTGTGTGTGAGACATGTTGAAACCAGCAGGTAGTTTATGGCCTGTGCGGGAATGCAGTGAACTCAGTGTGTGTGAAATTGAGAAAAAAGATGTCAGTCATGTGGGGCAAAGGGCAGAGGTGGTAGAGTATGGGCGGGCCTAACTGAACCTAACTTTGCCCAGCCTACAGGCAGCTATTAGAAATTGGCAACAGCCACACCCTGCTGCATGTCAAACATGATTTCATTCCAAGAGTCAGAGCAAAGGTCACACCCTCATCTCTGTTGTTGTGTCTCTTTTCTTCCATTGGCAGGCAAACACATCTGTTCGTACCATGTAGGATCTTGCCTTTCTTCTTAGTTGATCTGTGCAAAATGACTACAATAGAAGGAAATATGACTCTCGTATCATGACTCATGGTCTTGTTGTTTCTCCACAAGGACCTTATCTTAAAAGAGTATCTTCAGGTGCACAGGATCTGATGGCTTTTATAGCATTTGGAAACAAGGCTCCCTCCCTGCATGTGCTTTTGTAGCTAAAAGCTGTGATTAGCTTCACTGGGTTTTGAAGCTCTGTGTGAAGGTGCTGGGACAAGTTTCAAGACAGTAGTTTTATAGCTCCCAGTCAGGCACAGTTCAAAGGGAAAGTCCACCCAAGAAAGTTATTCCCGCTATTTCCATGCACGTAATGTTTTCTTCAAACCACAGATACGCAGCGGCACAAGTCTTTTTTTCCTTTAAGCCAAATCCTAAATCGTCTGTTATGTCCCATTAACTTTAAACTAAATACATATGCTTTGTTCTTATGGCAAAACTGTGCGGTCACTCTTGTCTGCTGGCCGTGTTGATTGAAAACATGCATGCAGGCTTTGTAACTTACTTGCTTTACGACGCTGCAGAAGAAAGGCAATGTAAAACCAATGATTCCTGGGTATAACAGAGTCCACTTCATTGTGCCCATTTACTGAAGGCTGTTAAATGATACAAAGATACAGAGCACTTACATGGATTTAACACAGTTTCTCTCTACGGTTACACACTGAACTCCCGACAGAAGTACGTTTATATAACGCACAAAATCACAGTTAAGAGGAAAAGCTTTGTTTCCTGTGAGACTGCTGCAGTGAAACAAACTGGCCTTCGGAGAAAAAAAAACCTTTCGGTTTATCATGTAAGGTGTTACAACAAATGACGGTTGTAATGTGAGAGGTATTCACCGACACTTAAATGTATTCCCTTCAGCTCCACCTCAGATTGATACAGATGGCACTGCTGGCAGATATTGACGTACACATTGATGTACATATGGCTTCTTGATTGCCATTTGTGCTGGCGACAAATTATCTGTTAAGTGCCAGCAATTCAATCCATTACTGACATTGACCCCAACAGCTTGGCTGCAGGCCTCCAGAGGTGTTATTTTACACTGGGGTGAGGGACCCTGCAGATGGTACAGTACTGTCCTCTTTAAGTGCTGACATTGTATCCATCATTTACCTCTGAGGCTTTTCCTAAATCCCTTAAGTTGTAATCCAACCTTAGAGGGAAACCTGCAAGCTTCCAGAGGGACAGGAAGGACAATCCAGACTGAAGAACAGGATAACATCAAAGATGAGATTCTTTAAATTTAGATTTATTTCACAGTCGTGACAGTTAAGATTGAAGATGTTTTTAGTCCGCGCACTGGCTGTTTGACCTTGGTAAACTAATTCATCACCCTCTCTTGCAGAGTATCCTATCAGTATGCCACACTGTGTCTGTCATGAGAAGGGGGTGCATTTGAATTATCAGAGGAAGTTCAAAGTAGAATGCTAAAAGGAGGATTTATTCTAGAGGAAGGTCTCCGTTCACATTTAGCCATATATTTGCCAGAAAATTAAAATGTAAACTGCAGGATCAAAACGTCTCCCCCAGCTGACTCAGTGCTAATGTGCTGGAGCTTGGCCTCAAACTGATCCATGGATCATGCTGGAGCTAATTACCATCTGCTCACTTACACTTCCTGGCCTCGGCACACTGGCTTGTTTTCAATTACATCTCCCGAAATAAGATTACAGCTTTCATTTTTATTTTTGGTGAGGACGGTTGCATGGCTGTGTCTCTACCAGGTGAGGACCATTATGTGTGACTGGGGGTAGCAGCGGATGCTTATTATCCCCACTGTGTTGATGGTAGCGTGGAGGACTCAGACCAGTGAAGCTGAATTGTTCCCTCCACACTGTGCTCTCCTACTACAATTCAACATGCACAGTTTTTGTTTATGTTTTGTACCCTGCTGTGCAGAACACAACTGCAAAAATCCGATATTTAGATTTATCAACTTCACTGAAGCCACATCTACGACTTATTTGGACATCCAACTGAATGTTTGCCATAATCTCTCCTGCTCTCATTCATTTCGGCCGTTGAAATCAGTTTGTCTGCCAGTGACAACTGAACATTTAAAGCTTTATATGAGATTCAACAGGTATCTTCTGCACCATTTACAAAGAGGTTTACCTCTTCTGTCTCTCATTAGCCACCATTGTTCGCAGACTTGCAATCCTCACCGGGGGAGCTCTTTAAAGGTGAAGCCGGGGATTGTATTTTATCTGTCGCTGCTCTGTTCAGCACCAGTGTCATCACTCAGGACACATGTTGACACAAGGTGGGAAGCAGGTCTGTGGCCTGTCAAGCGGAAGTCTGTGGCGCATATCTGGCAACAGACATTTTGTGGGTTAAGTATAAACATCTCCTCCTGCCTGCGTATGCTGATGGCACACACATACACACACACACAGACATACAGAGTCAACAGACAGGAGGATCACTCTTTTCCTCTCAATCAAGCTGCCATTTTTAGCCAGCCTACAGTCTGACTCTCAGTCTGCCTTTGATCAGTGCCATGGCAGAAACCCTTTTGATGACTCATGCAGATAGGCACCCATACTCAGGCAAAAACAATCTCTCAAACTCTCTCTCTCTCTCTCACACACACACACACACACACACACACACACACACACACACACACACACACACACACACTTATGCTCATGTTGTTTGTTGGGCCATGCTGGGTGGAATTACACGTGATAGGCCATGGTATTGCCTGGGAACACTGGGTTTACTTGCAGATTTGAGGTGTTTGTCTCCAACTCTCCACTCAAATGACCTTTAGTATTTTCATTGGGCTTTCTTTTGCTTAAGTTTGAGCCTCTGTAGGTGTTAGACTTTCTCTGCTCAGCCGTGGTGACATCAGTTTTACCGAACACTTTGTTGCTGTTGGCGTATTTCTTCCTGGGAAAAGAAGTATCTGCAGCAGTTTGTTAAACCGGCAATAACAGATTTTTTGGGCCACACGAGGCATTGGAAACAAGCTGAGAGACCACTCTGACATTTCATCACCTTGTAAGTGGAGGAGAGCGTGTTAGCAAACAGTTGCTTTTGTACACATCCAGCAGCTGTGGAGATTTAGTGTCTTTATTACTCTAACATCGCTCTCTTTTAGCTCTGGTTTTACTCTCCACAGACTCTTCACAGGAACATCTGCCTCTTGAGCAAGTTAATGCTCCACACTGTTGATCAACTAGTTTGTGTTTGTCTGCTGATTGCTACTGAGTAGGGAGTGTAGTGTACAGTGGGTTTAAGAGCTCTGTCTCTGAGACCAGCTGTCTGTCGCAGCAGAGAATGACACTATGGGAGTGGCGTCAGTGCCAAACAGTAAATTTGGGCAGAAACTCCAAAAGCTAAGTGGAGCTGCACATTCAGGGAATAATTGAAGTGACTGCCTAACACCATGGGATTGTTTTCATGTTGCTGTTTTATACATTGTTAGTGTAAAGATGTTGATTACAGCTGCTTTAAGGTCAGTGAGGACAACGTTCAGTGGCCTGAATCTAACTTTTTTATTGTGTCTGCTTTGAACGACGTGCTTTGGACCATGTAGAGATCATTGTGGTTCATTTCTAATTCCAACAGATATTTTATGTTACTCAGAGATAAACTTTCTCTCTCCCGTTAGAAACTACTGCATAACAGACCATGACTAATTCATCTTAAACACTGATGCATCAGGGCTTCGTATGTTCAGCTGGTAAAGTGTCTGCCCTGTGAAGATGATGGTCTCGATCATCTCTTATTATGTGCCGCTGTGGTAGAGAACATGTAACTACATTTCCCTCTGTGGCAGATATTTTTCACAATTCTTCCAGTGGGCATATAAGGCCAAGTGTAATTTCACACCATCCAGCACAAACACAGCATTCATACAAATTGCACTTCTCTATGAGAAGTGTCCACCCATCACAGCAACTGCAGCAATGTCAAGCTTCCCTCATTATGCTGCAGAGTAGAGACAAGTGGATGTGTTGTTATGCTAATGCATGTTAATCAACTCCTCGCCTGAACGAGCGCTTACCCTCTAACATTTCAGATATCGGCGCAACAGCAGACATGCAAATGTTTCCTCTGCTGTCTGCGAGCTTGATAGAAGCAGGGAAAAATGATCATGGTGGCATTTTATACATGAGTGCTCAAACACAGCGTCCGGACAGGTTGATAAATGAGGCTGACTATGTGTAATGCGTAGACACCTTTGTTCTTCTACCAGAAACGGCTCTTGAAGACGTGGGGGTAAATATACACGTCTAAACATTCATATGTGTATATATCTATTAAATGCAGGTACACCTTAAGTTAAAACAGTCATCTGACTTGTCCCACAGCCGCGGCTCTGCACACCTGCTCTGTGAGGGAAGAAGCTGAGTCTTGATATGTTGACTAGTGGCACTGAGGGTGATGAGGGATGTATCCACTAGTTTACTGATGCTTCGTTTTGTCACTCAGTCTTAAATCCACCGTACTCCCCGGGCTTAGGTGCCTTTTTTGTATGCTTCTAGGAGGGAGGTGGTGCAGGGGAGGATGTGCAATCACAACTCCAGTTTGATTTGGAGGCTTTGCTCAACACAAGGAATCACATTTCACTGTGACAGCTGCAAGATGGCATGGTTTGGGACTCTATGGTGCTTCACGTATGCCCATCTTCTAGATAACAGTTTGATTTGCTGGACGAGGCTGACTGCGATGAATTACAACACGTTGTTAGGATACATTTGTAGTAATTTCTTCGTATGCTTTATTCAGTCATCTTCCGCCCTCAGTGATGTGACCCCCTTCCCCATTTTGACAGGAAGTTCTGACCAAGTAATTCAGCTCCTTTCCAAGTTGATTTGGACACATTTCTAATCAAATAAACATGATGTACCACATGTTCTGCCTGTCTAGACCCGCTCAGGAATGGTAAGTTCATTGTTCATCATGTGTTGCAACAGGAGCCAAATCAGAATGAAGAAGACACAAAGAGGTATTTTCAGTTTGTTAGGAACACGATCCATCTGTATACACATGACCGTAAGCTCAAACACATGAAATCGGTCAAAATACTGGAAGGCTGAAATATCTTTGCTTTTCGTTGCAGACTAACAGACAGCTTCCACAGTTTCTTTGCTTTTCCTGTCTACATCTACATCACAGTTTAATAACACAGAGCACTCCAGAGGGAGGGAAAACAATCCCAGTTGGATTGCATTTTGAATCATTGATTAGTACAAAAAGTTCATGAAAACATATCAAGAGCACTAACTTTGCAGTGTCAATTTAGGTGGATCTGTAATGAAGAAGGCCGGAGGAGAAGACCACAGAAAGGCCTGTTTTCCTATCCCCTGGAACGCATTGTTTAGGTGCTGGATAATCGTGAGATAAGAGGAATTGTGTTAGAGCTGCCAGAGCAAACAAAACCATGCCTTCAGGACAGAGAGGGTTGCAGGTTTTTGTTTGTGAAAGGCGTTTACCAAAAGTGGCAGAAAAAAACCCCAAAATGGGGCTGTTAAAAATCCAAAGTAGCTTTGCGACGAAACTGAAACTCTGCCAAAGTGTCCACGTGAGACCGACAGATAGCAAACCCACCAGAATGTTAGTGCAGCGGAAAACACTGCAACCACTTCATCTATGATTTTGGGAGAGGTTAGATAGGGAGAGAGTGAAAAATGGGAAAAGCATTTTGCAAGAGCAAAACCAAAGACAGCCTGGCTTCTATAACCACACTCCCTCAGTAACACGGTGCCATTAACCAGCGGGCAAGAGACTGACAGTATATTTGTTGTAGTAGCCCTGTGAACAGCACTCACTCCTAATTAGCTGCAGAAATATAATTCAACTGTTGCTGGAGCAATTTGATGGCAAAACACTCATTAAGTTCTCTGAAGCGCAAAGAAGTCACTTCGGTTTTGAGTGAGCATTATGGGATGGATTTCAGGTGGATGGGTATTTAAAAGCGGTGCCTCTTTTGAGTTGCAGCAGGCACACCAGTGGGTCTAAAACCCATAATTTGATATCCAATGAGGGAGGCCACACAGAAGTCTTCTCCTCTCTGCTATTTTCAGCTCGTACTCATCGAGACTAATGTGCTGTTACTTCCTACCCACCTGTGTGAACAATGCTGTGTTGGCACAGCTCCTAGCTTTCTTACAAAGACTGCTCTTTTGTTGAGCCAACACGGGATGACTGGTTGTACCTGGAGAGATCAAGTAGATCTGCATACACTGCAGTCTTTCCTTTTAGGTACGCTGATGTCTGAGCATTAAAGTAATACAAATGACCCCCGCCCCAGGGAAGGATTAAACACAAAATGCAAATTAATAAAAAGTTAAAAAATAAATAAATATAAAAGGAAAAGTCAGTTATATAGTAAGTTTAATATTTAAACATGCTAGAGTTTGGTACAGTTTTACTGGCAATCAAACCTAAAAGTAAGTGCTTTTAATAGGAATATGTGAAACACAGCATGTTCCTATCAGGCTGACGTTAAGTAGCAGAAGGACCTGGCTGCACTGTTTGCTTTAGAGTCTTAGGTAACTGTTTTTGTTGCTGCTGTTTGTTCACCATGCACACTGTGCTGCAGGGCAAGTGTATTAGAAACAGCTTGGACTAAATGTTTCAACCTACCTTTGTATTTATTTGTATGTATAACATACTGTAGCAGACTGGGACAGGTACAGGGTTCATATTCTGATAAAATAATCTCCAGGTTTAATCAAATTGTTTGCATTATTTTTTATTTTATTTTGTTTGTCACCTACAGCAGCTGGGCTTTTTCTCTCTATTCGTCCAAGGGAAGTCACCAGCAGTGTTTCGCTACTTGGTGATGCACAGTGTCTGTGTGCACTGCTTGTAGACAAGATTTTGACTGTTTAAACACCACTGCTTCTTCCTCTATTCTGTAGGTCACTTAAACTACGACTTGTCAACAAATGCAAAAACTGGTGACAACAAACTGTGCAGGGAAACAAACCAAGTTACCTCCTAAAATTAGAGAAGCATTCTTTTTTTAGCGCCGCTTTAGTTCTTCACACTGTGAAGTTCTCAGACTCTCATAATTGGCCGCAGCAGCTCAGATTTATGGAGACAGTTTGTTTACTTCTCCATAACTGTTGTTATGTGATCAAAGATGATGAATTTAGCTGTCTTTTTGAGCTGAATTCCCAGACAGCCCACGCCTTACATTAGCAGAGAAACATGCAGCTTTTTCCATGGTCTTCATTAAACCATAGCTAATGTTCATTCTATACACAGTTGCTTTAATTTAAAAGAGGCTTTGTTTGAGATTTCCTTAAAAAATATATATATTTATATATTCTAAAAAAAAGGTTTTTATTGGAAGTTCACACTACTGATGTATTTCTTTAGACATTCAAACAATGCAGGCTGTGCTCTGTGTGTGCGTAAACAGAACCACCATCACAACTGATGCGTTTATTATATGGTATCTTATGCAAATCCACAGGATATATAATGAGTATGACAGAAATGGACAAAATTGCAAAATCTTTCAATTTTGGGGAGGGGGGGTCAATATGCTCACTTTTGCGTAATGGCTGTCAAGCATCAAATAGCATAATTGGTGAATGTGTTACTAACCACTGCAGTAATCTAATGCGGTTTTGAGATGGAAAACAAAGTAGAATTGATTTACAATTTACTAATTATGCTTTCTTCAGAAAAGAAAGAAGTTCAAACCAGTCTGAAGTTCTGGTCTGAACACATTCTGTGACAATGGTTTAATGATCTGAGCTGTGAATGTATGACAGTGATCCTGTTTCACAATCTTTGTTTGTAATAAACTCTTAAAAATGATTTTACTCTGTTTAATCAAAGTGTTTTTTTAACTTGTGGTTAAGTCTGTGCTCCGCAGTTTCAGCTTAAACCATGAACTAATGCTTGTCTTGTTGTGCTAACTATATTCAAACATGGAATATTGGTAAAAGTTAGCTCGGAGCTGAGGAAACATGAAAGGGTGGGCGTGAGTCTTGACTTGAGCAAAAGCAGCCACTTCAGTCAGCAGCTGCACTTTTTTGTCCTCATCACTTTGGAATGACCAAAATCTGAACCGCTTCTTGTTCTGTCTGTTCAGCTAAAGGCTCAAAGAGAAAGAGCTGGAGCGTGAAGACCTTAGTGTCCTCCACTCTGCTCCGACCCCCATCCATCCATCATCTCTCGACTCTTTTGCTTCCTCCTCCCACGCTGCACATGACTGAGCTGTGCCACCACAGCAACTACTCCACCTCAGTGCTCCCCCACTTTTGTGGACTGAGCAAATGATTTTGTGGTGATGTTGCTTAAAAAGCCCAGAGCTCGACCCACTGAGCTCAACCTCTTACACCTCTGCCGTCGAAACTTGGAGGCATGCTTGAGATGTGGTGTCACAAAGTTTAGAGTGACAGCATCGTGTGGTTGCTTTGTTCACTTTGTCACAACCAACCAGTCTGAGACATTTAGACTTGGGTGGTGCTTCAGTGCCCTTAAGGTTATCTGAAAACTCAGGGATCACATAGTAATTTGTGGGATTTGGGGTATTTTGTTTAACATTGCTGTTGTTCTGGCCCTCACAGCTGGTCTGACACTCCACATCAAGTGATCTTAAACATCAGGTTTCTCCTCATTAGATAAAAGTGTCAATCCCACAAGCACTTTTGCACTTTTATTGTTGTTTCTCTGTGACTGAAGCAAGCAGTCTCTCTTGTTGTTGTACATATATGCCAAATAATAATAACAGTTTGTTGTTTTTTGTGTTGCAGTGCGGGGTACGGACAGCGTGACTGCCTTGTATGGAGATACCATTGTTATACCATGTAACAGTGGAGCTCCAGCTCCACAGGATCTGATGTTCATCAAGTGGAAATATGTAAGTAGGCTCCATCCTGTCTGTGAGGAGGTTCAGGTTTACTGAATGAATTACTAAGACAGTCACTGAGTCAGTAATAGACCATATGAAATCATTTGGCTCATCCTTGGTGTATTAAACTACATGTCACAAGGATTTTCATATTCATTTTTTCTAGAAAGCACAGGAAGAAGAAAGAGTTTTGCACATCTTCAGATGCCAGAGTTTGGCTCGTTGTGGAAGGATTTTGTTCATAAATCATCGAATCAAATAAACGTCTTTTTGTTCTGGACTTTTGATGAGACAAAAAAAAAAAGAAATCCAAGACCTTGGCGTGAAGATTATTCTTTTTTGTGATATTTCAATGACAAAGTTAATAGGTCCTTAATTCAAAAAATATATCTGCAAATGAATTGATTATAGAAAATAGCTCTTATTTGCAGCCCTGAAGGTATTCCTGTTGTAACTCCATGTCTTTTGTTAAAAATGCTGCTGTGGTGTACTTTCACTCCTTTGAGTTCAGAGAGGATGGTCAAATCTATCTGTTTTCAATCTACAATGTAGAAATTGAATGTAACAGCATGAAAGTGCAGTGTGTCTTTGATTCTTCATCTTCTTCATTTCTTGTTCCCATCTATATTTCAGGGTTTGGAGGAGGAACAAAGTATATTTAATAACATATTTAAGTACTAATTGAAGGTACATGTACTTTACTAGAATGATTCCATTTTATGCACCTTTAACTTCTACATGACTACATTTGTCTAGCAGCCAAAGTTACTTGATTACTTCTCAGATTTTAATTGCCTTCCTGTCCTGCTGATAATACTCACACAACTTTACATAAGCAAGGGTGAAGGAAAAGTGAGGGAGTTGCTGATATTACTTCAGGATATTACTTTCCCTTCCACCGCGTCTCACTTGTTGGTGCAGGGGCTGAAGAACTGCTCCTGATACCCATGTAACTTGAGTGACAGACTCCATGAGATTCCTTTAGCAGAGGTTTAGAGAAAACCTTTAGAAAAAGATTATGTAAAGGCCGTACAATTATAATCAAAGATGTAGGATAAATATGGATCTCCATAATCCCAAGTGTAATTAGCCAGTGTCAATGAGATAAATTATGATCTGTCACGCTAAATGTAGGGGAGAGACAGTTTGACTCGGCAGTGTGCACCTTTCCTAATTAACCTGTGTTTTTCAGGGTTGTTTCATTTTGAATGATACATTTAATGCTGTGTATAAGGTTGTTACATTTTTGGACATCTGTGTTTAAGTGAATTATAATAATGACTGTCATGAGGAACTGTCATGTACAGATTTACGAAATCATTTCCGTTCCTGCTCTGCATCTCCAGGAAAAGGAAGATGGCACTCCTGGTGATCTGTTGATCAAACAGTCCCGCAGCGAACAGGCCACAGTTCAGGCCACAGACGGTTACGCCCAGCGGGTCAGCATCGATGACAAGTTCAGCCTGCGCATCACTCAGGCCTCACTCAAAGACCAAAAGACCTTCACCTGCATGGTGGTGTCAGAGACGAACCTCTTGGAGTTCCCCGTCTCCGTTGTTGTTTACAGTAAGCTCCAGTGCATACAAATCTATGTTATTAATAGTAACAATCTGTACTCATAGAGTACTTTTCCAAATAAATCACACAAGGTGCCTCAACAAAGGCAGCAAGATAAACTTTCAGTGAAAACTGCTAAAAAGAATCCCAAGGTGCAGGACAGCACTGCTCTATGGGAATTAAAACACTTAACAACACTTAACAACAATATACAGGCCGTGTTTCAGTATTGCAGTTTTTTTTTTTTAATTTTGCTTGTAGGCTTGTAACTTTAAAATCAGATAGAGCAGTAAATAAGTGTAAATATGGTGTATGTGTTTTTTTCCCTTTCAGCCTTGTCTTGTCTAAATAAAACCATAAAAGACATCCATAAATAAAAATTAATTGCTGTAATGGGTAGATGAATCCAGCAAAGTTACTCATTCCATGTCTGAAAAGGAGCACAGAGACCATCATCTGGCTTTTTTGTTTCTGAATTCATAACGCATTGATAGCTTACTTTTTTTTTCAGTTTAATGCAATCTGAAATATTATTTTGTACAGATATTTACTGCACTTGAAATTGAAGTGTTGATCACAGAACAATTTTTTTTTTTTCATATTGTCATGTTCAAGCTATTTGGCTGTCATTTCCAGGAAGCCACCAAAATGGAAAAATCATTAGCACTGACTAATCAACCAAAAACTGCAACGAAAAACATTTGTCAGGCTCATTTAGAGATACATGCGTGACAGCTGGACTAAGTTCTGCCAACAAACAGCTTGGTTTTAATTGCATAAAAACTTAATAAAGTGTTATCCGCTATGGATTTATCTCTTTTGTTCCTTCATGTGCTTTGGTAAATATGGTCCAGAATCTGAATTTGACTCCCTAAAACTGCACATGTATCACCTGCTAATGGGCTTTGGAAACTCAAGCGTGAAATAGGACATGAAGAGACTGGCTCAATAGGCCTTAGAGAGACTATTAGCTTGTAGTTAACAGGGGGCAAGTTGAAATTATGTCCTACAGCTTGAATATTAACAAGGCAATAAGTTTGCAGCTAAGCAGTTGGATGACCTGAGACGTCTACATGCTAGTTGCTGAATGTAAAATATGTGTTTGTGTTTGTTGCTTTGCACCCTGCAATTCTAATGATATGTTTGGAAAGTATTGACAGTAAAAATATAAGTAAAGCTGAAAAACTTTATGCAAATTATCTGCAAGCTGCACTTTCGTGATGCTAACCCCAGATTCTTTCCTCTTGTGTTTACAGAGAAGCCGTCGTCAGTCCAGATTATGGACAAGTCTGACGTATTGCAGAAGGACAAACCAGTAACGGTAAGACAGTCTTCACATTTCATCTGTCTGTACAGTGGACTTGAACCTGTCTGCGCATGTAAACTCGTGTGTTGGTTGAGAACAACAACTGCAGCACCTGATGTATTATTTACTGAATAGAAACATTTACCCGCTCAATGAAACTGTCTGTCTACGGCTGAGCTTGTGGATTCTTAGCATAAATGACTATTAAGACTATTGTTGGTACAAATCATGAGTGCATGTCACATGAAAAGCAGTTGATAGTAATGCAGGCTTCACCGCCGTGAGCGCTCAGGCGGTGTCAGTTTGGGGCACTCAGGAACAGACGTGCTGGATAATTCACACAGTCCAAGCAGCCTGAGGCTTTAGGGGAGGTCAGGGAGGGAGGAAAAGGACAAAACAAGAACGTGTGCACTACTTTACACTTTTCTGTTTGCACGAGTTGATTTAATTTGGTTCCTTCCAGGTCAGTGGTTGTTTTCTTTACTCCAGGATAGTATTGCATAAACATCAACTTAAAGCTCAGACTCCATTAAGAGAGGAAACAGATTGCAGTGAACCAGCTGTCACCTTTCTGTTACAGTAAGAGTTACATTACTGTCATACGCTGCTGTAGCTGTGAGCGAGGACTGCTCACAGCTACCCACAATTGAGGCATTCAAGGACACTGTTGTTTGAGAGTTGATTGATGCTAAATTGTCCTTTTTTCCTGTAACAAACCTGCCTCCCGGTTTTGACTTGCAAACATCGCAGCCCATTAATGCAGTGTTTTCAAGCAGATGGGTGTCTACTGTTGAACTTCAGAGCAAGTTTTAAAAAACGTTTCTATGTGTCTGTAACTTTCCAAAGGTGGAGAGTGGTTTACTATGATTAAGTCGTTAGCTCAAAAAAGTTTGAGGGGTCTGGACTTTGGTTATAATCCTGGGCTGAAATGAAGAGGCACCAGTTGCTGCCGGGAAGCTGAGAAGTCATTCTGCAGCCACGTGCTGCAGTTTGGGCACCTTTGATGTCATTGCGCATTATTTTTCTCTTTCAGAAGAGCTCAACAGACACGGTTATTTTCTGCATGTCAGTGTGAATGTAATTATACACTTCAGTTGTTTTTCTTAATTATTATGCTGTCTTATTAGCAGTTAAAAATGCCTGAAGCTAAATCAGTTAATGTGTTGCTGCTACAATTCTGTTAACTGTGTCACACTTACTTAAGTTTGGAAAAACAACGTCTACTCCACTTAATCACTTTCAATTGTCACATTGATGAACAGGTTTTCACCCAAATCGAGTGTGATGTATCCGTGCAGAAGAGAAACAGCAAGGCAGAACTTTGATTTTTCTCGTGATTGTGCCGGGTACTGTTGATAGATTTGTGATTCGGCGGCAGTGCTGTAGTGAAAGATGACCTGTGGTTGCTGCTGGAATGCGCTCATTGGAGCAAACTGACATAAAAACCACAGAAAAATGTCAGAATTTGACAGCATGTGCACAAATGTGTCGGAGGGCTTTAAGAACAATGCACGTTTCAAAACCAAACTTACTTTGATTCATAGTTAAACACCCGCTCCTGCAAGAATGTCTGTGCGTATTCTGCTGCTTATTTTCATTCCCTGATCACATAGCCCCTCACACTCACTCCAGTATGAGTATCTGTTGGAAGAGAAAAGTTTTAGAAAGCTGTGGGCAGCACATTCACAGCGGTCATCTGCCTCCTCTCTCCAGCAAGCGATGCACATTTCTTCCACTACAAGCAGCATACACACATTAATTATGGATCAAGTGAGCACTGCTGCCTCTATTGGTATTCCCACCTAAAAATCCAGGTGCTATTGAACAGCTTTGAAAGTTTGTAGGGGAGGGGAGAGAGATGGGGTGAGAGGTAGGGAATCTGAGTGGGAAAGAAAAAAGGAATTTCAGTTTTTGTAACTTGCAAGAAGGTAATGGAGGACAAGCTTGCTTTATACTCAGGTGGATCTCCAAATTAGAGGAAAGCAACATGTTCTTGAGAACAGCGCAAGACTGAGCTGTCTCAGCTGGTGAGTGGCATGCACAGTATTCTCACTATAACATTATCTTCTCCAGTCATTTGCCAATTCATACCTATGTATATATGAACATACGTACATCTGAATGCCTTAAGGGACTTTAGTCAGATTTGGCACAAGAGTCATCTTGAAATCAAGTTCTTGATGATCTTATTAGATTCTGGTGATCAGAGGTCAGGGTCACTGTGACCTGTCATAACACGGTTGTTTTGGCCTTGTGAGTGTGATATCTCTAGAATGAAAAATATTCAGTTGGACTCAAGGATGAACTGATTCATTTTGGTGGTCAGAGGTTTGAGTGACTTCTCAAAACACTTTTATGGCCAAATGATGACAGAATTTCACAGAAATTGGATAAAATGAGGAAATGATAACATTTTATAATGTGGACAGACGTTGATTTTAACTCTAACGACTGTAGTTGAAACATACAGCTGTGATGTGGTAATTCTATTTATGTTTGACTTGGAAAGCAAACATAAATCTTAGTAAGTGCTTTAGAAATGACACGAATAACTTATTATTATCAGCCATAAAAGATGTGTCTGTTTAAAATTTGAACCTCCATTGCACATTATGAGAGAAAAAGAACATTACAAAATACAGAAAATTTGGATTTATTTATGTATCATTTACAAAATATGGTGTTCGATCAATCAAGCAACTTCCAGGCCGTTACCATCATGCCCTGGGTGCAGTTGTCGAAGAGCAACTGTCTCTAAAAATTGTGTCTGCTGCGATCCTAAGTTGCCATCGTGCCAGCATATACACGACAAACAGAAAGCAAGCTTGGGTGAAGTTGGAAGTTGATCTAACTGGCATGTGTTGAACAGTTTGGACAGCCGATCCTGCGCGGGCCTGGCTCATCTGATATGAACCTTTTGACTTAGGTAGGAGTCTGTGCTTTAAACTGGTGGTCAGTCATTTAAATAGAGCTCACCTCCTGAACCTCTAATAAAAGCTAAAAGCTCTTTGTATCACTGTAAACTGTTGTGAGATGGAAGGTTTTTCTGTCTATCTGACCCAGACAGCACATTCAGGCCATCTTCTCTGCTTCTGTGGTCAAATTGTATAGTCTTGCGTTCCCCATCCTTGCCCATTATATCAGACCGAACAGCACACTGGATAAAGTGCTTGCTTTTGGTCATCATAAAACATAGCACTGCCACAGTGCAATTCAAGATACTGAATGCTGCTAATGAAAGGAAGTGCTGGACTTCCTGTACTTCTATGGTCAACAACAAAAGCACCAGCTCATGCTGCACGCATGCATTCAGACACATTTCTCTCCTAAATGCGCACATGTTTAAAGCACTCTCAACTGCTTTTGTATGATTTGGTGCTATACAAAAACGATTTGAGTTGAATAAGCTCCTGATTTTCCCTTCTTCCTTCTAATGATCATAATGTACCTGCAGGGGTTTCACTGAGTTGTTGATCAGTGCTGACAACTCAACAATTACTTCAATCACTTTTCGCTTCTGCTTTGCTTCAGCAAAAGAACGCTCCACTGTGTGCTGCATTTCAATGCACTTCACATTCCCAATTGCTCTCCACCTAGTGGCATTTTCAGCCACACAGTGATGGATGATGGACGTGATAAGCAGGCGATCAGCATAAAAATAAATAAATAAAAATGCTGCAGTTGTTGAAAATCCTCAAGCTGAACAAAAGTACTCTGATATCCAGTCATACCTGACAACAAACTATTTGCTAATGTATTTAGTACAGTACTATGTGTTCCATGTATTCCATGTGTTACTCAATGTGCTTCTAAGCATGGGGCATGGGAATTGTACCATTTGTGTGACATGAGTGTCCCAGTGGTCCTGGTCACATGTTGACACAGTACAAATAAGGATGTGTTCCGCTACTTATCACTCAGCCACCCTGGTTACAGGCACAGAACATACACCTGTAACTTGGTTTCAGCTCCTTCTTCTTCTTTCAGCCACTCATGTTGAATCACTGCACTTAGTAACCAATGGCCAACGGCTGGTTGTAGGAGGCAGCTCTCAGCATGAATATGCACAACTGAATGAAGACAAAGCAGAGATTGCTGTGCCAATGAAGTTAATTGAATGCTACCCAATCCCAAGAGTCTGTGGTTCTGAATATGTTTTTAAAAAGTGCCGTAAACCAGTCAGAATATCGGACAGTCGCAGATCACTGCGCAAAGATGGGTCCCCTTACAGTCTTTTGCTTATTGTTCCTTTACGTTGATGTTTGTGCCTCACTGTAAACGATTCATGTGCAGAGTTTGACACGATATGACTGTTTTTACATTCATCTGCCACATGAGGGAAGGTTTCTCTGTTTCTCCTGAATCTCACTCTAACCCCTGGGTGCACCAGTAGGATTTTATAACAGTACAACTGGCTTAGAAACCAGGAGTGGTTGAATATGCAGTTGAAGAATTGAAACCTCCAGCACATATTCACTGGGAATGGACTTTTCAGCAATGCAGGGGGCATCTTATGTCCAGTGGTTAAACTTTTTAGTGTTGCATATCATAGAGTTTTTAATGAGAGAGGAGGAGGAAATCTAACTTTAACTTTTCAACCCTGGTTTTTAACAAGGTGGTTGAATGTCCTGTAAACCATATCAGATAGGTTCTTCTGCATTGAAACCACTGTATTCCCAGGTAAAAGACTCAAGGAAACATTCGTGGTGAGTCATGTTTGCTGAGAGGCGGAGACTGTAGTACAGAATATGAAACCATGTGGTTGGGGAAATGGAATGCTGTTATGACTCACTCCTTATCTAGTTCACACACAGCATACCTCCGCTACTGTTGCTGACCTTCAGTCCTGAAGATGTAACGAGACAGGCAGCCAGCGCACTTATGAACACAAAAACTAGCTCACTCCTGAATGAGGTAGTTGTTTGTCTTCTCCTGGCCCCTGTCCAACATTCTCCTGTTAATGTTGGAAAGCAGACATCAGGTTATACAACTGTAGAACAGAGAAATGAGAGATTTAGTGAAATCTGAAATCAGTTTTACAGTGAGGTTCCTAACGGCAGGGTTTTTTGGTGATTTTAGGTTTTTCTCCTAGACAATCCTCAATTTCAGGATGAAATAGCATTCAAAATTATGATTACACTGCTTTACAAAAAACATGATTAAAAACAGAATTACAGACTTCTTTATAAACTGTGTTGTGTTTTGTTCAGTCAACATACTAAACTTCATCACTTCCATAATGACAGTGAATACTAATAAAACCATATTAAATTAAATGAATGCACCTCTCAAGTCCTGCTGCTGCTGCTTCTAGGCAGTTTTTGTTTAATGACAGAAGTGGATGAAACAGCCCGGTCAGACTGCACAGTTCTCTGTTTTCTGTCTGACTGTGCTTTTCCTTTTTCTGTTTTGTATTTCAGCTGGGAACCTGTGTTGCCACAGATGCAAACCCCGCTGCTACAATCACATGGAAAAAGAATGGAAAGCCCTTGGTAGCTGATGGGAAAGGTAACTCTCATGTCCCTCTCTCTCTCTTTCCCCCCAACCAGTCAGGGCAGATGTCTGTCCACCTAGAGCCAGGATCTGCCCAAGGTTTCTGCCTGTTAAAGGGAGTTTCTCTTGCCACTGTCTCCAAGTGCTTGCTCATGGTGGAACTGTTGGGTGTAATTAATAGTAATGAGTGTGGTCTAGACCCGCTCTGTTTGTAAAGTGCCCTGAGATGACTTTGGCTGTGAACTGAATTGAATAAAATTCAATTGAAATTGAATTGAATTAACTCATCACATGTTTGCTGACACACCCACAAACTGTCCAATAGTCGCAACACTCAACATGCTGTCATACAGAGATCCCCCTTGGGTCCAGCAAGTGTTTTGAGCAGTGAGAGTGAAAATGAAAGTTCTCGTAGTGCGTCATATATACCCAGAACAATAGCTTAAACAATAGACCAGAGTCATTTACTGTTGTATATTTGTCAAGGAGGGCTAATAATAACACTACATCTTGACTTTTGTCATTTCTGTTGGAGCGCCCCCAGAATCAGACAGTAGCACGTGAAGAAAACAGTATGTTAAAGTTATGTTTGTTTGATTCCTATCTTTAGCAGTCAGTTAGTGCCTAGGATCATCAGTCTCAGAATTGTTCCTGAAAGGTGTGGTAGTTTCCTTCATCAAGCCTGGTTTGATACAATGGACCCAACCTATTGGGTTTTGCAGCTAAACCAAAGAAACTACATGTAGTACTACTTAGCCTGCAGCTAAGTGCTTTAAGAACAACACTAATTATATTGTGTACTTGTGTTTGTGTGTGGTCATCACCTGCACTGTCCGTTCCTCCCCCTGCAGCCGTGGTGATCACCCCCAGCATGAAGCTGGATCCAGCTACAGGCCTATCCACTACCTCCTCCACCCTCCAGTACGCAGCCACCAAGGAGGACATTGGTGCAGTCTTTGCATGTGTGTCCAAACATGAGCTGACCAGTCAGGAGGCTGACCTGGAACCGTTTCCCATTCATTGTAAGTGGAATATAGTGCCACCATCTGGCTCCATAACTGTATTACACCTTTGTTTGTTCTCATGTTCAAATGTAGTAGGTTGTCAAATGTACTGAGTGATCTTAAATCCCCAGTAAGTATTTCTGATACTTTTTAACATGGAGTTTAAATGATTTGACACTAGAAAGATGTTTAATAAGCAGCTCTTTTGTGCACCTTAACTGTCAAATTGCTTTTATCAGATTGTAATAAAGGACTGCAGCAAGGTGTTATACATTTCAAATACAAAGGACAACACTGCTAACAATAGCATTTCTGGTCACAGGCAGCATTTATTTTGGGTGCTCTCGCTCAGAGCTGCAAAACCTGTGAGGATGAAAAGAATTTATACATTTATAGGCCTCTGTGCCTGACTGACACTGCAGCAGACCACCGTCTGAAAGTTCATATCTGAAAAAAGCTTAAAAACAGCGTAAAAGGTGTAAAATCTTTTATCAGTCATACACACGCAGAGTTATTTTTCTTTCCTCTACAATATACAGTATGATTATCTACAATATTAGTATGTTTAATATATGTCTTCCTCTTGCATGGTGAACTGCATGCTCATAGTTGCAGGTTGTGAACATCAACATTTACGTGCCCTCACTGTCACCTCTCCACCAGCAACAGCAGCTCAAAGTCTAAAATGCACATTTGTAAAATGTAGCTTGACAGGAACATGAACCATTTGTACTAAATACACTGCAGTTCAAGTTGAGAATGACACTCTCAAAGCGTCTTCCTGATTAATGTAGTTAAAGGCCAAGCTGAAGTGGTTAGATTGAACGAACTGAATGAATTCTGTTCAATACTGGAACACTTGTGTGGTAATAAAAGGTAGACTTACTCATATGTGGTAACTATATGGAGTGGTGGCTTTTCAGTTTAAACACTGCAAACTTCTCTGATCAGCCGACTCAAGCAGTAATTTTATAGAGAAGGTAGTCAATCAGGAGCGAGTCTGGCTGTGAGAAGTTTAGTGTAGTTAGAGTGAAACTGTGGTCAACAGTAGGAACATTTGAAATGCTTTATTTGATTTATTTAACAAAATTACACATGTATATGATGTACAGGAGATTGAAGCTTGGAATTGGGGGACTGGCTTCCAAACTTGCTAATCCCACATTCACAAACAACACAGCAGCAGCACACACTGGCTTATGCTACACAGAGAACAGGAAATGAGATATTGTAAGGACACTCGAGACTTGTTGCATTCGTCTATATATAAGATGGATTAAATTGCTCTGTTGTGTCTTGTTTGTTTCATGTGTGGAGATCTGGTCTAACCCTGAACTGAATCTGCTGTGTGGATGACTTCTTATCATGCGCTATGGTCCCAGCCTCTGCAGGCTTGAGACAGTTGTTTACTGAGCAGAGATGGATTGTGTAGGATTGATCGACTTGTCGTGGGAGCAGGTTTAGCACAAGGCTCCGGAACCTGCGCATAAGGGTGATGCAGTAAACAGTGTGTTCGCTGAGCTTTTTGCTGTGGTTGGCTAAGTGATTTTTCAGTATTTGAGGGTTTGAGGGGAATCCAACAGGGAATTACACTCGCTTTATGTTCCTGATCATATCCCTGAAGTTTGAGGAGCAGCTTGAGCGGGAGGATCAGAGCAATAATTGAATTCAGGGACAGGGGAGGCATCAGAGGTAGCAGGTTTCTGGTGGAATGTCCAGTTTGTAAGTCTAAGCTATTTTTTACACTTTATTCTTATGTAAGGAGGGTCAACACACTAGGCTGGGTCATGCATTTTAATTGTCCCATGTATCTGTGCTACGTGATGTGCAACTTACTTCAGTGTGAAGGTGAACTTAAAGTCATTGGGGGGGGGTGTCTGTGAGGCTTTGACACTCATGCTTCCTCTCTCCCCTCTGAACCTCGCAGACCCATCGGAGAAGGTTAGCCTCCAGGTTATGTCCAATGGGACTATCGTAGAAGGAGCTAACGTGACGCTGAAGTGTCATGCTGATGGCAACCCTCCACCCAGCTCCTACTTCTTCCACCTCAAGGTCAGTCAGGACCCAAACTTGGACCTGAAGCACCAGACTGCTGCCTGATCTAGAATAGCAGTGTGTGTGTGTGTGTGTGTGTGTGTGTGTGTTATGTATGTGTGTGTGTTATGTATGTGTGTGTGTTATGTATGTGTGTGTGTATTAGTTATCTCTTACCAATTTTTTAGATAATTAATTGAACCTCCACATCACTCCTCTTTGCCTAACTCTCTTTAATGAAATTACTCCTGTCTCCGTCCTACCTCCTTCCTGATAGTATATCAAAGCGACTGAAGTTAATAGTGTCTCTCTCCTCCTCATCGTTTCTCTCCACCAGGGCCAGAAAAGGCTGGTGGAAAATTCGGACACCTACACTTTGACTGCCATCAGCAGAGAGGGGACGGGTGAATACAAATGCTCCCTGGCAGACAACGAGAAAATGGAGGCCTCCCAAAACATTGTTGTTAGCTGTGAGTACTCATGACACGTACAGAGCCTCTGCATACTGTTCCACAACAAACAGGCAAATCACTGCTGCAGCTGTTGTCCTCTGCTCCCCCACACTCTTCTCTACCTACTGAAAATTCTTAACTTCCTATACACACAAGGCACTTTTATTCACTGTAAATGAAGTCATAGGAGCAGAGCAATGGTAATCGAATTCAAACTTTAAGAGACCCTGCCTGGCAGGGAGGCAGAGCGTGGAGTGCCAAGCAGGGAGGAGGAGAACTAATTAGAAATTTCTGACATCGAGTGAGCAAAGTGACAAAGTGTTTGGGTGGGCGAGGAGCTCAGGCAACTGATAAGCTGTTTTTCCCTCCTACCATCCACCAGCTCTCCCTCAAGTAATTACTCCCTTCTTCCCAGGTGTATGTTTCTGAGCCTTCAGTTCAAATGGGCCCTGTCATTATAATAAAAAATAAGTCTGAGACATTTTCCCTCCTCTCTGTCCCATATTGTAGCTTCAGTGCATTTCACACATCTCAAACAAAGTGTTTTTTCAGCTCCCAACTTTTAAATTGAGTTTGTGGCTGAGGAAAGAAAAACAATAGCTGTGTAAATTGGAAATTGTTTAAGATATTTTTGTGACTGTGTGTTTGTACGTGTCTCAAGGGGACGTTGTTGTCCCTCTGGCTAGCTGGCTGGCAGTAATGTAAATGTCCTCTGACAGCTAGCAGCTAAACATTTACCACTTCCTTCAATGAGGCATATTTTTCCCTTTTCCTGCCAAAAGTAGATGACAAACTGCTCCCCAAACGGCAAGAGCTGCACTCAGAAAGAAGTGTTAGCAAAAACTGCTTCATTTATATTCACAAGAAGCAGAGAAGCAAGTTTACTCTAACCACACTGAGCGGTGCATCATTGTGGTGCATTATGTTTTCCAGGGACACAGTACTGTCTTTATATTAAAGGGGAAGTAAAGGGAGAACAGTAACGGTGGATTAGGTTAACTTTGATGCATTAGCCAACGACATTTACTGACATTACCTGCAGAACTGAAAAAGTGCTTTCACACTCGCCACACACACACACTTAGTGTGTAATTTATTTGTAGTCATATTAAACACTGCAAAGTAATCAGGCAACATTAAAATAGTCATTTTGTCTGTGTTCATCATGTGATCACAAATGTATTTATATCATGGTGTGCTGTTGCTGTGGCTATTTCTGACCACAGATAAGACTGGTGTGAACATTGTATTTCAATAGGAAGTAGTGCATTAGTTGGATTAATCCACATTTGGTGCTGTAGTTGACAAAGCTGGTGTATGAAACCAAATGCAAGACTCGGGAGACAAAGTGCAAAAAATATAATATAAATATAATTTATTAACTGAAAAGTTTCAACAGAAAGTCACTCAAGCAAGGCAAAACACTAACTTATCTACAAACTCAAAATCACTCCTACGAGGAAAAGAAAATCACTCTTGCGAGGAAAAACTAAACAAAATCACTCTTACGAGGAAAAACAAAATAGCACAAAGGAAAGAAAACCTGCTCTTCTCTATTAAACAAACACAAAAGTCCTTCAAACGCAAAACAAGGCTAGAGACCAAAGTAACAACAAAACTTACATAATGGTAAACAATATTCTGGCAACAGTGGATTCAAGACGTGGGTGATAGATGCTGACGAACTGGTACAGGACAGGGGAAACACGGACAATATATACACACTGGGATGAGGGGAACACAGGTGGAAACAATCAGGGTGGGGAAAGACAATCAGACAGGCGGGAAACATAGGAGGAAGGGCAAGCCACCTGAAATGAGAGGGGAAGTTAGTACTTTCAAAATAAAAACAGGAAGACACAAGACACCATAGACAAGACAGGGGACTAGTCACAGCCAGCTTGACTTCACATAACAGTAGTGAGTATTTGAAGCAGCAGGAACAGGAACGTGTGTGTAGGATAAGGTGATTTACAGTGTGTGTTAATGGTAATGTAGAAACAAATGTACCAGAGTGGTTAATGGGTTTTAATCTATAAGTGAAACTGTTTATAAATGAAACTATGTCAGGCTTTGAATACACACTGTACTTGTTAGAATGATTTACTGTTGGGTTGGTTCTTCAAATGGAATCTGTTTACAAAATCAAAATACAGTACACAACCTCTCCAGCAGCAGCAGCATAATGTCATCTTATAAACCTGAATCACAGATCAGTGCTTCTCTCAACAAACAGCTCACAGACGTTCCTCCTCAGAGAGGAGCCATAAAAGCTGAACTCTCGGCAGAGTCTTGTGTCTTAAATGTAACTTGTGACGTTATTCTGTGTTGAACGAGTCCCCTTCAAGGTTAAAACATCATGGCAGCTGGTGATAAGAGGCAGCAAGATAAATGTGCTTACCTTTAGCCCGGCAATATAACTCACTGCAGCCGTCCCTTTTTCTGTCATGTTTCCTCAGACCTAGACCTGAGTCTGAGTCCCACTGGGAAAGTTGTGAAGACAGTAGGGGACACCTTGTCTCTGAAGATGGAGAAGATCGCCTCGGGTGAAGTGAAAGTGTCATGGACAAAGGTAATGGCGGTGGGTTTGGGATGCTGAACAGAGAAAAGTGGCATGAAAGTGTAGAAGGAAATGAAATATTGAAAGAACAGGAGAATTTGTCTAACTGCCTGTTTACTTTCTCCTTAGCCAGCAATCAAACCCGACGGCAGCAAGTCACTCGAAGCTTTCATCCGCTGTGAATAGTAGTTGTTACCCACTGACTTCTTTTTCCTTCAGCACCTTGGGAGCTGGATGGCAGTGTCAGACCATTTATTCATCACTGTTCATCTGACAGAGAGCTCAGCCTAAACCACTGACACATGAAGGAAAACATTTTTAGAAGACATGGTTGACTTAGAAGTGTTTTCTTTAAAGTCTTATCTGCAACCTAATGTAAAGACTAGTGTACATCTAACTGATGTATTAGTCAGAAACGTGCCAAATTGCAGGGCCAGTTCAAGGGCATGGTGAGAGGAGCCCAGAAGGGGGCGTTGTCTGGGAGGAAAATGCAGTAGAAATGCCATTGGAGGCATCCTGAGGATTAGAAACCAGTGTCCAGCAGTGATGCAGAGATTTCAGCTGGCTCAATGGCTGCTATATTTGGACTATGGATGTGAAATAAACATTTAGTTATATAAAGTAGGTGAATAGATGAAACCTTAAATGCTTTTGCGTTTCAGTTTGAGTTACAGGTGCGCTTTGCTTTCAAAACACAGATTGTATTCACAGAAATGTCCAATATGACCCTGGGGTCATAACAACATTGTGGGACTCTGCTTTTCAGAATGGAAAGATGGTGAGCGAGCCAGGTTTTAGCAAGCTGGCCTATGCCGACGCAGGAGTCTACGTGTGTGAGGCTTCCATGACTGGCCTCACACGCCGTCAGAGCTTCGAACTGGTCATAGAAGGTTAGTAAGTGTGTGTGTGTGTGTGTGTTTGTGTGTCGTTGTCAGTGCCTCTCAAAATGTCTTCCTCTTTATTGTGCAATCATCTCTTTGAAAAAGTTGTGAACCTGCCTTTATCAAAAATGTTGAGCTGCACACTAGATTATTAAACATTTAGGATCAACAGCTGAGAGGATCTGGAGAAGACTGGAGAAGATATTAAGAATGCAGTATTTAACTCTCCGAGACACATTTGCATGCTGTGTTGCTACTGTTTACTGCACCTCTGTTTAATAACTGAACCACATTCAGTATGTAAAATCCAAAATGGCATCCTGCAACTTGGATTCAATCAGTTTTTCTGGTAAAAGCTGAGGGCCGTAGCATCACATGACATGTCTGTATTTGATAAACCTGAATTAAACTGTCTCAATAACAACATAATGTGTTTTCATCAGGGAAGCCTGTGATCACCGGCCTAACTAAACAACGTGCTTCTGATGGCAAGACCGAAGTTCTGACCTGTGAGGCTGATGGAGTACCAGAGCCCATCTTCCAATGGAGCGTCAACAGCACAAACGTAAGTGTTGGAGCATAGGTGAGCAATTGTGTGTGAAGAAGAGAAAAAGAAGCTGCCAAAGCATCAATCATGAAGCAGGATCGCAGCAAATGGTGCAGTGTGGTGTGATTAAAGTGCTCTTTGAGAATCCTGTCAGATCTCTCTTTGCTCCTGTAATTTAAGCAGGAAAGCTCCTGCTGAGGTTATCACTCTTTTCTGCCACTACTCACCTAAGACAGCCATCTGCACAGCACAGCTGCATTGAGACTTTAAACATAGTGCATAATGATTTCAGCAGACACGGTTCGTTTTAACTTAAACTATTCCTCTAAGAAGCAAGCATTGGAGCCGTGAGGTAATAGTGTCAAACATCTGATAAACTGTGGCAATTTCCAGCACAAGTAGCAACAAAACACAGCAGGAATAGATATTAGCTGGCATTAGAAATGACTGTTCTATGTAGACGATGTCCATAAGGTATGATTCTGTGTGTTCAGCTTCTCAAAAGATAAGAATACAGCCCAGTTTCAGCTGTTTGGCGGGGTGTTTCCAGATAAGCCAGTTGGTTATGAAATAAACCATTTCATTATAGGAGCATTTTTAAATCCATAATGGCAAAATGAATCCTTCAGGTTAACATTCAAAATCACAGAAGCACCAGTGGTGCAAGGCATGATCACAGATGGCGATGCAGCGCCACTGGCCCTGATTTTGAGAGGTAAAGGAAAGGAAAAGTTACAGTGAGGTGGATAGAAACATGCTCCTTTAAACAGTATTGTTTTCTCATTAGACAAACACATCTCCATGCTTTCAGCTAAAGTGCACAACATTATTCAGTCTGATAAACGATGTTCTTATGAAGATGATCTGGGCTGAACTGGCCTCATTATGGGCAGGCAGTGCTCTCACAACAAGACAACATTTCTCTTTTGGATTCAGACTCGTCGGCAAGGAAGAGGCTGTGTTTTGTTTACTTCTGCATTCAGAATCAGTTTGCAGTCTTCCATTTACTGACTCCCCCAGCAGATTGAGCTCAGCTCCCCTGTCTGATGTCGACATTTGCAGTTTTTTTCCTCCCATTATCTGTCTCCCCTCCATTCCACTGTTACCCACCTGTCAAGCAATAAACAAACTATCCTGTAGAATGGAAAAGTCTATAATGTGTGCAGCTAAAGAGGTTTGCTACGTGCAGGAAATATTTCCCCATTTTGATGCCTCATTCCCCCGTGTGTTTTCACACTGTGTCTCCAGGAGGAAAGCTCCTACATCAATGGCAAGGCTACCCATAGGGTCATCGTGTACCCCAGGGTGAACCTGACTGTCACCTGCATCGTCAGCAACAAGCTGGGAGAAGATGTCATGACCATAAACGTTTCCTCTGGTAAGTTAATGCCTGTCAGCGACTTGGTTGGTTAGCTTTACATTCGGGTGCAGTAGTGGTGGAGAGCTTCAGTCGCAGCTTTGGAAAGACCTATTGTGTTTTTCACTCACTTGGCTGTGGTGCTGCCTTTTGTTGTTTTGAGTTAGTGTATTAAGATAATTAGGCCAATTAGGCAGCATTAGTTGAAAACAGAGAGAGAGAAAATCAGTCCAATTAAACTGAAGCTTAATTCTAGATGCAGCCGTTCTCACAGTTAGAGGGGCTCTTGCCTGCAGCTTTCTGACGTAGTTTGATTGCGGGAGCCTAATTTAAATGATGCTAACAAAGGTAACACTGCAATTTTTGTTCTACAATAAAACATTACATTAAACAGGGCATCTGAATACTGAACAGCAACTCAGGGTCGTTCTGCAGTCAAGGGCAGGTTGCCTCAGGTTGCTTAAGTTAAGAGACAAGCTTAAACCCAGTAAAACTGCATCACTGCACCGACATAAAGGAGTACAGTATGTCAAATTATATACAAAACAGGAAATACAAGGGAGGGGTGTATGGATTGGATTAACAGTTAGAAGTCAAACAAAGTAAAACATGTTATTTAGACAGTTATACCTGTGAGGAAGCATGACATATAGCACCATATATCAAATATGAACTCTAGAACACTGTTTATCCCAAGACCCATCCCTGGTTTCAGCAGTTAAAACTGAATTGTGATTAGCAGTAGTCTTATATTCACATCACAGCGGCACTGAGCAGTGAGAACAGTGCTTCAGCGCTGACAAATGTATTGATTTCTGTGCTCGTCACACGCTTTTCTCCTCAGCTTCAAACCCATGAAGAAAGGTTCTTTCTGCAGATGATTTGCAGAGCTAGTTTTCCTGCTTTCTTTGGTTTGCTATGGTTGCACTAGATTTTAATAATGTCATTTGGAGCAGGTGAAGTGTGATATGTGGTTAAAGATCAAGTGACAACACTATGTTAGACGAAGATGAACATGAGCATTCAGGAAGAAGTCATGCCTGATACCTGGCCATACTTTTGGGTTTCGGTGGTAAATGATGCAGTAACCTGGGTTCAGTGAAAAGGCACAGATCACTTAATTGCTGTTACAGGCACCGCTTCCTCTTTCCTTGGAGAGCATTGTATAATTGTACTTTGTTCCATTTTCTATAAGTCGGTTAAACCTGTTGTCACCAGCAGTTTTTTGCTGAATCAGACTGTTGCAGAATGTGCTTATGCGGAACTTTCGGCATTTAAATGTGTGCGGCGCAGATGTGCCAGTTACACAGAATCCCTGAAAAACAAAACATAACAAAAAGGGGTATTTAAGGAGATGCTGCGACTGTCAAAGGCTAACACTGAACACTACAGCGGTATCCTTTCATTTCATTTCATCGCTGTTCCTCCTCATTCTGTCTTCCTGTGGTAATCCTCCTCTCTTTTGTCTCTTCCCTCTCTATCTCTTGGGTTTGGCTGGATTTCTTGTTTGTTGGGGTGCTAAAGCTGTTGCGGCTCTCTCCCTGAAGTCTGAGAGCCTCTGCCTGGCATACGCTCTGAAAGCAGAGGAAATCTCTCAATGCGTAGTTGCTTTTCTCTCTCTTAGGTGTCGTTTGCTTGTTGTGAGGCACGCTCAGTGAAACTGAGACCTGGCCTGGCCTGGCCTGGCCTGACTTGTTTGATTTGAATTTTGATCAGAATTTGTTTAATTTTGTTGATTTTTTTGTTTGTTTGGTTTGGCTTTTCTTTTTATTAGTTCTAATTTGTTTATGTTTGATTTCAGTTATTAAGGAGGATGATAATCAAAAAGGTAAGAGTTGTTTTTTTCCTTTGCCTTCTTTTACTTTTACACTTTTTTAAGAAGATTCCTTTCTTTGAAAATAAGAGACCAGTCTTTATGTAAAAACTTAGTATCAAACAAATGTAACTAAACTGTTATCTTGTTGGATTCTTTAATAATGCAGTCAGTGAACCCCCAGCAGACATCACTCTCTCCTCATAAACACTCTTATTCATCACTTCACCAGCAGACAGTGTGTATGAACATGCAACCATCTCATTTCCATCCTCATCAGTTTCCTTCACACTGGCTGAAGGAGCAGAGGAGGTTATTGAAGGATGATGATGAAATGATGAAAACAAAGTTATAAAACGTATCCATGTGTTTCCACGTGTTACAATATTAATATTATTAAGTTAAACATACACATGGATAATGGGACACTTCTCCTTCACAGTGGTTTGTATTTAAAAAAACATCATATGGTCTATAGGTAAAGCATCTGTAGATTTATACAGCATATATACAGGACTAAATGTCAGTAGCTCAGAGCTCATGTGTCTGTCAGTGATTTGTAGCTGTACACAGGCTGCCATCACCTACCATTTTCAATTCATGTCAGCAAAACAAGTCACTGTCATCATTAATTATACTGTAGTCAAACAGTGTTGGCCTGTGCTGGATGCACGAATTATGTGTAACAGTGACGGATTCCACACGGTGCAGTCCTTTGCACTGTCACAGACCATGATGCTCAGCGTCTTCCCAACAGTCGTGATTAACCTGGCAAACAAATGCAGAGTGTGATGGAGTAGTTTGCAGACGTTCTGACGTTAATGCATACTATCACCTCCCTGACACACTGACATATCTCCCCTGAAGAAAAACACCAGCCACCATACTATTCCCGAAGGTAACCAACATCACAACAGACCCACGTTTAAAATGTGCTAAAGTGGCAACACAGAGCAGCAGAGAGAATGATGTGTTATGAGTTTTGTGTCTAAGTTGAAACTGTTTTTAATTTGCCCTGCTGGAAAGCCTCTGAGTGAGTGAGTGAGTGAGTGAGTCCTATAGCTGCCGGTCTCTGTTTACAGGCTCTCAGGAGGAGTCAGAGGACCAGGCAAAGCTCATAGTGGGTGTTGTGGCAGGGCTCCTCATAGCTGCTGCCGTGGTTGGACTCATCTACTGGCTCTACATGAAGAATTCAAGGTAAAGAAACACACACAGTTGCAGTTTACGTTTAAAGTTCAGACTCTTGCTCAGTTCCTGGTTGCACTGCTCTTGCTAGCTGAAGTCATTTTAAACAAAAGTAGAATTAGTACTCTTTAAAAGTGAATATGGGTTAGAGCTGCAGTCTCTGACAACAGACTGTCCTGTTGTGTCTGTTGTTTCCCCTAAAGTGATCACATATGTCAGAGAAGTGATAAGCAGCTGAGTATGTAGGGTGGGGGGTTTTCAGAGCACGTAGCAGAGGGAGCCAGAGCAGAGGCAGGTGTGAGTTCAGAGAGGAAAGGAGGACCGTGGCGTGTGCATACTGAAAAGATGTGTTTGCAGCCCACTGCGGACCAGCCGACTATGCTGTCTGGAGCAGGGTGAAAAGGTCATTCTGTTGTGCATCACACATTTGCAATTTGATATTCATCACAGACAAGGAAGCTGGAAAACTGGTGAGAAGGAGGTGGGAACATCTGAGGAGAGCAAGAAACTAGAGGAGAACAATCACATTGTTTAAAGGCTCTCAGGCTGCATTACATGGGATGAAAGAGGTAAGAATGAGCCCTTTCAAATGTGCACACACACACACACACACATCATATGAACCAGTCTGATCAAATGACATTTCATGACAGTTCAGTGCAAATTTGATATTTTAATGCCAGACATGTCAATA
Source organism: Datnioides undecimradiatus (assembly GCA_008933995.1). NCBI lineage: Eukaryota > Metazoa > Chordata > Actinopteri > Lobotiformes > Datnioididae > Datnioides > Datnioides undecimradiatus. Next base: position 2,008,349 of record WARS01000981.1, read on the forward strand.
CATGTTAATAATTATAATTCCAGTTTATCACAACTTGTTCTTATTGATTTAGGTTTTTGCAGTTTCGGCCCTTATTTCTATGGATACGCACAAATTAAAAGCTAAATGAGATCTCACAATGCTCATCCTTGTTAAAGAAAACAAAAATAATCTGCTTTGCATTGCTGGAATCATGTAACCCCTCTGCTTCATCCACCTGGTTTAAATCATACAGCATAGTCCTGTTCTATATCTCCAATCCATCACCCACATCAATCACTTGTTCAGAGCTTCACATCAGCTCAGCCTCAGCGTGTTAGCATGGTCACTGAGTGCTTGTGTGTTGGCAGTGCTGCCATGTATAGATGGTTTTGCGCAAATGCATCATTTGAATATCTGGCTCCTTTGGACTGCCGTTACTGTGTTCTCACATCTCAGCAGCTCCTTTCAAGGTCATCATAGTAGACTGACTGATTTCCAATACTGACAAAACCCAGGTGGTGATAAACTGGAATTATCCATTAAGATAAATCTGAAGTGACGTTTGAATAGAAGTGTTTTCTGAGCATCGTATCTTGAAGTGATGGTAATGACTATATTTCTCTCTGTCTTTGTCTGGAGGAAGCAGTTGAAAGCATCTTGCAACATTAAACAAACAGACTCTCAGTTGGCTGCTGACACGCTCCATCAGGTTCCACATCAGCAGCAACAACCAGAGTCATTTTCCACCAACTCCTGCCCACAGCCTGCTGTCCCACCTCACTGTCTGAAGTCTGCACTGAGGCTGCCTTGTGTTACTGTGTCATTTTGTTTTTTGTGTTCCTGGTGAATGCTCCCCGTTCTGTTTTGTTCAAGTGATTCTGTGAGGCTGTGTGGTGGGGTTTTGACGCTTCTTTTTCCTTTAGGATTTAATTTGTTTGTTCTTGAAGTTCTTCAAAGAATGTAAATTCCTTGTACACTTTTTAAGGTCTGTATAGAAAATCCTAATCATGCGGGTGCCCTGGCTGAGCATGCCAATGTTTATTTTTAGTAGTAGTTCTGTGTGTGGAAAAAGCCTTTGGCTGCGGTCAGAGAAAAAACACTTCACTGCTGTATAACCTCACTGAAACTGTCCTCAAACTTTTCAGAAGATAACCTCAGCTTATCCTAACCTCCTCACTTGTGTTCTCTGGTTTAAAACACTGGCAAATGGGTCATCTGAATATGTAGTTGATGAACGCCCACAGCAGTAGGGTCCTGGCTACAGTTATGATATCAAAACAAACACTGGGTGTTCTTTGAATGATTTCTATACATGCAGTTTATTGTAACTGCACCTAAAAACAGACGTATTATACATGTTTTCAATTGATTTGTATTGATGGAAATTGGACATCAGCAAATGGAACGTTACGACACCCTGGACCACTAAGTACCTGCTTTGTAAATTAACTTTTGTTTGTCTCAAGGGACGTTTTAATTCCTCTGTGTTGCAAATAATTATATCTGAAAAGGCAAAAAGAAATGAAAAGGCACAAAGTCGTTAGAAAAGTAAGGTAACTTGCAAGAACTGCATAAATCCATGCTAAACTGAGTTTGTTTGTGGTTTAGTTTAATACACTACATTGTTGTCTTCATGTCTGCTCTTCAGTCAGTTGAGACCACGGCATTGGAGTGGATTTATTATTTGCTGTTTTCAGTATGAAAATAGCTTTACTGATGCCAGGTCTGAACTGTGTTCTTTGTGTTTTTGATGTATTTATATTCTGTGTGCAACCTACCTGGATGGTGACGCTGCAGTGTGCAACATAATCAAGATAATTCTTTTGTAAGCCCGTGTGGAAGATGTGTTGAAAAGGTACTGAATGGTAGGAGAGGTACACGACAGTAAGGCATTCTGCGCTCATCCTCTGATGTGTATTATTGTTGTTATTATTATTAATATTGAGATTGGCTTGTTAGATAAGATGTGTGCAGATGGTGGCCCTGTAGATCTTTATGATTTTGCTGTGGTTCATTAATGCAACACAACAGTGACCCACCAAAGAGAAAGCCAGGAATTAAAGCTTGTTCATTTTTCAGTTATTATATATTATAATGTATTTATCGCGCAGGTGTTCAGTTCACAACACATCAGCTTGCTGAATGTATTTGCTTACTTGATAGTAAATATGTTTATTATCATGGCTCGATAGAGAGGCATTGGCCTTTCACCTCGACCTAACATTTGGTCATATTTCTGGGAATACCAGCAGATTATAATAAAGATATTTGACAAATTTGGCAAAAACCACCTTGTGACATTTAAACTGAGGTCATGTGGAACTGATTTTGTAGACTGCAACGGTTTCCATCACCTAGCATCATGGATTCTGTTAGCAGGACAAGAGAGAACCAGCTCCAGTGTTTAAAGTTGAGCTTTTTAAGTGTTGTTGATCCTAAAATGCTACGTTTACTTGAAGGAGCCACGCAGCAGCTGACCTGGCCATCGTCTCTCAGATGCCAGTTTTCTCAACTGAGACGACATTCCATTCCTTTACCTTTGTTTGAAACAGTATGTTGGGATCATCAGTGTACTTCCCCATCCAGTTCCAATTCACACTGGTGGGATCTACATTACATGAAAGCAGTAGGTCAACATTCTCAACATATAGTCTGTTGTTTTCTCATGCCTTTTGTTCCTTTTCAAATAATCAGGTCAGCAGTGAAACCAAAGAGGGCATGATGAGAAGGCCATCGTAGTGTTGTAAATACAGACTTTTGTTTTTGTACTGTACAATAAAGTGTACATTTTGAGAAAAAAAAGTCTTGTATGTCATTAATAAGAGTTTTCCGCACTGAAACAGCTTCCTGTCCTCTCCAGCCACAGTCTTCAGTGCTGGCCCAGCTTTTGGTTGCACAGAAAGATGAAGTGGGTCCTGACTAGTTGATCCAGTTGGATACACGTTAAGACCAAGAATCTGTGCTCAAGCCAGGACTGCTGAAGACTGGAGAAGCCTTTTTTAATAGTCACTTTTTCCTCTTTTGTTTCAACATTATTTCAGTGTTTGCCATTGTGGTGTAACCTCTCCTGCTGATCTCTGTGCTGATAACAGGTTTATGACTCTGTGTGATGTCAGGCTGGGAGAAGCGGGGGACAGGGGGACAACTCAGTAGTAGGAGCAGACTTTGCACTTCCTGCTGGTCCAGGAATATTCTAATTCCTCAGTGCCCCTTTAATGCATATTACTGAATCCAGGGAGTTTCATGTTTCAGTCACTGTACCCGATGCAAGTATTTCTGAGGCATTGTGTAGAAACAAACCCAGCACCCACATGAAGCAGTTATTTTGATCAGACACACTCCCTGGATGATTCAGGTTGGCTGTCTGAGGAGAAAAATTCCTGCCTCCACCTTCTGGTTTTGGCACTTTAAGCTCAACACACCACCCAAGGCACATGCACTGCGAGGCAGTTGCAGTGCTCTTACTCACTTTCAGAAAGGATGATGCTAATGGTATTCTGCATTTTTGTTACTGTCAAATCATGATGAGACTCAGGCCACTAATGCACTGTCTCACTTCTTTCTGACTTCTCTACACTGTTGCTCCCAGCTCCAAACCCACTGGTTCTCACTGAATACATAAAACCTGACAAACCAGTCAGTATATAGTTCAGTTTTTAAAAGGCCTAAACTTCCTAAAATCTGTATACCTGTACCTAAGTTGATGAATATCTGGGGTCCTGTCAAAGTAAGCATGTGTGTTCATGTTAATGAGCGAACATTATACTGTGGATTATGCATACACACATAATACTTGTCAGTAGGACAGTGGTTGTGACCTTCAGCATTAGCAGACCTATTCTTTAACATCTTCCAGTCATCTACAGACACGCGAGCAGCTCTCTGTTCATTGTCTTTTCTCTCAGTCCATGCACGGTGCTAACATACGGAGCAGGGCATGTAGTCTGTGTTGTTACAGTATCACCCAGCTGGTGAGTTCACAGATGGGACAATCGCTCACTTTCTTTCATAACTTTAAGTTGATTTCAGTATTCCTTTAAATCTCAAGCACCTTCCATCACTTGTCAAAGAGCGTTCTCCTGATCTGACTTCAGAGGCTCGAAGGCAGAGCGAAGCTCCCTCCAGTCGTAATTGCGGCTGTAACTCTTTTGTTTTTTCTGCTGCATTACTGGAACAAATCAAACCCCTTTTGACACACTGGAAGCCTCTGGCTCAAAGTTTTTATGTTTATTTGATGCTGGAACAGACTGTCAGGAAACAGCTGGAATCATGACATGACACACACACACATAAAATAAAACGAAAGAATCGTGACTTTTATTTAATTATCCATGAAAATAACATATCAAGAAAAAAAGCATTAATAATGTATAAATTAATTGCACATTACTCTATGCTTTACATATTATCAATAATTTTATTTTGTCACCAGAGCACATTAATACAAAAATCGAATTAGAAAATAACTGCAACCTAAGGCCACTTCCTCCCTTCACAAGGGAGTCCAATGGAATGGACAATTCTGAGCTCAGAGCTGTTCAAGTTTGAGAAAGTAAAGGTGAAGTTGGACCAGTGCAAAAATGAAGCCTCCAGGTGAAGAGGAATGCCATGGAATTTCACGTCAGAATTCCCTATTTATATCAGGTGTGGTGGCTCAGTCGACGGGAAACAACCCGGACGTGTGTTAACTCACACAACTGTCTAATATGCGACATTAACTCTCCCCTCTGATCTGAAGGAGAGCAGTCTAGTAGATTTCATTCTGAGGATCAGAGAACAGTTTCTGGTTCAATACGAATAGCACTGTCACTACATAAACATCATCTGAATGCTGAAATGTAAATGAACTTGGCGAGTCATCTCACACTGTCAGGGGAGCAGATAAAACTGCTCAGCTGTTGACTAAGCAATATCTAAATGCTTAATTATATGTTTATATATGTGTTCTGCTTCAGCTGACATACTTTAAGGTTGTGCTGCATGGAATGATAATGTTTTCTGAATCTGTGTCTGTACTGTGGATGATAACAGAGGGTAGAGACTCTCCTCTTGGACTTCTCCTCACACGCAGCATCATATTACCATCTCTGCAGACTGTCTGAGGCCCCTGTATTAATATATGTACAGTTTAAACTACAGTGGTGATCTCCTCTAAAGTGCTGATCGAAAAGGAAGGGACAGCAGGGCGGATACGGAATGAAAAGACGTGGGTGGGGCGGGAGGTGGGGGCTTGTGGGCGGATATCAGCTGATGTCTGTTATTTGTTACACTGACCACATGACCAAAATAATAAATAAAACAACAGTACATGTTATGAGCCTCCAAGATAGTAGAGCACATTCACTGACAGGCGTTTGTCTTCATCACACAGCATCATTTTATTCCCGTGGTCAAACTCAACATGATTACATGCACGCAGCACTGTTTGTTCACCTGGCTGCTATGGCAACCTGGTTATGCTTAAAGGCATATAAATGTCAAACAAGGGTTAAGACAACCTCATGAAAACCATATTCTAATCCTGAGATGTTCATCTCCTGTGTGGAGGCTCGGCTTATTCCAACACACAGTAACAACACGCAGGCACACACTGCTGTCTCCCATTCATTTGAATGCATGTTAAAACAAGTCCTCCTGCATAGACTTGACGGCTTTTTAAGGAGCCTCAATCACAGGGATCAATCAGTTAACAGTGAGGAAAACTACAATTCATCATCTCAGATTAATTCATCTGATAGCCTGTGAATGGCTGCACAAAGTGTGGAGGTGAAAACGGGGTAATGCTGCGCATTCCTCCCTGTGTGTTTACTTGGCTTGTCCCTGGGTACATCTTAAACGAACTCACTGCACAAAGGAGGAGCCTCAGTCCCAGAAGACAGAGGGATCTCTAACTTACTCTGCTTGTTTGTTCAAAAGCAAAAACACACATTGAACCAGATGGTGTACAGTCTGAAGGAGCTGAGATCAGTTTGCTGCAGCGACTGTTAGCATAATAAAGTTACTACAGCCCTGACGTACAGTAGATAGAATGATATAGTTAGAACCACACCACAATGACACATCACTTGTACTGTTAGGGAGAAAAGACCCACTCACTGATGCAGCGTCACTCCAGCAGGCACGTTCTCTCTCTAAAAGACATTTTAGCCCAATGTTTCCCATAAGCTAGCTGTGACCTTTAATGATCTTCAGAGTTTCTGTGACTGCCATGGAAACATCTCGCACTAAGAGACACAACAGATCAGTAAAATGTTTAAACTTCAAATTCTAAAGTTGTCAGCGTTAGTTTCAGACTTTTTACAGCTTGGGTCTTATTTACATAGTTTTGTTGGTCAGTAAGAATAACCCTGTACACTAAATTACTCAGATCCAGGAACAGTGACACTTAAAAGAAATCAGATGGTGCAGGAAACATGTTTATATTATGTAAGACAAGCAGGACAAACATATGTGCATGGAGATGTATCCCTACCTCCTAGACCTGTCAGACTCTTGTTGTGAAGTCACCGTGCTCCTGATTCCAGATCTCTCTGGGCTACAATGTTCTGTCAAACCTCGTGCCCAAACAATAAAATTAAGTCTCAAATTATGAACTGTAATCGTCCTCTAGTTGGTGAGAATAATTGCCCGGTTTTACCTTCTGCAACTCCTGTGTTAAGACAAAAATCACCCCTGACAGGTCTAGCAAAGATCTCCCAACAGAAACAGGTCAATGACAACAACACCGTGTTGCGTTTGACAGAGACGTATGTGCATAGGTGAGACATTCTGCAGTGACTGGGGAAGAACACAGCTGATTCCAGATTCTGAGGTAAGGAGGGTTTAACTTCACCCGTACTGAGCAGTGAAGTGTTTAAATGCTGTGCAGGATTCTGTTTGTCTCCGTTGTGTTCACTCAACCACATTAGTCAAAATGCATATTTGCTGCAGCGCTGTCAAGTAACTCCAAATCAGACTCAAAGCGGTTGTGGGAATGTGGATATTAACCATATGATGTGTAATTACAGTAGAGACGGGCAGTTGCAGTGTGACGGCTGCAGAATGCATCTTCTCTGAGCTCTCGCGGACGACGTCTGGCTCGCTGATCAACGGAACAGGTTTGCTCCTGTCACTTAAATGCTTGATTGAAATAGAGGCACAGTCATCTCCGGCTTTTGACTTGAATAATTATAAATTTCCACAAACATTAAACATTTTCCACCACTTATGACTTCAGGGGAGATCTGGGGCTGAGAGGAGCTCAGCATGTATAAGGGTATAACTCACTCATGCAGAACAAATACATTCATAGACTTGCTGTCCACAGATGAAGACAGTAATTAAAAAAAAGCCCCAGCTGATTAATCCTCTGGTCTAGCAAGAGAAACAAAGAATAGATCTGGCTCCCCCACCCTCTTCCTGCTTCACTCGGCTTGTTCAAATAAGATACGAGGTCTAACAAAGAGTGCTCCTCTGGAGCTGTCATACAGTTTTCTCTTGGTCTGGGGGAAACAAGTGGATCAATAAGGCATCCTCTGGCTCATCTAACCACTCCCAACTCTCCTGACCTTGTTTAGACCTGCAAGTCAGCCAGGCTCTTGGCAAACAGTGGAGTATTCTCTAATGGGAAACACATGAGGGAAGGAAGAGACTGAAGTGGGGAAACAGGAGACACAGTGAGATAAGGTGAGAAAAGGAGTTAGAGAGGAGTAAAGGTGGAGTCTGGCTCCACCTACTGGTTGTGAATAAAAATTACCCTTAACAACCGGCTGAGAATATAAACTGAAGTAAGCTCAAAATGTCTTTCGAAAGGCCCCTCAGACTAAAGTGTGGGGGGTGGCAGAATGTGAAACCGTAGCAGCAGTAGCAGAATCGGGGCTTTGCAAGGTAAATACAGTTCAAACCCAAAGACAAACAGGAGCATCTGAAAACCAGAAGCCAGCACCGGCAAAGCTCACTGTAAACAACAACAAGCATTATCTTTTCTTTCACAGGTTGATCACAGATCATTCACAGATGGTCTTTTATCCCTTTTTTGAATCTCTGTGTCCCGACGTGATTTGGTTTCAGCCACTTTGTTGTGCGTTGTCACCTCTGTTCTGCAATATCTATTTCTCGCTTCGTTGATTTTTGTCGTTCCAACAGTCCAATGCCAAGCAGACTGAAAAAGCCCTTAATAGTCGGTCCATTCAGAGGCACAGCTCCATTGTTGTGCTCCCCTTTCACTGAGTCCAGGACTAGAGGTTCAGCCTTGGGGCCACTAAGGCAAACTCTCGCAGAATGTTTCTGGCCACATCCACTTTGTACTGGGCAATCATCAGCGCCCGCTTCACATCCTCGAAAGAGTAACCCTCCCCCATCAACTTGGCAATCTTGGCGTCCAAGTTCTCTGAGTCCAGGCTGTGGGGTTTGCCTGGCTGACTGTCTGGAGGGATCTTCCTGGGCAGTGGCTTGGGCGGCCTGGCAGGGGCCTGCAAACAGTCCATTGATACTTGGAGAGAGAGAGAGGAAGGGAATTCATGTCAGTGGAAAAAACACAGGCAGAAACCTGAGAGTGTTATTAGTGGTCAAGGACAAGTTTGTGGACTAAACACTGCTTGTCGCAGAACCAAAGCTTTGACGTTTTCCAATACCGCTACAGTTTGGACCTTTATCTTTGAGTCTAGGTATTCACTGCACATAGGCCTACATCGCTGATGTCCTGCTACTCAATGGAATGGCAGAGATGGTAAAACGTGGTCCTTCAGCTTTAAGGGCAACAGCATATTTTTCAAAATAAAAATGAGCGAGCATGAACAAAATTAGGCTGATGTGGAAAGACAAACTTTCCTGCTGTGTGCACCAAAGAGTCCTCGTTTAAAGAGCTCTCAGAACCTCCTATTCATGTTGTTCATGTTGATGAGACTCCCAACGTCCCTGAGAGCATGCACAGATGAACAGAGGGGTATTCTTCTCTATGAGATTAACTTTCCTGCCAAACATCCTTTCTTCTCTGATTGATTAAAGGGAACCTGCACAATTTCAATTTCAAAGGCTCTCAGTCTGTGCAGACCTTTCCTCCTGCAGAATAAGCTTTTTTAATCTTTTTGGATCACTTGGTCAGAGCATGCAGTCTTGTGCACATCACAACTGTATTTTACAATGATTTTGCTTTAGTAGAAACCACACGTGTGCATGCAGATGTGGCTCTACCTTGACCGGCTGGTAAGTGGTCGTACTCCAGGCAGCATCTGGAGCCTTTAACATTGTCTGTGTGTCGTCTGACTGGCGGCAGAGGAGCAGCACTGTTCAGCATGTCAAACACTGTGTCTACACCACAAATGACACAGAAATGCATGGAAAGCCTGTGCCATTTCTCAGTCGACATAGCAATGCTTTAATAAAAGCGCAGTGTGATGCCACTGTGCATACACATCTACTACTGAGAGAATATCATTACATTAGCATTCACTGTAGGAGCTGCATGACAGTGAGATTTGAACAAAATACTGGGACTTTGCCTGCTAACCTGGAGTTAACAGCAAGTGCTCCTGTCCGGAGGAGGGCCTGTGTGGTCGTGTGATGACAGGGGAGGACATGGAGGAGGAGGAGAGGTCGGTGAAGCTGTGTCGAGCTGGTGGAGGAGGTGGAGGAGGATGCTGGGACGGGGGGCAGCTGTTGAAGGGGTCTTCTAATGCTGAAACACAACAGAAGCCACAGACAAGACTGAGCTCTCTGCTCTGAGTCACAGTTTATACTTATTCCATGAGGAGGTGGCTGATGCTGCTACAAAGTCTGAACCAAATGCAGTCCCAGCAATGGGATTACATGCTGAAGAGCGGCTGGCAGTCTGCCCTTCAGAGAAAAACCAAGAGAAGATATTTTTGAGAGGGGACTTAACAGAAGGAGAAGGAGGAGGAGGAGGAGGAGGGGACAGGACAAGAAGCCTGGTTTAAAAACGTGCTCTGATAAAAATGATCAACCAATAAGCAGCAGGCTGTGGTATTGTTTTAAATACTAAACCGTGTGCATCACACAGATGTGAGTCTGTGGTAGGACGCTCAGCTACAAAGTGTAGGTTAACAAAACCCTCAGGTGGTGTTTTTCCCATCCAACATGCAATTATGAGAACATAATGAGTGATCATCACCACTAGATCTGTGTCTATTTGTTTACAGCATCACTGGAGCACGGTGCACATTCATTCCCAGTGGTAATATAAAACAAGTACATTTACTCAAATACTGTAGTTACAAATTCGAGGGGCTACTTTGTGTGAGTTGTTTCTTTTCTGGCCTTTTTATACGTAAAGAAGGTAACTAAAGCCATCACTGGATCACTTGTCATTCATTAGATTAGGTCAAAAAACAAGTGTGACACTGGGAGAGACAAGGTGACAACATGCCAGGACTGAGTTTTTACTCAGTCCAACTGACAGCTTAGGTGTGTTGCACAGAGAAGACAGGCACTGACAGGTGGAGCCACAGGGAGCTGTGGATGGGTGAGGGGATGGGGAATGGGAATGTGGTTCGGTTGGTTGGGGTAGGCTACCTTGAGGGGGCAGCAGAATGTCATAGTCGGAGGGTGTCTTGTTGGAGTTGAAGGGGCAGAGCGCAGAGTGTGCTGCCCCTGAGACCAACCCTCTGACCGACTCTGAGTGTCCACCTAAGGAACACAAGCAGAGTTCAACATAATGCAGCCGGAGGTTTAAACAGCCACAGCACAGTCAGTGTCAGATGTGCTTTACATCCACTGGGTCGTTCGCATTTTGACCAGACTGGTTTTTAAAGGTTTAACATCCCTAAAAGCGAGAGATAAGACTGATCTTTGTAGTGGTACCAAGACCAACAGAGACAAGCTGACATGAACTAGAAACAAATGCTTCCTCTTTCTTATTCCCACAACATTTAAAAACTCAGCAGCAGATGCAACAAAGCCATCATATTCACCCTGCTCACTGCCACACTCAGTACATGAGATGAAGATGTCAGTGGTCTCATGGTCATAGAGATGAAGACATTGTATTAATAACATGCGGTGAAAGAATCATCTGTGCTGGTTTTAGGACTCACCGGTCTCTGGGGCCCAGGGCTTCTTCTCCTCGATGGAGGGCTCAGGAGAGCCATTCTCCATGTGCCTGTGTGAGAGCAGAAATCACTCTGTTCACAGCAGCTTAAATAAACTGTAATGAAACCATCAGTCCTGTGTCGCCATAGAAACTTGAATAGACAGAGAGAAGGTCAGTACCTGCTGGGTACAGAGATGCAGACCGGTGCCTGACTCAGGCAGAGGTTGGATGAAGGGATCTGATAGTTGTCCTCCGCCCTCTCCATCACTCCTCGATGTCTCTCTACCACAGGACTGCTAAAAGGGTTGGATGGTCTACACAGAGGGACGTACTTTGTCAGCCGACCAGCAGCACTCATTCGTTCATTACAGTCAAACTGTGGTTTAGCGTAACAAAGTGGATTTATGATGCGATGTGTGAATGGGTGTGAATGCTGACTTGCAGTGTAACAGCGGATTGAGTGGCCAGCCAATTTAAAAATAATAGAAAATGAAAATAAATACACTGATCCAACTGGAGCCGTATTTTTCATTGATTCAATATTTAAACTCAGTATGGATTTGCTACAGCAGCGTACCCTAGAACTGTTGACTTCCTTCATTTAAAGTTCACTGTTTAAAAGGTGCGTATGTGTGCGTTGTATTGTGTGTTTAGGCTTAAAAAACTGTATAACTGTACAGCGAACAAGTGATAACAGCAGATCTGTGGACAGAGCAGTGTGTGTTGGTGTCTTCTTTAAAGTGTGAATGTGGAAAGCAGCTGATTATCATCATCAGCTTCCTCATTAGTGTTCAGATGCTTTTGAGCTAAGTAGTAAGGCATGGACTGTAGCCTACAGGCAGCTATGTGTATTATAATAATAGCATGCCATTAATAATTAGGCTTTTTGAATGGATAAAGATATGATAAAGAATGGATAAATTGTGGCTTCTGTTTCTTTACAAGGCCACAATAACAGGCAGTGGATGATCAAACTAACTTTATTCTTTTTATCATTTTATCATAATGTGAAATTAACAATACGCAGCAACACAGCTGGCTCCACCCTGCCAGCTGTGTTTGCCCGCTGTAAGTGTTACAGTTATGTTATTGTGCTGCACAGGTACAAAGTACACTGACAATGATTAAACAAAGCAACAGTGAAGGAACTGTCTGCCGTGAACGATGCAGGGATGTCTCTGGCCAATCAGTAACGCCTATACAGCCTGATAGAACATAGTGTATGTGACATGCAGTGCAATGTAGTGTAAAGCACTCATCAGTTATCAGAAGGTTAGAGAGGTGCAATATTAGCACAGTCCATTTCCCATACACTATCCAAAACCGCCTTCCCAACTTGAATATAGTACTTTGTGCAAAAGAAGTGTGTGTACATCATGTGTTACACGCTAAACTGTTTTTCAGCAGAACCAGAGCTTCTCCTTTCAGCTCGAGCTTCATCAGAAGTGACAGCTCTATCCCCTGCCTCCACTACAGCCTGATACACAGAAATACCTAATCTAATTCTGACTGCAGCTAAAAGGCTATTAGACGTTCAGCCATCATTTTTCAAAGCTGTTTCTAAACAGGACCTCTCCCTCAGGACACTAGACCACACTGGTATAAGGTCCCTGAGTCTAAAACCACACGGAGAAGAACAGGAGAGGTCCAGGGGCTGGAACTTTAGACTATAAGACATATAAGTGGACATAACTACGCCAAAACATTGTGCTTCATTAGGGCTAAATACAAACAGTATGTGACTGCTGTTAAACTGAATGTAAGTCAAATTTCATTAGGTTAATGCTTGTATAAGAGAAGCCGCTTTAAAATGCGATGAAGCTGATTTTAGCTGGAAATAATTCTGTTACTGCTCTCCCCAAAGCCTACTTTGAAACCTCAAACCACACAGCTATTTTGTTCTATTCCTACTTCCGTCTCACAATTCAGCAGCAGAACTATCTCGCACAGTCTGATAGAGGAAATTAGATATGGCTGAGTCTTGTGAAGATTTGCCATACATGATTCAGTGGTCAAACAGACTGCGGCCAACACTGAACCATGTTTTAACTGATTTTCATTTTGATGTTTGCTCTTTTTAAATATATTTTAAATAATATTAAAACTAAACAAAGGTGGAGTACATAGCGTGTGTGTGTGCATGGGTGTGTGTGTTTAAGGGGGTCTGAAGAGTAATGGAAGACATGCTTTGGTCGCTGTTGTCCTTGTTTTGGAAAACTTTAGTTAGAAGGTTGATCTGAAACTCCTCCCAGCAGTTCAGCTTTTATCAGCAGAGTGTGTTATTAGAGCTTCAGAGCTGTAACTAACATATGGCGTTCAAAGTTTAGCAAAACCCAGCATATCCAGCTAACTATAACCTCCAGCTGATGGAAATCATAATGGAGCGTGTGATCTGTCAGTTAAATGATTTATGGAATTCTGCATGACAGGCTTGATGCACCAAACAATAACATTTAACTCCATTTGTTTTCATTCATTCCTATTTAGCAGCTAATGAATCAACAGACCTAGAACAATAACAGGGCTAATATTATGAATCATTTCTGTCATAGCTGGTTTGTCATTTATGTTGTTCCACTGCTTTGAAATGTGAGTCAGTGTCAGGTTTGTTCCAGTGTGAATACAACTGTAAGCAAGTATAATGAAAGCTAACTAAAATAACATTAATAATGATACAGCTGAAGAAAAAATCAAAAATCATTAGTTACTTATATGATAACATACTTTTAATTATATATTATCACTGGCATATAATTATGAATATTATCCTAGACACATATACATACACACAAGACATATAGAAAGTGAGCAATGAGCAAACGTGCGTATCATGTCCTCATGACCCTTTTCACCCCTCATCAGTGTGTGTGTGTGCTCACGTCTGTGTGTGTGTGTAATACTCACTTGTGACTACTGACAAGTGTGGACTGCGTTGGCGAGTGCCGTGAGGGAAGGGTGTCGTACTCATCGCTGATCTGCACCCCGTTAGAGAAGGGCTGCGCAGACACACGAGAGAGAGAAAGGGAGAAAATGAGGAAACAAACACAGAAAGGGACCAAAAAGGTCAGCGACTGCTGAATATGATGAGCACAGCTGAATCGAAATATTGTGACTGTGATTATTGTGAATCAGACATCTTACGCTGCTCTCTGACACTGGTGTAATCACTCACCAACCACAGCCTGAACACCATTTTGAAGGTAGATTCAGTGACTCTACAGCAAATGGTAATAATGTATTCACTTTCTGCAGTTTCAAAGCAAATCACTAATAAGGAAGTGTGGGTTGATGCAAAACAAGCATTAATATGCAAATGAACTCCTTTGATCAAATTTGACAGATTTCAAATTAAGGATGGACATGATTCCTAATCCCTTTCTGACATATGTTTTCATCTATTATTATTAACAGTAAACTCTAGATACTGTGTCACATAAGAGTAGTGCTGCTGAGAAGGCATGCTACGCAGCATCACATATTCTATAGCTAAGATTAGTCTTAATCCCATGCCAACATTCAACATTTTCTGCCCGCTTGGTTTTATTTTAATGGTCAGTGCAAACACTGAGTTTCAGTTAAATTGTGGATTTCATTATTTTGCATAGATTGTCATATTTATATTCCGTTCAGCACTCTTCCAGTATGTATCAGAAGAATGGCAGAGCAGCTTATTAGTTCTGTGCCTGCAGCCTGCCTTATCTACAAAGGGACTGTCAGGGAAGCTTCAGTTCTCCCTTTTTTCATCACTATGACAATCGGAGAGGCAAACTGTGTGCAGGGCCTGACTTATAGAACAAAATATTCCCTGTGACAACCTATAAACAAAAGACACCTGTTAATCACTAAACTCCCATATTGCCCATGGACGTGGACTTGATACTGACTCCTCGCCACAGCATACACAAGTGCAAGTTGTGTATGATGTAATATTACGTTCTCTAATGAACAGCAGTCAATGGAGCCTTCAGTGCAGTTAGATTAGAGGATTGTGTGCCTTGCTTCAGAACATCAGTGGGAGTTAAAGCAGGGACTACACTATTTACCAGAACTGTGAACCACAAACCTTTAGTCACAAACTAACAGACAGGAAACCACTATGAATCAGTAAAGTGCATTGTGTGTGAAAATCAGTCCGGGCAAAGTATTCAATTTTAGAGCAGTAACACATTTTAAGCTTAATACAGCAAAATATGCATGTAAGAATACCTGTCTATTAATACAGATCTACATTCACCGACGAGGGCTGACACTTGTGCATTTATGAATAATATATTTCCAAAATGTGGGAATCAGAAAACCCACATGATGGCATAAATAACAATAACTGTATAAATGCATAAACCTGTAGGAGGTGAGAGAAATGCTGTTTTCCCGACTAACAACACTGAAAACATGTGGGCCATGGAGCTAACCCTCCTCTAGTCTTGCTGTTCCACTCATTTTCTTTTTGTGGGACACTTTATCAATGTATACATCACATGTCCAGGATGACTGTGATGCTGAAAGGTGGAAAATAAACATATTAAGAAGCATGGATGGAGAGCAGTGGCAGGCATTACCATATGAGCCTGTCCTGCACACTGTGTCCTGAGTCCCTCTGGAGAGACTGGGGTACAGAACACCGGACTGCTTCTCACCCAAAGGACACACGCATTAGTTACAGAATCACTGAAGCAATGAACAATGAATTCTGTCAAATTTCCATGGTAATCTATTACTCTCATTTTACTGAGGAAAAAAGAAACAGGCTACTCCACAAGTAGCCTAGTTATCACCTGAACTGTTCACACTGACATCCGAGCCCTACCTTGGAACTCTCTGAGCTTCCTGCCCCCTCCATTCTGTGATGAAACCTCACAAATCCAGCGGATGGACAACTGAGTGGTCTTCCATTCAGGTGAGATGGGCCGGGGGGTCCAAGCTGGAGCGGGTGTTCAGATGCAGTCCTGTGGGCATCCACAAAGGGGCTGTCTTTGGGACACCATGTCTCAGGGTTCATCTGGGAGTCTGACAGCGCACCGGAAGAAGGTGAGATGGAAGAGGACAAGGAGGAGGAACTGGGAAGCCAAGAGGAGCACGACTCTGGAGGGATGGGAGGAGGACGCTCAGGGGGAGGCGGCGGAGGTGGGTCCCTCTGGGGAGGAGGTGGGGCTGGAAGAGGCTTGTCCTGCTTCCTGGACATGCCTGGTGAGGACTAGACAGATGGAGAGCGGTGGTGGTATGTTTACTGAAATGACAGAGGACGATCTAAACAATTACATTCAATTATTTATACTATTATTTACGAGTGAGAACACACCTAATGAGGATTCAAGTAAAAAATACAAACACAGAGTGTAATGTGAGGCCCAGTCTTCAGTTACTGTGCTCACAGGATTTTTTGTCATGACTGAGCAAAAGAGATGTGCTAGTGAAATACAGAACTTTGGATAAATACAGGCTAAATAGAATTTTCCCCAACAATGTCCCCCTCTTACCTGCCACTATGCAGACATGAACAACTGTCTCATAACATGATTCTTGGGTGAGAACATTGATGACGTCTTCTAAACCACAGCAGGGTGATTCATGGCCTTCTGTTATTCTGTCCATTTCATACATTTATCTTGCTTCCAAATCTGATGAATAACTAAATTGTTTTCTGTATTTACATGCTGTAAATACAATTTATTATTTTCATACTTAAGTCTTATACTTAAGTAAGGCAGCTCCTAAACTAGATTTAAATGAAATCTGCTGTGACGTGCTGAGTGACTTAAGTGATTATGTGCAGGAACATACAGGTGACCACTTTGTCTGGGCAGTGTTGTGACTGACCTTCGGGGAGCCTGTGGGACTGGCAGACGGGGAGCGGATGGCACCCTTCTGGATGAGGTCAAGTCGTGGCGGGACGGGGGGAAGGCCTAGGTGCTGGACACAGTGGCTGTGGTCTGCTGCGTGAACCTTTCTGTGCTGGCTGACAGGTGAAGAGCTGGGAGACACCATGGGTGAGTTCTGGCGTTCGGCACAGTGCTGAGGGGAAAGTAAAACATCTCTGAAAGCGATCCGTTAAAACTAGCTGCTTATCTTTGTTTTCAAACTGACTTGAACTTAAACTGATTGGTTTGTCCTGCTGATCCCTTGATTTGAGCCACTTGTCATATCTGCACTGTGAAGCACTTTATCTTTCTGAATTGTTTGCTGAGAGCATTATTAAACAGAATCCTTTTTAACCTTTGTTAAATATGTAGCTTTTGGCTTTTCTGTGTATTACAAACAGCCAAAGGGAAAGGAAGCCCTTTCACCTGCCAATCCACCAATCAACTAGCACCTCGCACTGCAAGTCTGTACCTTCCTGATGTTGGCCAGGCCATTCATGACCAAGCAGTCCTCTCTGTCCTCCTCGTCATCCAGCTCCAGCATGGGGCAGCTGTGCTGGTCCAGGAAGAAGCACTTGTTGCCCTCATTTCGTGGGTCAAAGGGATCCACAATTATGGGCTCTGTGCCTTTGATCTCACAGCGACAGAAGGGACAACCCTGACCATCTGATTCCTGGAACAGGATATTTCACACACACAGGTGAAGTGGTAACATTTGTAATTCACAGTTTTAAATACAATCATCTAATGGCCATTGTTTCATTATGAACATGAGGAATGGCTTGGACGATGGAGCAGCAAGGTTGTTGCTACACGCAGCTGGGATACACATGGTTAAGGTTATGTGCTTCGCTACTAACCTATCTCTCTTCCTCCCATTCATGACAGGACTCAAGCAAAGTCGACTGGGCAAATCCTTGTGTAGATCCTCTCCAGGGAAAACTGTTTTGCAACTTTATAACATTCACTGGCCACATGTATATATTCCACATGGCAGCCCCTGTCAAACAGGGGTCATAAATAAGAGAATAAAAGAGGTTTTGGTTTCCAATGCATCTCTCTTTACTGAGTCAGGGGCTACAATCAAAGGCAGACAATATTTACAGAGAACAAAGCGGCATTTGTGGCGGCCATATGGTCGGGGACTTGGCAGGGGACGCAGCAAAGGCGTGTTTGAAATTTAATCCTAATTAGAGTGGGTTGAGAAGGGAAGGAGTGGGAGGTTAAAAGGAAGGGAGCCCAGATGGGGGAGGAGATGGTGTGGTGGTCACAGACACTGAAGAAACCCTCACTTCAGCAACAGACACGATTGAAGTGTCAAACTAAAACAAACTGCTCCTGAACATCTGCCATGGTGAAGGGTAGAGAAGGTCCCCAGCTTTACCTCTGCTCTGAAATACACAGAACACGGTTCCTAAGTTCAAAAACATGCTCAAAACTCCTACAGTTAGTGACCTGCAGACAGCTGGACAGTGAGGGTCCAGTCTAGTCGAGGAGTGAGGGGTCTGGGCAACATAAATAATGGTAGGTTGTAGGAAAACAGCTACAATGTGTTCTATCTATCCTCCAGGAGGAGTAGCAATTATGGAATTAACTTCAAGGTTATTAATTGCTGTTAGACATCTTATTTTACCCACTGCACATGAAAATCAGCTGCTCTATTCAAGGTTTTATGCACTGGCATCAGTTATCGTTCAACATTCAGAGACTGAGCAAACAAGAGGGCTACAAATTGTGCCTGTAGAATAAAGCAAACAGATGAGCGCTTTAGCCATGATGGTGTATGAGGTGCCATCAACATGTTCTCTGATGTCTTCTAACAAACAAAACTGTCATGATTTGAGTTTGGCACCCAGTCCCTTCAAAGCAGTCACCCTGAGCAGTGAAACACTTCAGCTCCTCCTGCATTTAGTTTTCTCACTGTAACCTTGTAAAGCATCTTCTGCAGTGTGTGCTGGATGTCCTCTATCCCTTCTCCATCGTGTCAAAGTGGCAGCTCTTGAGCTTGATGGGTAAGTTGCAAAAAAGAAAAACCTGTGTGCTTTCATGTTTATGTGCACCTGCACTGCGATGTGATGGAGAACCATAAACGGAATCATTTCTGCTCGATTTTCCCAAACTTCCTCCCTCAGGTGGAAGTGCACAGCGCACCATGTTATGAATGCTGGAGCAACAAAACCAGCGCGCCCTCCTGATCTGACACTCTGACCCTCTGCATCGAAGCTGGTCTCTGCATCGAAGCTGGGGATTTGACACTGGTTTGGGTGTTTGCTGTCTGCTCAAGTTTGAGAATGGAGGATGTTTAAGAACCAGAGAAAGTGACGCTAATGTAGGCTGTGTACAGTAACGTCTCATTGAAAAGACCAACACAGCTACAGTCTTAATGTGCGAAGATGTGACAAGTAGTGACAGAGACAGAGAGACACACATTTACTTGTCTTTCGACCCCAAAGTCACCAAATAAGTCACTGGTGATGTCAAGCAGTACATTGGAAAGAAAAAGACGAACATTCAGAGCATCGCTCTCTTTATACTTTGTGGAAAGAACTTACTTGCCTACGCTCGACACAATCATAGTTAAGACACACTATCTGCACCATCCAAATAAAGCTACAGTGTGGTAAAATCAAGACGCAGAAAAGCCCCTGTGAATCACTCTGAGTCCTTGCTGCATTGATTCAGGATAATACTGATAGCGAGAACAAGGGAACCCTCTAACGTGCCCCCATACTCTGCAGAGATCAAAAACATTCAAGAGAACAGGATGTGGAATTACATAGATCATCAGCCAGCTGTGGGTGAGGAGTCTATGTGTGTTCCACCCCAGCTGACTAATATACAGAGAGAGAGAGAAGAGTCAATGAACCACCACTGAGTCAATGACCTGAACAGACCGGTGCTGGGTTACTCACTGACACAGGGTAGGAGGGTTCCCTCTTTCTCTCTGACTCACAGGTTTATTAATGTGGAGGAAAATACTTCATTCCTGAAGCACACACACACGTACACACACTCACACCAACAGACATATGTCACTGAATCACTGACTGAGGTTACGGAGGAGGCGGGGTCACAGAGTTGTCATAACAGGAAGTGTGACAAACAAACAGTGTTAATGTGGGTGCTGCCAAATCCTGCTGTTTACAGAGCACAGGACTGAGCACTGGAACAACTTGCCTTAATTTGCTAAATGTACAGCTTTGTTCAGAGTAAAACCACCCAAGAAAAAGTTTTCCAGCTTTGTAACCATGAAATTGAACCTCTTGAGAACAAGAGCAGCAAACCAAAAATGAGTGTGTGAGTGTGTGTGTGTGTGTGTGTGTGTGTGTGTTCTAAAAAGTCTCTCAAACGCTTAAATCAGGGGTTTTTGAAACCTTTCATGTACCGGTTGCTTAAACATGCGTTCTCTGGACCAAAGATGCTCTTTTAAGGAACAATCCCTGTAGGAATTCTCTCTTTCTTTGTTGCTGTAACCGTTACAAAAGCATTTGATATCAGGACAGAATTCCCAAAAAGTTTTGATACTGACAATGATGCTATTGTTTTACTTTTATGTTGATACTTGTTTTTGTTTTTTCAAGATCAGAATTTCCTTTTTTACAAGATTAGCAAAATGTCATTGAACCTGAAGCTGAGACGTACCATCCTGTAACAGCCCAGGCTGACTGCATTATCACTGACTCTGCTGGAAAGATGTTAATCCTTATCGCTGCTCAACACAAGTCATGACTCTGAATGTTTGAAAGCTATAAAATGGGTTTAACTGTTTGCTCATCTAAACATAGTTTCTTCCAATGCAAAAGACTTATGATAAATGGAAACAACTGCAGTGCTGACTAAAAACAGAGTGTGTTCAACTCCATGTGAAAAACCTGCGCTTATTGTCCTCTGAATCATCTTCCATGTCCTCCCTCGCAAAAGCTCCACTGCCAAACATCTAAAGTACGTGTTTGAAAGGCAGCGCTGAGATGTGGTCGTCTTGTGAGGAAATAACTGTTAGATACACATGATACAAAAACATGAATAAAGCAAGATTTGCTGTTTTAAGCTCTTTGTTCCAGAAAGTGGAACAATTCCATATGTAATCAACACCAATAAGTGATTATCAAAATGCCGGATATGTCTGCTGTATGGAAGTGTTAGACATAATCCCCTCTAAGAATTTAAAGCAAATGTACTTGAGCCAACTCAAACAATAACCTTGATACAGAATCATGATTGCAAGACAGGTTTTTGGGCTTGTGTCCAGGTCTGCAGAGCAATGTGTGTGTGTGTGTGTGTGTGTGTGTGTCTGTCTGCCTCCCAGAGATCAATAACATCAGGGTCAGTGCAGTGCTCGTACATGTCTGGAGAGCGATGGCTCTGTGACTACAACACAGATGTCCTATGCAAAAGAGTAGAGGCGAGGAGGGAGTCGCTGGACTCGATGCTAATGACTCATTAGGGGAAGGTAATTACAAACACACTTCGCTGGCACGGCTTCTAATGCACAGACGCCTGCACAGCCACGAGGAACACAGAAATGCAATACATTGTGCTGCGAGATGCACACATAATAAAAAATAGCACATGGCAGGAAGCAGAGGAACACATGCGGAAACACTGGGATATACTATGTACACACACTCAGTTTTCACTTCCGCCACTGACTGATACATGGAAATTTGATTAGGACAGATAGAAGGACACGGAGGAAGTGAGGGAGGGTTTTTTCTGTGTATTTCAGATGCTTATTCAGCCACGAATCAGTCATTCCCGCATATTCATCTGTAAAATGCACTGTGTTAAAGAAATGAAAGGGGTTTCAGTGTTGTTTTGTAAAACTGGACAGAATGCTGTTCAGTGAGACAGTGCCCCACGCATGTGTGTAATAGCCAAAACAACACATGTACCCATCTTCGAAGTTCTGATCTCAAAATGAGTTGAAGTAGCGCCGCTCATTACAATACCTGCCAGGCCGTAAGACAGGAAGTGCACATGAGGTGACCGCAGGGTTCGATCTTGACGTCTTTGTCGTTCTCAGCGCAGATCTTACAAAGCTGGAAGGTGGAGCCCATTTCACAGTACAGCTCATACTGCTCCTGTTCAGGCACAGCGAACTCATGTTAGTCATCAAGTGGTGAACGTATCAAACTATACATGAGAACACACGCGCACAGCACATACGCAGAACAAGCCTCCCATCATGGCCCTGACGTTATAGTCCAGAATGTTCACAGGGACGCCCATCACTCATTCAGAGCTGTTCCATGACCTTACATTGTCCTGGTTAATGTTGTAGTTTTGTAGTTTATTTCTTATCTCAGTTACAGTAAAACTTCCCTGTTTGAAATACACTTAATTAAAAAAATCAAAATCACATCAAATTATCTTATGAGAACAGACATCTTTTACAGTAAGCTGTACAGCAGGCAATGACTTCATTCTGCCACTAAATAATATGGAGTAAACACTGCCTGATTAGATGAAGAGACCACTATCCTTCAGCCTCACTAAACATCAGTCTCTAAATAATCTAAAAAAGAGACAGAACACACTTTATGTCACTGTCCACAGGAGACAGAGTTGACATGTGCTCTGGCTGTTTGAGGCTAAGAAGTTCCATGACCAGTGGGAAGAGCTAGGCTGTGCTCGCACAGGTGAAACATATTTTCAGTAATACACACAAACCCACTTGTGTCACTTTGATGTGATCGTGAGGCGTCGGCTCGCATAAACCAGTGAGGTCAGGGTTGTAACTGCGACCGTCAGGGAACAAGTAGCTGTGAATGAGAAAACGTGCAGTTAAAATGAGCTTTGCCGTCTGTCTTTGCTCCAAGTATTTTGATTGTTGTGCTGTAAAGCAGGGGTTTGATGTTTGCATGGTAGATCCATTCTACACATGCAAAAGTAATGAAGCAAAAATACTTTTCTAAAACCAAACGGTGGAAGCAGCAACAGTAGTAATAATGATTCAAATGCTTTAAACAGACTTAAAACGAATTTTAATTTCTGGTTGACACCAAATATCAGTGATTTTTATTTAAATCTTAAATTAAATAAGAGTTGGCAAATATTGTTATGCATGGAATAAAAAGTAAAAATACAGCCATAAGTAATTATTAGTAACTTCAACAAAAAAGTCAGTTATGCAAATGAATTCAGCTTTTAACCACCATTTCAAAAGAGGATGGGATTTGATCATCCCCCACAGTTACTGGGGTCTCCCCGCTTGATCAAAAACAGAGGTGCCCCCCCCCCCATCTCTGCCTACAGTGAACTTGCAAGAAGACACAACACTTCCTCCCTTAGCCAGCTGTGACTGACAGCAGAAGTAAATGCTGCACGTGATTGGAGGGGAGCATGTTTGATTTGTCTGGGGGTCTGTCAGATTATCAGGTGTGGTGGAAACAGATGCTTTTGCAGAATGACTCGAGGCTCGAGGCACGCGTTTCCTCAAGGAAGGAGCAGTTAGGAAAGAGTTACTCCTTCAGGTGCCGTGCTCTCGTCTGCCAAGTCTCATTTGAAGACAGTGAAAATGAAAGGGGACTGAGACGCTGTTGCTCACTTCTCGCTTGTACACGGAATGTTCACAGTGGAGAGTTTAGCACGATTAATCAATATACAAACAGTGAACTAGAGGGAGAGAGTGAGTGTGTTACATACAAGCCCTCCCTGTAGCCATCGATGAGGGCTTGGAACAGTGGTTTGTTGTGGGGGATGGTCTGCAGTATGTTGCCATCATTGGTCACATAGCCAATGGCCCACTGGCCCAGTCGCGTACAGCTGAGTCTGAAGATGTAACTGTTAGAGAGAGAGAGAGAAGAGTGGTTAACACACACAAACTGCAGAATATGCAGAACAAACTTTAAGTAACGACGCTGAAGCAATTAAACTTTTATTCAGTATCATATACCAGTTAGTAAAAATAGTTGTGAATGTGCTGTTGTGTTGAGTTTAAAGTTAAATAGTCCATTTCTAACTTTGACTAATCATAAAAGGGGCCTAACCACCCTAACTGTTTTCTTTAATTACTTGAAACTTTGTATTTTTCTCTTCTACACATACTCAGTGATATATTGTAATGTCATATGTGTAGTAGTAATATTACACATATTAATATTCTATATACTGTGTATTTGGTATTTTATTTTTTTTGCCATAACATTTACCAGGATTATTTATCAGTGTATTTTTAACATATTACATTTTATTGTAAATTGAGATTTGTGTGACAAATCAAGGTATGTAAAGAAAACTGCCCTGCCTCCTTAGCTCCATGTAGCGTATGACAAATCGAGGCATGTAAAGAAAACTGCCCTGCCTCCTTAGTTCCACGTGGCGCAGCACACTATTACTTCATGTAAAGTCACTTACGTAAATATTCACAGGTCAACAGAAAAACAAAAATAATAACTAATAATAGTAATAATAATAAATAATAACTAATAACTAAAAATATGGAACATAAAAACCTGCAACAACATGATGGCAGGCACTTCTACCACAAATCACTGTCATTATTGTTTTCCAAGTTTCTGTTGTCCAAATAATGATTTCAATCAGTTCAGTTGTAATTACATTTTGTCTTTCCATAGCATAAATGTCTTTAAGGCTTTAAACAGTTTCTTTAAATGTGATCTGCACACATTAGTTACCCAAATGAATATATTAATACCAGAGAATATCCTCGATGTCGGCTAATTTCAACCATTTCTAACTGTAAGCGATGGAACGGTGTGGATATTTAAAGTGCAGTGAGCAATCATATATTTATTCATTGCATCATTGTCACTTCTGCCTGTGCAGTTTCCTTACAAACGATAAGAAAAATGTTCAGACAGGTTTTAAATAGTGCATTGGCACCAAAAGTTTCGCTAATGCGCTAAATTTCTGTTTCAAAAAGTTTCACGCAGTGCAAAAACAGCAGTTTATATGATACGTTTCTTTCTCTTCACTGGCAACATCTGACGATCGAACCATACAGCAGGCAGACTTTGCATCAAAGCCATCATCACTTTCAGTATGACCACGCTTGATGTTGTTGCCTCATTTAGTTATGATTCAAATTACATTCCTGTATTCAAATTATGTTCTCTATCTGTTAAATCTGGTTTACCCCAAATGCATGCATACAATGTGCGTGTGTGTTTAAGTGGAAGTGGTAACAAGTAGGAGCTCATCCAAAACAACTGCCCCCCCCACCAGAACTGTGCGTGTTGGTGTATGTGTGCTTGTTCCAGTGCTGGTTCACAACAGTGGTATTTGCATGATTCACTCACTGATCAGCACCCTATACATTTGCATATTCACACACAAGCCCCTTAAGAGCCCCCCCCCCCCCCCCAACACACACACACACACACACACACACACACACACAACAAGCTTCCTGTCCTGTCATTATCTGCTCTGCTCTACCATGCTGCCACGCAAGAACGGCTAATCACAGGGCATGCACAGCTCAGCTCAAGGCTATACAAGCCTCTGGCAGTAAATGAGCATTGCTGTTAAAGGTATTTTCTCATGCTACTTCTTTTCACTCGCCAGGAACTTGCCACGTGGAGGGCAAGAAACCCTCAAGATCGGGACAAGAACAAACACAGCTTGTCAGCATTCGGCTACTGCTTCACATACATACGCACACAAACCCACTCACGCGCACACACACACACGTCACACATTTGTTTTTTTTCTGCAGCAGACGGTGATCATTATTTTCTACGAGGATGCGGCGATGCAGACGTGTTTTGAGTTGTGCAGCTGAAAGAGAGGTACATGCTGTTTACAGACGGCATCTGCTCGCATGCTTTTGTTACAAAACAACAAGTGATTATAGAGCGTTTAATCTCAAGCATTATAAAGAAGGATAAACGCTGTGCTGAAATCATTTCCTGCAACTTCCTCTCTTCTCAAGGGTCTGACAGGCCAGGTTCCCATTTCTTAATAGTTCATTATAGGTTCAACTGGATTTCCTGTATGGAATATTATTCGTCTTTTATGTTTATGTGGGTTCGTATACACTCTGCTGTTATCAAAAGCTTTGAAGCGAAGATATGGCATGTTTTGTGAATATATACAGTAATAAAGTGCAGACAGTAATAAGGAGCTTTGGGCAGGTTGTTCAGAATTAAGCTCAGAGATGTGACAGCGAGGCCTAACCTGTTTATGACATATATAATCCCAAATGGAAATTTAAAAACATTCTTTATTTGTGACTGATATGAATTTCCTCTGAGCCTGAGCTCTGAGGCTGTTTGCTACGGCGACCAACATCTTAAATATTCATGAGCATATGTGCAGGCCAGGAAGATCAATGGTTATATCCATGAAAATTGGATCCTGAAACAGCAAGTTGACTCCCAGACCTGGCTGTTTGTCGGCACTCAGATAACAACGGGGAAGCTGCAAGTGGCCGCCGGGAGGAGCTCAGATCAGTCAGCGGTAAACAAATTCTGATTTCTTGGCTCATCAAAGAGGCAGCGGGAGGTCCAACCTTCATATGAATTTAAAGACTCTGAAAACGTCTTTTCTCAATCGGCCTGAGCAGTAAAGTCCTACAGGAACTGTTAGATCACATTCAGCTCATGAAAAAGGTTTCTCTCATAACAAACAAATAATGTGATGTCACGCATTTCCATGCACAAACTGGAATCAGTCAATGGAAGGATCAAATCAGAATCTGATGACTGCTGCGGGTTGTTAGCAATGTTTTTCCAATGTCAGTCAAATCTGAGCAAACCACACAAACACCTCCACCTCTGTTGGGGTGGATAACTTGCTCTTTAAGCTTCTGACTCCACATAAAAAAGGTACAGGAAATCCAAAACCATGTATTCGTTGCTACAGATGCGTTTGCCCTCTGCTGTTAGAAATGTCATCTTCTTGGGGTCCGAAGTAGTATTACAAAACAGGACAGGCAGGGACTGGCTGGTTTACACAATCGTTTCAGGAGATATCTTTGCAAAACAGTACACAGACTTCACAAATACACAACCTTTCATATTAGATTCAAGCATTTTCTCCTTTTTTGAATGTTTTGAACAGATACACGGTTACCATACCTGCCAGGCTTACTGATGTACTTGTGCAGCCGGGCCTTGACTTCATCATAGGTGAGGAAGGCCATGTAACCGGGGTGGGTCACTGCCAGGAAATTCCAGTTCCTCAGAATTGATCCCCATGGCTGAAAAAGATCACCCAATGTTGTTTTCACTAAACAGATAATGAATCGTACAATCATGTTTTCATATTTCCAGCATGAAGTCATATTGAGTAAGTGTTTCTGACACAAATGAGTGCTAAATAGACTGTTAAAGTGAGTGAATCTGAATTCTGGGGCTGCCATCAAAACAACCGAACTGAATGAGAGAGAATGAAGAGATCAGGCTTCTTCTGACTAGAAGTTTGGGAAGAAGCCGCAGCAAATTGTGTTTGGCTTTATTTACAACTTGACTTTCAGCAGGGCAGAGTTACATAAACGTCGAAAGACTTTAGGTGAAAGAAGGGGAAAAACTCATGATGTGCTATAAGTCTGTTCAGTTTGTAATATCATGTACAAATGTAAAATGCTCAACTGAATTAATTGACCTGCCAGCTCAAACGTATGGGTATTTTTCCCAGATGACATCAGCAACTTGCTTCTTTTCATCATGAGCCAGACGTTCTATACGAATGTCCTCTCCAAAACAAAACCCTGAGAGACATAAGCTGCTAAGCTGTTTTCAACACATCCCTGAAGATCGAGAACATAGCTGTGGGGCATTGTCTTTGGAGGGCTTTGGTGTGTCTGCCAGTCAGCTTCACAGTCTTACAGTGTAAGATCTGATCTGTCACGTGGGTACTCTGAGCCCTTCCCTGCCTTTCACCAGGATTCCCAACCGGTGATTCAACCAGGCCAGGGGCATGAGGTTGACCACAGTCCTGTCTCCGCTGACACACAGGTTACACCAACCTGAAAGTGGCTTTCCAGGATAAAGTCAGTCGATGGCATCTCCTACTACAACTACTATATTTGCTTCAGCAAACCATTTTACACTTTTAAGCACAATGACCTACCATTACTTTACGTAAAGTCACTGATGAATCAAAAGTTAACTTTTTGTCTTGATAACCTGATATGAAAATAACACACAGCTATTGTGACACTGATCCTGACAGAATCATTCATCAAGTATCCACAGTCTCATTTTTCATGTTCTGACTAAGCATGCCAAGTACAAAGGTTCTGCCAAAGTAAAACATCGCTTTGAGGCCTCACCACCCACACACCATCTTGAAGCCACATGGCCAGTAATCTGTCAACAGGACGGATCTAAAGCCACACACATCCAAAAACCTCAAACTAGAACAAAAATAGAAAACTGAGCAAATATTTTCTACATTTCCTTTGCTGTTAATTTACTTTAACAAACGCTGTAAATACAGCTTTGATGCTCTGCCCATGCTCCTGTATACAGATTATTCAGTTCAATTCAAGAAATGGCTACCCCTTCCATGAATCACCTTGGGAAACAACGGGCTAAAGACTTGACACACACAATAAACTGCAGTGCCAAGTATCCCTTCCAAAACCACTGCATTTAAAAGACATGATGATATTTTTGACTCCACTACATTTATATAAAGGTCCTGTCACTTTACTTGGAAGCATGAGTTCTTTCAAAAGAAAACATTTCTTTTCTAAAATTTGAAATATGTTGTGTTTATCACAGGAGAAAAAAACACTAATTATTGGCACTGACCTCTTCTGGAAACTGTGTGGGTGTTATCTCAGAATTAACTAAGGCTTCACTGCCAGAGTTCTGCTTGGTTGTGAATTTATGGAATTGTTTGTCTTGCTTTACGCGGTGCTGCTGTTGGACAGTTAGAGGCTAAAGGTGTGTGACTAGAATTTGAAGCAAAGTTGTTTTATTTATTTTTTTATTTTCTGAGAAAGCTGCATGTGTAATAATTAAACTGTCTGCCTGATGCACACGTGCATGGATGCACACACACACACACACACACACACACACACACACACACACACACAGCCGGAGCTGTGTCACAGGACTGCCAATGCATCGTATGAAATGTATCATTGTGCGCAGCCATTTTAAACATATGCAAATATTTATAATAAGCAGATTCCAGCAGACTCAGGATGGTATTATGAGTACCTCCTGGACAGTTTGCACTTAGGTACTGACTGATAATGGCACAGAGATTAATGGTGATTCAGTGGAAATCTGCCAAACTACCATCACTCTATAAATGGGTGGAAAATATTATGGCACAACACAAAGAGGCTCAACTATGACGTCTGCTGACTTCTGAGCAGCGTGGAAACTTTTCTTCTATTCCATCACAACTGTAGCAAGGTTTAGTCTAGGTTTAGTCTAGGTTTAGTCTAGGTTCCCTGAACCTCTTTTGTCATCCCATCTCTGTGTCTTTGTGATAATTATGCTTGTGTATTCTTGCAGTGGGAACTTTCTGTTTATGGAGGCTATTGTGTTGAATGTTGTGTATGAGCATGAAGTATGAAGTACAACAGGAGGTTTGAAAAAGTCCAGTGTTAAGCAGGTCTAAGATACGACCTCACAGCATGTTATTGTTTTTATTTTAAAGCCATCTGATATTTGTATTTGCCACATCACGTATTCTTCATTAGAGGCGCTGATAACAAATCACCGCTGACATGACCTTTAATGGTTTAAGCTGCTAAGTTACACCTGCGACTGATTTGCTTAACACATGTAATGGCAACACCATCCCTCCACTGTCGTGTTTTCTGTTTTCCTCTGGGTGCTCAGAAAAGGTTACTCCTCCCATTTTACTGACAAATTAAAAATCAATTACCACACCCAGCATTATGTTGAAGGATGTCAGTTGTACCAATAATTTAACAGCATACGTCTCGTTATCTGTCATCGGTCAAGACAGAAGAATAAAATCCTCTCCAAGACCTTTTATTTCCTGAATAAAGATGTTCACATACATATTTGTGCAAAAATATGACATACACCAAAACCTGTTGCGTCTCAATGCAGTATGAGCTGATAACAAAGTGCTGACTGTCGTGTGTCAAACTCATTTGACCTAAGGTTTGAAACTTGTTAATTTGACACCAACCTGGAAAAGGCGCGTGAAGATGTCGAACTCAAACACAGAGATATAGTCGTTGCAGGTGAGGTCAATGGTGGACTTGAGGGCCATGGCCTCCAGGCCTGAGCTGATGGGATGCACTTCGTGAAGGCACTGTCGGAAGACTTTCCATGACACTATTGTCCTGCAAGAGAGCAACAAGTCCAATCATTAAAGCACAGACTCAGCAACTTGTGAGACAATATGTGCTTTATCACAAAAACTGATATTTTATTATTATTACTGCACGTTACAGAGGCAGTGAAAGGGCTTCTGTACAACAAAAGCTATGCAAATTCACGGCTGTGTGAAGATTCACAGATACTGCTCATACTGCTGTCATGGCTGTATAGAAAGGAAAACATCTCTCCTGGGTTATAGAGCATATTAAAATGATGATGAAACCTGAATGGTACAAACTGAGGAGGAGTGAAGTATCTCAGCAAGGACTGCCAGACATGTGACATTTGAGTTCGACAGGGCCATGGGAAACGAAAGTATCTGCAAGTGATGCCATTTCTGCCAAATGTCAAATTATCAAATGTATGTGGTGACTGTGATCAGCAGCCTCAGTGGCCTTTACACCCTGCTGATGCTGTCAGACTCAAGATGTTAACTTCACACTGCTCCACCTCACCTCACTCCACCTTACTTCCTGATATAGTCCAACACTTCGACAGCAGCAACAGTACAGAACGATGCAATGCACTGAGTCCTATTAAATTGAAAAAGACACCTGCAGCGCTCTTTTACCCATTAAATGCTAAATATATACCCCCACACAGCATTTGGTTGTTTTATTCGTCTCATGATGATATCTCATGAGGCTTCACCACATCAATGATAAGCAAAAGGAGCACAAAGGAAGACAAACACCCTCTTGCACCAAATACTTCTGATTTAATCCATCAAGTTCGAAAAGTCACGAACAGGAGAGCAACAGGAATAGAAATGTGTATTTGCGCTGAAACGTAAACCCTGCAACTCCACATGGCCCATCGAAATGAGGAGTGGCAGCTCCATTACGAGGACATTTCCAGGGGCTCACGAGAAATGTCTCTCAGTAAACGTTTCCTGCTTGTTAGTTACGCCCCAGGACTTTTAATTTTACCTTTCAGTCGTGAGCACCCAAGTGTGGAAACATGTCTTAGTTGAAGCCTTTCTGCTATTCTTGTGATGTTCTTCACAATCCCTAATAAAAAACCACAGCTGAACAGATGCATCCCTTTCCTTAAAGTTACACCCTTACCACCGCCGATGTCTAACACGTCACCACTGAACAGGATTAAACAACATTGTTGTTTTGTCATTGCTGCAACACTATGTACAACTAGTCTGGTTCTAACCTTAAAATATTTGAGCCTGACTCAAATTAAACTGTCAAGTACTAAAATTAATCACTGGGTGCTTCGTCAGGTCTTGTTTACATATTTCTCTTCCCTCAGACATTTTTGGATTCAAGCCATTTTCATCAGAGACATTTGTGTGAGGCTGCTTGTGTTAAGGTAACCCTGGTTTGTGCCTCCATGTATCTATATTGAAATTATTAAAGGAAAATTACATGTTCATCCTTTTTTTGAGGTTTATAAAAAGAGCAATGTCATTTCCCCACTCGCTTGGCAGGAAATACAGTAGCAAAACTTGAAACAAATGAAAATAGTTTTCACAGTGCAGAAGTCTGAGCACTCTCATTATTTATGGTTAAAAGAGCCTTTGAGAAAGGCGCTGCAGCGGCAGTAGTTAATATGGGAGTCTGTTACTCAAATATGATGATAATCCATGAGAGTCACCGACTGGAACACATTTGGAGTTTTGAAATGATAACTCATATATGTCAAAGTTACTGCAACAAGCTTCTCTTTTAGAACGAGGGCTGTGTATTAGCATTTTTTTAGTTTTAGTTTTAGTTTCAAGAAACTGTCAAATTCCACGATATGCATAAAATCTGAGTGAAACTGAAAATTACATTTTGAGCAATCTGAGGAATTACTATTTGTCTACATCATGCCTGTAAACTGATGGAAAAATAACAGTAATTCTGAGAATTAAAACGGTATCACAAAACATAACATTGTCACAATAAGTCAAATAGCACCTATGTATATTATACTCTATTACTACTGATGCTGTAATTCGACAAAGACAGCGGATCATGAAAAGGACAGCGACAGAAGAGGAGGACATTCACAGGAGGGAAAAGAGACGCCACAAGCACAGTGAGAGGAGTAACGAGAGACTGCGGAACACTTGAATGCTTCATGACCTCACAGTTGATAGTCATCAAGGTTGTAAAAGAGCGAGCCACTGCTGACGGGAACCTCGCTCTCTGGCTCATGCATGGTTGACCACAACTTTAATATTCACTTGCCTGTATACATTAGCCTCACATCCCTTGCTGTGCCTGACACGACCTTACTGGAACACACACACATAAACTATACTGACTGATTATGCTGCTGTATTAAGCAAAGCATATGCAAACTGCTAAAACTCCTTAGCTAAAATATATACAAAGTAATACACAAAATATAGATGGTCAACAAATTGAATTCA
Organism: Datnioides undecimradiatus; assembly: GCA_008933995.1. NCBI lineage: Eukaryota > Metazoa > Chordata > Actinopteri > Lobotiformes > Datnioididae > Datnioides > Datnioides undecimradiatus. The sequence continues at coordinate 2,040,851 of WARS01000981.1, forward strand.
TTGAAAGAGATCATGTGACATAGGTAACAGAGTGGGCGCATTCACCGAAGCTGACTATGCTGAATGTGGGACAATCAGCACTGAGTCATTCAATCACAACAGTGATTGAATGACTCAGTGCGACCTCGACTGGGTGGTAATTCATGAGCAGGGAAAGTCTGTTCACAGAGCTCCTTTGGCAAAGCTTCCGTGGGGTACAGGTCTCCCAGTAGTCCTCTCTCAGGATTGATGACAAGCACACATTCCTTCTCCCTGATCGGACAGAGGTTTGTAACAGTCTACGATAGATCAGTCTTTGGAGTGGCCGCTAACACAGTGGAGCATGAGCAGAGCCACTGTGCTTTGGCTTGACTCATCTACAGCCTCACAAATGAGTAAATGTGTGCTCGGATATCCTCTTTAATGTTTTCTCAGCATGAAATTCAACCAATAACCTTTCTATAAAACATTTATATTTGCTGTTAAAAGCAAACTGACATTAGCATTTGACAGAAATTACTAAATACTGTTTGTAAAACATTAAAAATATAGCGTTTCCAGGCTGTTAAAGACAAATCAAGACAAATATAAAATTCAAACTACTGATCACCCCACACCACCTACAGTTTAAATTAATTGCTGCTAGAGATGTAAAGGACTGTCTCAGGTCAGGTGCCCATACAAGCCTTAGGAGCTGAGTCTAGCACGACCAGTTGAAATGATGACAGCAAGCAAAACTGTGAACCTACCCTTCAGTGGTTTCCCACTAATACAGAGCTTTTAACAATGGGACAATGTAGCGAAAATCTGCCTCTGACTGGTTATTCCAGCTCTGGGTTAACATGTGAATAATCATGTGATCACTTCGGATTTGCTCTACAAGGTTCCTCCTGCACTTGACTGTTAGTCAGTGTGAGACAAACACATACCTGCGCTGGCTGTGAAGGTTGAAAAGGTTTTGCTGTTGCTCTGTAAAGGTTTTTTGTGTCAACACGCAAGATTGGCTTTTACCTGTCTGTGGAAATCAACGGTACATGAGATTACACATTCACCTCCATCAGTATCCTAGATAATAAAGCGACATCCCAGCTAGCAGATAAACAGACACTATTTGTTCTACCTGCAGCTGTGTTTGGGTTGTATTAACCTGATTCCATCCAGGTCAAGAGGAGAGTGTTCCTTTACTGAGGGAGTTAATAGCAGATGAATGCAGGACTCATTGTGCACTTTAATTCTAACAGATGATGAAGCTGTTCCAACGAGGTTTCAGTCTACTGACAGTCACATCAGTTTGTCTGCATGTAGTAACAAGAAATTACAGAAGGAATTTTGAAATTTAGAGTCATGCAAGTCTTAAATCATATGTTAAAATCTACTCTTCCTATTTGATACATTCAAAAACAGTGATGCGACAGGAAGATGGCCTGACACTGTCTTGCTCCAACATCAGAGCATCTCTACCTCACGTCATTATGGAGAAAGAACATGTGCATGTTTGAACCATCATGAAACGCGAAAGAAACTGTGACAGGAGCACAGACTGAAATCTTGACCTACCATGAAGGAGAGCATCAGCAAAGCTACTCAAAGTGTCTTTCCAAAAGAAGACAAGATGACAAGTGAAGCTTACTTTTCTCCAAAAAATTTCCTCCAGAAGTCAGCGGCATCAGCTTTGGTGATCCTGAAAGTGTCTCCCTGGAACTGTCCTCCGGGGAAAATGGCTTTGATTTCAGCCAGCATGTGGCTGAAGATCAGAGACAGCTTGGTCAGGTTCCTCCTGCAGAGAGAAGGCCAGAAAGGAAAGGAAACAGTTGGTGCATCATTATAGCCTCAAACACACTGCAGACATCATATGGAAATTATTTGACCATCAGAATTCCGGACATACATGTATTTGCAAATGTTGCTGACTTTAGATTTACTGGTACTCATACAGGGAAACAGATCCTTCTGTTTAACTCAACGTAGAGTTCTTCGAAGCGTGGAGATGATTTACCAAAGCAAATCTGAGGAAATGGTATAGATCCTTCAAGATATCTCAACATTTCAGAAGAGATCACAAAAAAAGCTGAAATAGAAGAAGTCAGTTGTAGTGTTATGCTATCTGTGATATATCACACATCATATATCACACCTGTCACATGATGAACAGAGCTGGACATGAAAAAATATGTGTTATATTACTGAAAATGTGTTGTAAATAACACATGATGCGTGGAAGGTCACACTTATCGCATTCAGTGAGAATTATGTAATGAATTCAAAACGAAAGCCAAATTTTTGTCATTTTCCAGCCTGTAGAGTCACTTCTGCAACTTTAACATCCAATGTCACACTCACAGCTGTGGGAATCGGTTTGGTTTAACAATCTTTCACTCTAATTACACCTCGTCAACGGTCTCACACAAGTCAAAGTGTTGACTAATGTAGATATCACACTAAGGTCACTGGTCACTGAATGTACAATACCAATCCACTCCTTGTGGGCACGCACCTTTGTTTGTGAAAGGCAGAGAACAAACAATAACAAACAAATGAAGCTGAGTCTTATGTCGATCGTCAGGACCTTGTAAGAACTTCTTGCATCCATTAGTGGATTCATTTACGGTGACTGCTGCATATGGACAAACAATTTGTAAATGAATATTTGGCTTTAATGTCTTGAACATTCTGCAATGCCATCATCACAATACATCTTCTCCTTGATTATCTGAACACACTGTGTAACCTACACAATATCACCACATAATAATAATAATACTTTTATTCTGGTTATCAAGGAATTATTTTAGAATTATTATATTGCACACATTATACTATATACTAATTGTAACATTTTTATGTATATTGTGTTATTTATTATTATGTTTACTACTGGCTCATGTTCACAAGAATGTTTGCATAATTTGTTCACATAATGCAAAGTATGTTATTTATAGCATGCAAACAGTACATTATTCATGAAAATGGTGGCATTCAATCCACAGGAAACAGAAATAAACATGCTGGATTTTCTGTATTTAGTAACCCTAAACTAGCAATTTAATATTCACTTCATATTTACGATTTTCTATTTCATCTATATAATGAGCAAATATCATTATATTTAAACTGTATAACAGAGTTAACCCTGCCACTGAAAAAAAATAATTAAAGACTTGAATTTTCAGGACAGTGCAGTTAAATCGTATTCACACAGATCAGACTTTAAGGTATTAGGAAGCGAGTTATGGTGTTAGTGCTTCCAGTTTAAGCTTACCATGCAACAGCCACATACATGTTGGCAATATTCTAAAATCCTACAGAAGTGAGGGAGGACACTCCAAGAGGGTCATATTTTAGCTTATTCTCTCTGAAGTGTTGCTGATTCTCGTCTCCCTCTCCTCTGGGATGGGGATTTGCCTCCAGCTCCCCGTGAGATTAGACTGTAGGCACGTAAACACTTCAGGGTAACACAGACACACACATACTAGACAGGGTGACTTTGCCCAAGGTGTTAGTGTGGGACAAAGACAGCACACTGGCTGTGGGGTGGTGATAACAAGCTGTGTGTATGTGTGTGTGTGTGTGTGTGTGTACATGCTGTACCTCGAGCACATCATCCAAACTTTTAATTCTTCTTTCAAACCGACACAAAACAGGCTAAGTTTGTTTATCACACTTCTGTATTTCAGCACAATTACAGAACAATCGTTCTCCTGAATTAATCATCTAACGTAAGTAAGTGTCGGGGTGACAGGGTTTATTATTTTTTCAAACATGAATTCAAATCTAACATCAGCTTCCCCTCAGAGACACAGCTTTAAAATATAATAATATAATAATATATAATAATTTATGTTTACTGGCAAAAGAAAGAAATAATCAGGATTCAGGGTGGATCTGAGATTTCAATATTTCAGTGTAATATAATTTGCACAACAGGTTCTTGACAAAACATGCATTTATGTGTAGCATTCATATTTCATATTTTTAGAGTTCATATTTTTAACGGTTGTAGCATTACAATATTAACAAAAAGAAATCATAATCAGATAATGGTGTTAAACAATAACTAATCTACTGAGATTCTGCAGGATTCTATCAATAGTGCAAATTATTAAAATGAAATGATGATGAATGATGAAATATTAATTCATAATTTTAATAAAAGCTATTACTTCAGTACATAAATTCAAGTTTCTTCAAATTGTGAGGCAATCTCCTGTGAAAAGTTGTCTTTAGGTCATTTCACATGCTTTCACATGCATGCTTCAAACACTGTTAGACTGGGCTCCCATTGGAGGTGGTACAATGGGCTCTGGGAGGGTGGGATCTGATGTGCTGGGATCTGGTACGCAGTGACCTGGTATGCTGGGATCTGAGAAGCTGGGTTCTGAGAAGCTATCTGGATAGACTGAGCTCCTTTTTGCTGGGAGTGTTATGCCAAATGGCAGACCTCTTTTCTTTGGCCATTGTTGTGTGTTGCTATGGGGCTATGTTGCTATGCTGCTGGCTATGGAGGTCCAGTGACCTACGTCCCATGTGGGACTGGAGGTTCTCTGCAAGCTATTTTCCTTACATCCTCAGTAAACATCAAGATGTAGGACACAAAACCTGTGACAAAGACACACCTTTCTGTATTTTGCTAAGGAAGTTGCCATTTGAGTGAATGTGGATTGCAGTTTTAAGGAGCTGGTGACAGAGTGGTGTCATTCGAGATCAACTCTGCTTGGGCATGGGCTAGTAAGGCTGTAAGTCTTTTGCCGGACTGGGCTATCTGGCCTGAGATGCGCTGAGTATAGAGCGTTGGACCATTACTGTGTGTGTGCTGTAGATGTTGATGTTGACTTTTGGCAGAGTTTTTGTATGTAACTGTGTAACTGGATTTGATGCCAATACTTTATAGGTCATAATATCGCTCCTGGAGAGTGCCCAGCTTTGGAAAGTACAGCAGGTCTGTTGTTATGCTCTGCTACCTGCTCAGTCTCAGGGTGGGTCCTCAGCAGCTTGCTTTTGCATTCCTTCTTCCCTGCTTCACTGGTTATGTCCTGGTAGCAGATCACCTGATAATCTTGTCTCCTTTTATCTTGTTTCAGTTGTTTTGGTTAAATCATTCCAACACAGAAACTTTCTTTGCAAGTCTTTCTAAGCTGTTAGCAAGGTTTTCGTTTTCTGAAAGTGTTCACAAAAGTGCTCTGTAGTGTCTTTTACTCAGGTGTCTTTCCTGTCCACCCATGTTGCTGTTTCTTCTTCCTTCTGCTGTTTAGTTGTTTTGTCTTCCTTTAGTTCTGCAATTCCGTGGCTGTTGGAGTTAGGTGCTGCGACCAGTTAGCTTGTTTAAACAGTAGAACACAGACTGACTTGAAACCTCCACACCTTAACTTACATTCATAGAAAACGTAACAGCTGCCACTTACTGCACAGTTGAACCTGACTCTGCTGACTCACACTGCTGTTTACAGTGTTTCACATCTAGGTGCAAAGAGAGGCAGGAATGACTTAACTATGACTGTGATGTGTTATTTTACTGATAGCAGACTAAAATCAATGTACAGGCTGCTTGGGTCCAGTTTATGACATAGCAGATGCTGTGTACTTCCTGACAACACATGCACAACTTTTGCATGTTTTGTACTCAACATAGCTGAGAGGGGTATGACACAATGGATGACTGTGACTGCAAGAAGCATAAGCTATTTAGAAAATATAGTGACTTCAACAGGAAACAACAGATGTTCCCTACATACTGAATCAAGATATCAAATTGTGCTGAGTTTTCCATAAATTGCAAATGCAGAGTAGTGACTGGAATGAACCAGAGAGGGGAACAACAGCCTAAAGAGGGGATAAGTGAGAATCGCTGTTCTGTGCCTTGGTGGTAGCATACCCTCCAGTCTGTGTGTGTGTGTGTGTGTGTGATGTGTGTGTGTGCAATGTGTGTGCACGCACTGACAAAGCCAAGCCCGTCTCAGTAATTTCATGCTCATGCTTTCATGCTCTCCAGTCACCATTAGGCTTCTAATCAACCACGGACCAGCCAAAAAACCCTCCATTGGGATGCAGAGGGAAAGGCTGCAGATTGCTTATTGCTTGTGATTTGAACTCAACTTCCAGCCTTGCTGTGGAGGAGAAACACCCCCAAACAAACAGAAATAGGACACATTTTGAGCTGTATGCATTTGCAGTTATTTTAGTGTACAGTATGCCCCATTGCTTACTGCATAATAAGCCTGCACTGCACACTGGCAATAAGCTATATTTCTAGAATCTCATTTGACTCAAAGTGCAGGGCAGCCTGTGTGTTCAAGTCCCCTGAAATAACATCGTACATGGTTTGCTGGTCTTCCTCATGTGTCCTTGCCATGCCCTGTGTCATTAGACCGGTTGCGTAATCTGCCTCGTTTGACAAGCACCCCAGGAAAGCCAGCACATTCATTAGTGCTGATGTACTCAGAGTGTGTGTGGCAGGGTGGCCAGAAACTGTTGGAACACCGCAACATCGTTGTTACAGACATCCTGAAATGGCTCCAAATGAAACCATACCAAACAGGTTTTCACTAAAGTGTGACACCGGCCTACACAGTGTCACACTGTTGTGGTGACACCTGCACTAGTGCAGTTCAACCACCCACTATCTTTATTCTTACTGGTTTCCTGGCACCTGAACAATATCGCTATCTTCTGTGACAAACTCATGTTCTTCTAGCTCCCCGTGACACTGGATATTTAGCCCTGAAACATGCGGGCTACTGCCTCAAAATAAGTCTCAAAGTGATGATCCGACAGTGAATTCATAGTGATAAACATGCAGCATGAAAAGGCGCGGGAATGTTTTCTCTCTTTAAGCTCCGTTTCATTTACTACAGTTTTTTTCCATTGTGATAAGCAGTAAGGTCAAACTCTCAGACCCCCTGAAGTCTCACTGTCACCATAAGGTGTGTGGCGTGGAGTTTTGCACAAATCAATACTCAATCATACACTGCAAAATTTCTTTCACATGGAGGGCAAAACGATGTTAAAGGGGTTGAAAATGACAGTGTGTCAGGGGGTGGGTAGTTGCAACAGCATAGGGGATTAAAACCACACACACCTACTTGAAATTCAGGGGTTGTCTGGGATTAGAGATAGCTATGGTTATGAGGCCTGAAGGTTAAAGGTCAAAGCTGGGCCAGCAGGTGGGCAGGAGTGGCTTTAATATATGGTTTGGACCAGAATAAAAGCTTACAGGCAGGAGTGGCAAGTCTTGTTTTTCTATGTGTATGTTTGTGGTTGGGTGTGTTCTTGCAGCTGACAGCAGAGATACAGAGCAGAGTGGCCATGAGGGACTCTAATGGCTTCACAAAGGGACTATCAGACAGATGAGATGTCTATCAGATCACCGCCATGCTGCTAGAACACACACTGAATAAGCTAAAGGGTAGGATGGGAGCCGGTGGTGGACAACCAGCTGCTGCAATGACAGAGAAGATATGACTACGGGGTGAGGAGAATTGGGTGGTTTGGGTGAAAACACACTGCACGTTAAAGCAAAAAGAGGAAACATGGATGGAGACGGGCACTCAGTCAGTGCTAGTGATTGAATTGTTTCTTAGGATTGTTATTAGCATCAATTATTTAGGCAAATCCATTTGCTGCAGAAAAGAGCTGCAGAACACATCCATTAAGATGGAGAGACAGACAGAAGTGGCGAAAAGAGCTCTTAAAAGCAATTAATTTGAAACAAAGAGACAAACAGCCGGGGCCATCAATCAAGAGTAATAAAAAGCAAGAAAGGTGAATAACTAGGGCTAATGCGAAACTGTGCAGGTTTGTGTTCATGACTTTTTCTTGTCGAAGTCCAACGATCCTGACTCAGAGGCTCTGATTGTATAATGGATGGGTGAGGAGGAGGAAACAACAGATTTCTGCTTGGTCTCTCCAGAAATAGAGACACACAGCAGAGCAGCAGTTCTCAACCTTTTGGAGTTGCAGCCGGCCCAAAATAACCATGTTGGTGCCCCACCACCACTGCCCACCAGCAGGACCGGGACATAACTCATAACACATCAGAAACCATCTGCCCGACACCGTCTTGGTTTACACATATCTGTGCATCAAGGCTTCCACACAGAAACTGAAAAGGTAAGCAGGCTTTGACTTTAATTAGTGTATTTAGATTTTAATGAAACAGCCTCCACAGCCAGCACAGTGGTTTAGACCTAAGAGATAAATTACAGACTGTGGATGGGATGTTTAACATGTAAAAGACACAGTGTAAAGCCTGATGATCTTACAAGCTATAGTTTAAGAACTGTTTCCATATCTGTTTGTACTAATTCTGTTTGTATCAGATCATTTGTACCTTCCTGTAATAATGGGGATTTTGTCTCCACACCAGCAGGTAGCAGGAGTCAGGAGGTATTCAATATTCAGAAAGGGACGACCTGAAACTACAGATATGCAAACAAAAAACAAAGTAAGTTACTATTTTCACACCTTTCTCAGTTAAACCTCCGCTGCTGATTCAACATGCTCAATCAGCCAAAAAGCAGCTGACAGTCTGATTAGTGCCAAACGTGTTGGACACTCTGCTAAAACTAGGACCACAGGCGCTCACCGACAACCAAGACGTTGGCTGACAGCAGACCGTCATTAGTCAGAGCACAGTGAGTAAGCCTAACAACGACCCTTACCACACACAGACGCAGAGACACACCTCCCCTGTGCTGTGAGCCTCTTGGTTCCAGATTGAAGCGCTCTGGCTTCCTCCTCTGGTGCTCCACTTCCTCCCCAGATGGTTCTACTTTGTGGAAGCTTACTCATCTCAGCCAGGCTCAGGCCTCAAATGCTTTCCATGAGAGCTTGTGACATCATCACTTCAAATCATGACTGCTCACTGCACGTCCTCACTGCAAGTACGTGAGAGGACATGCGCGAGATCATTTTACACAACTAGTAGTACGAATAAATTCCACATTAAAGATTAAACATGTTGCTCCTCCTCTATGGCTCACTTCAAAGAACTGCCCATTTTGTCTAATAAGCATTAAGTAAGTAACATAAACAAATCCAATTATAGGCAACGGGCAGCTGGGAAAACAACATTTTTCATTCATACAGCGAGTGTTAAATGTAGGAGAGAACACACTGTCTCATTTTACACCATTAGCGATTCTGCAAACCGATCCTGATTTAGGACGGTGTGAAATGTGGTGAGATTACTCACCAGGAAACACTTCCTGTCCTTTCAGCTTGGTAGTTTAACTACATCAGCTTCCTCCTTTCACCTACAGCCTTAAAACATGTATCAGCTATTTAAAAAAAATTTACAAAATGTAAAAATGCATTACTGTTATCATTATTTTTGGTCAGTGCAAAAAGTTATTAGATACAGAACATGCTCCTCCAACATGTCTCTGCACCATGAGTCAGGGGTTATTCACAATCAGATGGGAGTGGGAGAGGAGATGGATTGAGGAGGGAGAGAGCTCATATTGTCTTTTATCTGCAACACTCTGCTTCCTGGCAAAAGAAGTGCGTTTTTAATCCAGCTGATTTAGAGACAATCACTTTAGGAAGCTGCTGAAGCCACGGTCATCAGGCGGGCTATAAAACGCTCCGCTGTGCAAATCACCTCAGATGTGCTGTGTCTATCACGGAAGGGCACGAGAGAGACTGCAGTGCAGCTGCACATGCACATGATGTATTCCGTCAGACTGCTACACAAGTGTCCAGCAAACAGGATATAATATAAATATATTTAATATTGTCACCCTCTTAAAATAATGGCCCATGTCGTATTTTCAAGTTTTTTCAAAAAACTGAAAAAAAAGAAAACCAAATATAGAGTCTGATATTTATTAATCAAAAAACATTGTTGTCAAAAAATGACTTAGGCCATTAATGTAAGACATATCAAAAATTAGGAACAGAATTAGATTAGATTAGAAATAGATTATGTATGTAAATAGGTGTTTAGGCCACCATCTCTATGAACAGCTTTCTGAAGCAGGCATCTCATTTAAAGACCACCTTTATGTTTTACAGCTCAGTTTCTGCAACTGACATCTCGTGCACTGAATTGATCCTCTGCAGCAGTGCATTATGAAGGCCACAGCTCTCATGTTTGTCACTGTCATTTTATGCTAGGGTTGCAGGTCTGTCTCCCAGTGTTGGAAAAAATTAATTGCACTGAATAAAGAATTAGATCCACAGTTTGGACCGTGAGCGCCAACATGCATGACTAGAGTGGACCTCATCCCAAGTAAGGATGTTGAGTTTTCCAACACTCAACAAAAAAAAAAATCATCCTTAACACAGAGCCCTCTTTGTAGGACTTCAGACATTTCAGTGGTGTTTTAGTGCCAAAGTTTGTTTTTGAAAAGACTTAATTAAAAAAGGATTTTGAAAAAAAAATGCTAAGGATTGCAATTTGTGTAATTTAATATAACATCCTGCAGACTCACATGAGGGGCTCTCTGGCAATTTGATTCAGAAGAGGCAACAAAGGCGAAGAGTTTTTCAGGCTTGAATGGCAAATATACTCGCAGAGTCAAACACAATTGACTCAAGGACACGTGAACATTTAAAGTAAGAGCAGGAAGTTACCGTGTAAGAACTCTTTTGCAAGAACAGCTGTTGGCAATTTCTTCCGTCCTTTAATTTCCTAATTAATATTCCTATCACATCCATGTCTTGCTCAGCATGTGGAAACAGAAGACACAGTGGGACGGGGGATCAGATGGTCAAATGTGGAGACTGGGACAATGGAGTCAGGGTAAAAAAGGCTGGGGGTGTGATGCATGAACATCAGATGGCTTAAAACAGGGTGTAGCTCAGAAGGAAGGTTTGGGGTGACTGCAGCAGTTAATCAAGTGTATGAAACAGACTTGTGCCAGACAAGCTGCCACAAAGTCACACATGGGTACCCGTGTCCCTGAGGACAGATATGATACCAGATGTGAGATCGCATTGCTATTCACTCAGAGAGAATTTGCTCCTTTCATGCATCTTCGTCAGATGATATTGTGTGTTGTGTTGAACATTATTTATACATTTGACTGCTGATAAGTATCTTTATATCCTCCCACTCCACTACAAGACTTTGCCCGCTGACTACTGACGTTTGTCACAAGCACAAGCAGTTACATCCAGCACAATGTAATGTAAATTTCATACATTTGCAATTATGTGTTGTGTATTTTCGTCTGAGGGACAGACTTTTGTATTTTTAATGGGCCTACATCAAGTAAGGGGCACTGTAATGACATGTTTCCACGCTGACGAAGCGACACAGACACTGTCGTCTATAAATAAGGTGTTCGGTGTTCAGTGTAAATTGTAGAATCAAAAAAAAACCAAACCCGCACGTCGACATAGCAGGCAGAAGGACGCGTGAGCAAACTGCAACTATATTTCTGTTCAAGTACAAGCCCGGACAAGGTTGTGAGACTTTGTGTTAACGTCTGAATCGACAAGGTCACTTAAAAAAAACAAACAAACTGTGTTTCATATGGGCTTTTGGTTGCCTAGAGAAAAGAATTCTTTAAAAGGTATCAGAGAGAAATAAAGGTTATTGTGGTGACAGTCACTGTTGCATTGTCAGTAAGACACAAGTGGACTAACGGGGTGAAACAGCCTTCTTCATTCTTCCTTTTTCTGTTTTTAGATTTGACTCGACCTTATTAAGTTTTGTAGTCAGGGTTACTGCTGCTGTGAGAGTAAATCATCCTGTGGCCCAACTCACATCAAAAGTTTGCTAATATCAATGTTCAAATAAGTAAAATGCCACTGTGGGAGCAGATTAGTTCCTCTATATTTCATAAAAAATGAAAAATAGAATAGGTTTTCTTAAATATCAAACACAACAGTGTCGGCGAGTACATATCAAAGCAGCAGGGGAGACAAGAGATGCCGCTAAATCACTTCCCTTCAGTCTCATTCAGTAGACGGTGCTTGTGGCATCCAGCAACACCTGCCCACAATGTAACAGCTCACACTAATGTAATGCAATAAAGCCAATAACAGGAGTCCATAGTGAAATCAAATCCTGAAATAGTTGTACAATATTGTTTTGTGCCCGTAATGTGGCAGAAAGTCAGAGGGTGTTTGATTTGAGGGATTTAACTAAGGAGATTGATTTGACGTCCAACCTGAGTCAAAGCACACCTCTGGGTTCATGTTTATTCTGAATCACACAAACATGGACACGCACACACACGCACACACTCACACACACACACACACACACACACACACACACCTACCTCTTCCTCTGCTACTCTATCAGCGTATCTTACACGCTCTTCACTTCAGACTATGGGTTTCAAAGTCTCAGGCCCACTGTTACACACTGCGCTTCAGATTAACAAACTGTTTCAGATTAATTCTAATTCCTGCTAATTGAACCAGTTATTACCTCTTACAGTGACACTAAAATTATATCACAGGTCGATCTCAGAGGTGGCTAAATCACAATAACATTTAGTGGGAGGTCTCCCTAAACCCGGCTAAGTTTTAATGACGTAAAAATGCAATAACTCGTGCTCGTAATGCAGCATTGACTGGATACTTTTCTGTATTAAAGTCAATATTCAGTCACATTTTACAGAGTGAACAACACATGGCACCAAGTATCCTCATTTGGTTCTAGATTTCATTAGCAGCAGTGGCAGTGTGACACGGCTGGGCATAGCAACCTATGCTTTGAATTTAGGCAGTGTTATAGCTGACACATCCAGCATGAATCTTAACATCTAAAACAGTAAATATGAAAGGCGCTATGTTAAAGGTATGGGAAGTGACATGTATGCCCAGTTGTAATAAGGCCTGTTTAAACCTGCCTGAAATGTGAGGCAGAGGGTAGAGATGTGTTTCCTAGAAGAGATGAAGTGAGCCAGTTTCAGGTTAAATTCTGAAATCTACAGCCAATACACCATTTTATTAGTAACGCCTTTAATAGTAATTACATGATTGAATATCTAGTGAAGTGAGTCAACTCTGACATTTAGTTAGGAATAGCACCAAATTCTAAACAGCTCAGATCTTTCATTTGAAGTTCAGCAGCAGCAACACTGTACACACCGTTAAAGAGATTAAGACAACGATAGAGCTTTTAAAGTTGACAAAGAGAGAGAATTAAGAGAGAAGTTCTCACAGTTCAAACCTGTGCTGAGTGACTATTTCAGAGCGCAACCAGAGAGGAAATATACGAACAGGATGTCAAGTGCATGGGGATTTTCCCTCTGCTCTGCACATGGCAATCAGAGAGCTCCTGAGAATCACTGGAGCCTCAATACCCCAAGTCATCTTTAGCTCTATTGTCGCACAAACTGTTTAATAAGTGATAGAAACTGGGAAAAAACTTACTTCATTGCTTCTATCTCTTTTTTTTAAAGGCACAGTATCAAAATAAGATGTACTGCTGCATCCACAACGGGCCGATGTGTGGTGACGCACTCACATGTTCTTTGCTATTTTTATTACTTAGTAGTTTCTTCTCATCTGGTCTCATTCTCCATCCATCCCCTGCCCGTCAGTACTAAGTCATCATCGTATTTTTATTGTTGCTATCCTCGAAGGAGGAAATTAAAGAAGGCCAAAGCTGATGTTGTTGTGAAAATCTAAAATAAATGGCTTTAAAAAGCTAGTCCATATTTTGGTTTTGGTTGACTGGTGTTGGCAAACCTCCTGTCAGCGATGACAGCAACTTGACTACCCTCGCACTACGCACTATGTGTGCATGAACTTGTTTTCTAGCTGCTACAGACAGATAACCAAAAACAACTGAAACACTGATTTTCTGCTGAATATGCCCCTGCTTTCTCCTCTCCCACCATCTCTCCTATCTTTCACTTCTCCATCTTCACCTCCCACTCTCTGCAATCTGAGTCAGCCGGGCTCATGTCTAACACATCACGATCACAGTGGGCTGATTTGAGTAAAGATGAAATGCCAGACAGTTACAGGCCGCAAACCAAAATCTGAGTTTGATACATTGCCGCTCTCAAACTGAACCAGAGAGTGGATAGAGCTGCCGGGTGTCCTTCTTGTAACCCTGGAGGGCCAGGCTCTCATTTAGGATCAACATCCTCATCATCATCCCTGTCACCAGAGTACCTCTGCTGTGAACCCATATTGAGTTATTAATATCAAGAGGTGACAGGGTTGAGAACAACCATCACCAATCACCAAGCTGAAATAAAGTCCCACACAAAACTGATTAGATGGCTTTTGAGATTAGTTAGTTTCAGCTTAATTAAGATGCAGAACTCTATAATGAGGAGTTTTTAAAAACACAGTCGTGTTTCTGATGTCACCCCGCAGTTTTACTTCTCAAATTAAGTGCGGCAGAGCGAATTGTGTTTAACTGATGCTGTGGGAGGCTGGTTCACGCCATCTGTGCGACGAAATGTAACTTTTAGTTTTGATGAAATGAGGCATTCGCACGGACACAAACTCATCAGCTATGTTTTCAAATACAAGTGAAAACTCCAGGTTCAAGTTGAAATACTGTGGCGTGCTTGTCAGTGAGCGAGAAAAATTAGCACAGTGACGCTAGACACATCCTGTGCTATAAGAGCAGTGACAGCTCAATGGAGGGCATCCTGCTATGTGTGGCGTATACTTCACCCAAAGACACGCACACAGACTGAACGGAGTGTTTAGAAGTGCCACCACCACAACTTTGAATGTGTAAACCATCATCAGAAGTGTAATATATTAAACTACTGTCAGACTGCCCATTTAACTCTCATTTGCCCATTGTGCCTGTGAGGCAACACATCATCATCATTGCTTTGAAGGTGATTTTCCAGGTCAAGGCAGGTCAAGACAATTATCCTCTGTACACCGTGAGCTCAGCCACCCTCCAGTGTCGTCTCAAAAGCCTCCATTACGAAACCCCGGAGTGGAGTGGAAAGAAGCACTATGAATGACTGGTTTGATCGGAGCACAGAGGCTGTATTATGTGTAGCTCGGGTTGTGTCTGTGTTTTTCTTGTGGTTGATTTATAAAACAAATAGCCAGCAGTTGTGCTGATACAGCGGATTGTGAGCTGTAGTTCCCCCGCTTAAAACATTGACACATCACATCTTTGCTGGTGCAGCCCCTCCTGGCCTGCGTCAGAATAAACAGTTGTCCATTACTCAACGCTCTGATAAATCGTTCTGTTGTGCTGACGTATCCTGTGCCCACTGATTAATCAAAACATGGGAGCAAATTGCGTGCATGCAACAGCCTTGTGATGTAGCAAAACGTGGCTTTAATAAATTTCTTCCCTGACCATGCCTGAAAACTCCATACAGTCAAAACAAATCTAAAAAAAGGCATCCTACCTGTCCTGTGACTGCTCCTCGTACATCCTCTCCTTCCCCTCTTTGAAGAGCCGGATGGCCCGTTTGGATTTCTTCATAAGGCTGTCGATGTAGATTTTAAAGTATTCGTTTTCACTGAGCTGTGTGAGTCTCTGGTTTTCTTCATATTTGCCCAGTATAAGCCGCAGGTGCTGGTAGGCATCAGGTAAGATATCCAGGATGTATGGTGGACTGTTTTTCAGATGGAGCCTGGGATTTTGGCAGAGGCGGACCTGCGGCAAAGAAATACTGAATGCTAGTTTGATGCTCCAACATGTACACAACAACCGAGCAGGATCAGATGGAAATTAGATGGAATCTTGGCCTGCTGTTATTATTTTTATGTGACCTCTTGAAAACGGAGCTCTCATGCAGCTCTGGTTGAAACAAACAAATCAGCCATCTGCTGTTCTTGGACACATCCTTAATGAGTTATCATCAAGTTTGACGATTGTTGGCCAGCAAAGATGGGAAGTATTAGATAGTATTAAACAAATGTCTGAATCTATCAGGCCACCATCAGTAAAAAGTGAACAGTGAACACATGCAGGCCATTAGCATTAGCTCCACCTCTCCATGTGCAACGACAAAAATGTTCCTACTACCATCTGGCTGACAGGCTTGACGGGTTAATCACTCCAAACTTACAACTTTATCCATGAGCTTCCAGGTTTTCTCCACAGTCCGCCGGTCAGCAGCTGCTTGCTTCGGTGGCCCCACTGCATCCTGGATGGCATCGATTAAGCCTAAAATACGACCCTTACTTCGGTTTTGTCCACGTCCGCCAGGGTTTCGCCCACTAAGAGCAGTTGCCATTTCCTATACACTGAGACAAACAGTGATCTCTGTCAATTACTGAACCCCTCAACTTTAAAATGACACAACACAGAGCTGGATCTTTTTTATTTAGGAATACACTCCAGTGAACTGCTACAACAGCACAGATGCTGCTGTTATTACAGCTTCCTCTCCTTTCTGTGGCCTACTGCTCAGCAGAGACCTGGAGGAGGTTTCAGGGTTTGACTGATGCCTAACAGGCCTGTCTGTGAAGGGGTTCCAGCATCACCGGACGTCTTTGAGAGTGTTCAGAGGTTCCTCTGTTCGGTGCAGAACTTTCCTCTCATTAGCTTATCATTATGAGAGAATGCGCCAGTATGACAATTGTCAGCATAAGAGTCATTCACTTCACCTACGGTGAAGTCACAATCTTTCCAAATCATGACTTGTTTCAGTCAGTGCTCTGTACACACTGCATGTCCCGTCAGTCCTTGACATGTCAGTGTCAGTGATATGACAGTGTCCTCCCTCAGGACTGTTGCTGTCCACTATTGATCACATCATTTTCACACAGTAATACACCTTGGCTTGGTTTTAAAATGAAACTAACCAAATTACACGAAACAAACTGCTCACTGCTTACACTGAGCCATTTTAGTTTTAAAGATCAGTTCACACCTATCACTGGTTGTGCTGTGGTCTATGCCTGTGTGGACTCGGTGTGCTTCTATTGTTATTGTTTACAAGGTGATCCAGTGTTGTTTGGAGTTGTGTAGTTGTTTAAGTGCCATCCCATAACCATCCTGTGTTGTTTCCTGTGGGCTGATTTCATGAGTGACTCTGACTGAGCGGCCAGAGCAGTTCTCACAGTCCTTTAAAGCCCGTAACAGGAGGTCTCTTTCCAGTCACTGGAGCTTTGTCGACTCTGGTGAATCGATGAAAAAACACAAAGTCCTAACTTACCAAACCACCAGGGAATGTCTGCTGGGATCCCTGCTGAACTCGGTACAGATCCAGCGCTCAAAAATCAAGGAGTGTCCAGAGGAGAAGAGTGGCAGAAAAAGTATTCAGCGCGTTAAATCCCGTCAGTTCACTAACAATCCTCCATGTCTGACGGTGCTCTTATTAAAGCTGTTCCCCACTTGCTAACGGAGGAGTTGGATAAAGGCGAAGCTGGGCGCTCTACGCCGTGTGTTTTGTACAGCGACATCAGTGTGAAGTTAGCCGCTGGGACAAACTTCACATCCTGTTTCACGTTTCAAAATAAAGCCTCTATTTACGGACAAACTCATTTCCATTCAGTTTGCAATTCGCAGCTGTATACTCGGCTTTTATTGAACTGTATCCTTCAATAAAGTTAACCAAGCTGTTTAAACCTACACGGTACTTGTCCTTTCTACAAACCACTGGGACGTCTCCGTCCTTTAATTTGAAGAAAGTCTCTTCATTTCCTGTGCTGTCCGTCTGTGTCGTGGCCGGTTTGATGCAGTTGTTCCAGCGGTAGGAGGGTCAATGGGAGTATGAAGCAATATTTTCCAGGAACCTACCAACGCAATGACAGAAGCGACCAGACAACCATTGGTGCTCTGTGACGATGTCACTAACGTCAGGTTTGACGGAGTCGTAAAGAGCAGCGACCTCCGGTTTCACCGCTGAAGATAAAAGCCTCTCTGACAGCAGGACCCTGAGGGTTTGCTCCTGTATCACGATCGCCGGAAGACCACGTCTGGACACTATTGTATCGGATAAAACAATGAACGAAAAGGAATTTGTAATTACCAATATGTCAGCTGACAATATGGACACTATCTTTAAAACATATAAACATGTTTCTGAAGCCATATTAACGTGTACTGTTTACAGAAACAAACTTGTATTTAAGGGTGGTTTGCATGTGGTTGTCTTTTCAACAGAATTGTGCAACCCTGCATTGTAAATGCATTTTACATTTAGGCTACAGCTGTGACTTAGACGTCAGTTCTTCCAAGTGGCACTGCGCGTTTGCTTCCTATAATAGGAGACATTTCATGCTTTTATTTTGGAGGTACATCGGTCTGTTTTCCGGCGCCGTTCCTGCTTCATGCTGCTGTCTTGGTGCAGCCGCAGGGAAGAGGGAATGGAGAAGGGCCGCTCCCAAATAAATTCACGCAACTCCTCTCACTCCGAACAATAAAGCAGTGTTGTACCGGAAATGACACACGAAGCAGTGTGGGTGTTTGAAAAATGTCATTCTTACTACTACTACAGTTATTTAGCTGTAACTGAAGCTAAATGATCATAATTCTAACGAGTAATAAAGTAAAGCACATCGCTACAGACGAATAATCAAAAACAATCATATAAATAAACTCACCACAACTGTAATCGATGTAAAATAATATTTGAATTAATCAAATTAATTAAAAAGAATACAAGCAAAAACATTAAATGTTTCTCGATCTTTCACTGACAGAAACTGATCAGTTGGGTTTGATGAAACATGAATGTGGTTCATCTTTACCTTCTTTCCTGGCTTCGCTTTCATCCTTTATTTTGATTCATACCACATCTCATGTAAACATGCAGAAATGCACATACAATAAGGTATGGTCTATTGTGTGAGTGTATCATTGATCATACTATGAGTCTGTCATTTAGTCAGTGATGCTCTGAAGCCTGTTACATGCTGCTTGCTTGTGTCTGTCTGCCATATTTCATATGATGGTTGCTTTTGTAGTTCAAATCACCTGGAGAGATAAACAAACAACTCTGAAACCTTTTTTAAGGTGCAGATGAGATCACTGATTGAGATGTGTGTCCCAGTCAGCACAGCTGGTGTGACACTGGTGGAGGATCCACTGATGTAGGAAGTACTCTATAGAATCAGATGTGTGTCAATATAAAACTTCTAAATACAAACTTAATCTACGAGTTAGACCTGAGGTTGATGTGGAAAGTAGCAAACATAAGCAAAAGCTGGATGTGCAGGAAGTTACATTTTTGAAGATATTAATCAAAAAACACATCACACGCAATATTTTGTTACAATGCAGTTTCCTATTTTCATAAAGCCACTCACCAATCCTGTGTGGGCATAACTAACACATAGCAATAATATCCTTTTACAGGCAATGAGGCAAACATCTAAGTGTGGTTTCAACATTGGGACAGTGCAACCAGAGGTGGACACAGTACATATTCCCATTACTTTAGGCGAAGTTTAGGTGATCATTTACAGAATGTGACTTTCAAAACAACCTGGCGAGTGCAGCAGGATGTAGTAGGATGGAGTATTTTTAATTTAAATCCCCACCCCACCTCAACAGAAAAGCATGATGGCAGATTTCTCACACAGCTCTGCCAGCCCTGTGTGCGACCATATGTGCATCAGAACACCAGTGAAATAGCTGCATCATTAAAAAAAATAAATAAAAGAATCAACCTACGTTCGAACCCCAGTTACACACCATTATCTCATAAAATGAAGTTCTGATTAATTTGATAAACTATTAGTTGTGACATACATGCATTTTCTTTTGTGATGAACACATCATATATCATGTTTCAGAAAAGAAAAGTTATCTTTTGAGTGAAATTATGTTTTCAGGTTAAGAGTAATGGCACCTTCATATAAATACAGTGGAGTCAAAGCTAAAACATAAGTCTTTAAAATGCAGTGGAGTCACCAAGTCTTGAAAAACTACTATAGTTAAGTGCAGATGCACAAACAATGCACATCAGTTATATTTACCTCTCTAGTTCAAACTATGTTGGTTTGGATAAAATGATCACGTGTATTTTGCACTGCAGGTAACACAGGAAATGAAGACAGTCAAATGAAAGACAACATTTATGTCCATTTTGGTTTGGCGACAGGCGTGACATCTCACTGTTGCCAGCACACTGATCAGCACCCGTCTCCTCTTCTTCTGACTCTTTGTATCAAACCTGCACAGGAAATGGGCCTGCAGGCAAAGTCCCTTTCAGCCAATCAAATGTTTGTATAGCAGGTCTAAATAGTGTGTTTTATAAAAATACAACAGCCTCTGGGATGACACATCATAATGAAAATATTAGACAAATTAGCTTAGAGTCCAGATGGAGATGTACAGTATCGATTTAACCTTTGACTTTCTGTGTTTCTTCAGTGTATGTCTCGTTAGCCCACTGAGATACAGTGTATTCACAGCTCTGAATGGTTGTTGTTAATGCAGACAGCTATTTTCAACACAGAGAGCCTACACATAGTCGACATGTGAAATGTTGATACTTGGTTATTATTTTGGTACTCCCTACTGTTAATAGTTTTAGATTTTTATAAGGGGCCTTATAGTATCATTTTTTCTAGTGCAACTAGTATTGAAGTCATTTCAGCCACCAGGTCAAATTGAAACTGCATGCTTATTGCTATTGTGAAGCCTATGTTTATATTGCAAATGCGCTGGCATAATATGATCTTCTAGGAAGCAGTATTGATAATTTAGTATTTTTTTCTGTTGATGTTTTCAAATATGATGCACAGCTTCCCCCACTGGATGGTGCTTTTGAGTAAGTCCAGCCAGATTTGAAGTAGAAGTAGTAGGAGAGCAGTTCCGCTGATCATTCCAGTGTGTTTTGATGTTTTTTAGCAGCAGGTGGAAAAGTGTGTAACTTGCTTTGGCTGTAAAATGTGGAAATAAAACTAGTGAGTATAAGCATGTTCATCTCTGGCTGAAATATGAGATGTCTGTATCAAAGTTTGAAATATGTAGAACATCACTGAATGAATGTTGAAACAAAAGGTGTTACGTCTGGTATGTGCATGCATTTATTATTCTGTTCAACATCAACCTCAGATGAACCAAAACAGAACTATGAAAGAAACTGCAGTGTGCCGCTTTGGGTGGTGCTCAGTGTGGGTGGAGTCAAGTCAGATATTTGTGCCATGCCCCAAACTGCACACTGCACTACTGCACTTTTCTAGTCTTCTGACAGCTCAAAGTGCTTTTATACTACATATCAGTATTCACCAGTTCACACCCATCCATACAGCCGTGGCATACAGGAAAGGATTCATATACATTCACATACCAAAGGCACAGTCAACTGGAGCAATTTGGGGTTCAGTAACTTGCCCAAGGACACTTCAATATGCAGCCTAAAGTAGCTGGGGATCAACCCACCAATCCTCTGATTAGAGGACCAACCACTCTACCTCTGAGCCACTATTGTACAATTGTAGCCTGGCAAATGAAACTGGCACAGAATATAGATATTTATTTTTAAAGTCAGAACAAAAATATTTAAGTTCGGTTGAGAAGAAAACAAGAACCGTTCTTGTCCATAAACAAAAACAACATGCATGCTGATGCGTCTCCTCCACGCATTAAGAGACCTATCTAGTCTGTTTCTGTTTCAACACCCATAGGCCTTTCAGTGTATTCGTTTCAGTGGTAACATCAATGACCATAAATTACTGGTGCTACAAATCCCACTACAACACACTGGAGAAATGAGTATGCTTAATACAAACGAGTATAGGAATACAATACTAATTATATTGAGTTTAACACTGCCAACATCCATTTGCATTCAACAAATACAGACACATTACCGCACAACATTTTACAGTCTGTCACTTAAAGTCAAAGTTTAAAAAAGAGAAATGTCCAAGTCTAATAAAAAAAAAAAATAAACACCTTCATGAATGAAAGGGGCAGATTAAACTACAGTAGAATCACTGGTCAAATGTAGAATTAAGTTGGCACATCATTAAACAGGCTGGAGGTAGGACTGGAACACAACCAACTACATCATCCCGCTGGTCAGGAAGCAGAGCTGAGACAAAAACTCAGAATTGAACTGATGACCTAGTGAGCACCATCAAACTATCATCAGTTAAAGTTTCAACACAAACCAAGGGGCTTACCCTGAACAGCTTCTCTGGAATGACAGGACTGTCAATGTTTTCCTTGGTCCAAGGTCTGTGGTCAATCAAATCTGTGTTGGACACCTTGGTTGACCATCCAGGTTTTGCCTACATGCAGTGAGATTCAGCCTAATTCTACACTTCACACATTCTCTCTCTTCACATGGGACATGCAGTCACCTGTTTCTGTAACTCTGATGTATGATTACATTAAAAACAAAGACAGTGAAATATTAAAATTAACCAAATGTTTGATGGAATATGTTTCAATAATTTTACCATGTATAGCTATTTACTAATTTCAATAAATTATCAGTTCTTCTTATATTACTGGAAAAATAGTATAAGATGTATAAGAATGCACACCCACTGCCTGTTCATATGTGATTATTCAGTGTTTACGTCCGTCAGGAGAGCTGAGGGAAACCCTGGACACCAAAGCCACATCGACCCCACCCTTATCAGCTGAGAACAGACTCACAGAGCAGGCTGTCTCACAACCCAACACAACTTTCCATCCAATCATACACACACATGCTGGGTGTTATATCTTTCTGACATCACGACCTGGTGGTCAACCAATATCTGGAGGGAGGAGATACATAACATTTTGAAGACAATAGTGTCAACCTGCCTCATTCCTACAGATCTCCAGAGAGTTTACCACCTCAGCAGACCAGCACAGCACTCTCTCAGATGACTTCCTAAAACGTGTGTTGTCTTCTAGGTCTTTACAACTTTAACAAGAGCACACGGTAAGTTTATTTTATCCTTCAACATGATTTTGTTGTGTTGTCATGGGTACTGATATGGATTATAGCAAGCAGGAGATTGATTTTGTCCTCATAATATGTACATGTATTTATTATGTCTACAAATTGCAAGTAAACATTTCTGCCAGTGATGTGCAGCTCCTAAAGAAAACAAAAACATCTTTTTCAGTTGTACGCTTAAAAGATTAGGTCTTAGCAGTCTGTGCAGATGACTCTGAGAAAACATAACTGCACACATGGAGAAACTTAAAGAAAACAAATCAAGCATATGAAATAAAAACAAGAATGGAATAACATAAAATTGAAACTATACAAGAGCAATATCCACTCATACACACATAAATGCCTACTGTTTTAAATCAGGCCAGAAAAAAACCCACCACATCATATTGTAGATTATGATCTGCAACATAGATCATCAAGTGATATTCTGTCTGTTTTCTTGACCAACAGAGCAAAGACAACAGACAACAGGATGACCAAAAGAGAAAACGAATGGACAATGGAAAACACCATGCAGTTAGGAGACAAAGAAACACAAATATTAAAAACCACAAGGGAGTGTATCAAAAGACAGAGACAATTGACATGTCAAGTATTGGAGGAGATTGAACAACTTTTGGAAGAGACACAAAGAGAGAGGAATGAAACTGACTACCTTAAGAGAAAGACGGAACAGCAACAGGAGGACATTCACAAACTGGAAGCTGAAAAACTTGAGCAGTGCTTGTTAATAAAAAGACTGAAATTACAGATAGAAAATGTTACTCAGAAACTTGTGAAGAATAAAAATGAAGCAACTCAAGAAAAAATCCAACTGCAGAACTTGTGGGCTGAGATAGACCGAGAGAGGGAAACTTTGGACAGAAAACGTAATGAGATTATGAATGAGCGGCGCAATTTGGAAATGATAAAGTACGATGAAACAAAATCACTTAAAAGTGAGGAAGCCAAAGAAGTGATGGATCAGTCACAGCACTGGCAGGATACGAAGGAGAGGCTGATGGCTGACAGTCTGCTCACTCTAATGGACAAAAATAAGAAAATAATGCTTGAAATGAAGCAGGTAAAGGAACAAATGGAGAAATATATGGCAGACATAAGGCAAGAGCTAGAGAGAAATAAAAAGAATATAGAATATAGAATATATAGAAATCAAATTGAAAACATCAAACATGACATGAATGTAAATATTAACAAGGTGAAGCAATGGTGGACAAAAATTCAAAGAGATTTTCAAATGCAGAAAGACACAGTCCCAGAAGTGGAAAGACAGAGGCAAGGACATGACACCTTCAATACTGTGAAGCTAAAACTCTACAGAATCCAGGAAGAGATGGAGAAGCTTTGGGATGAGTTGGAAGACAGTGAACAACAACTGGACTCTCAGATGGAAACACAAGACAGAGAGATGAAGCTGGCACAGGTCAATATGGAAAGAGATGAGATTGAAAGAATGAAAGCTGAAATTCAGACAGAGAGAGAAAACACTGAGAGGGACAGACAGTTAGTGAAAGCAGAAATGGATGCATTGAACAATATGAGGGAGAGCACTGAAAGGCAAAAACAGGAGCTGGATGACAAGTTACAAAGAACCAAAAAGGAGATTAGAGAGATGGAAGTGATGAACACTGAGATTGGAATTAAGAAAAATGAACTGCTAAAAATGATGAGAATGAGCAGAAGACAAAAGGAAGAGATCAGCATGATGAGGGCTGAGATGGAACATGCTCAACAAGACATCGAGGAAAGACAGGATAAGAGTCAGGGGCAAGGGGTGAACACTGAGGGCAGGTTTGATGAGCAGAAGATTATGATCAAACAAGATGACAGAACCAGAGAAATGATACAACATCGAGAGCGTCAGTTTGAGGAAGACAACAAGGAAACAAGCACCGAATATGAAATGAACACTGGCATGCAGGGAGTGATTCTTCAAATAGAAGATATCAGAACGATGCTGCGTAGGGTCAGAGAAAACACTGAGGAAAACAGGAGAGATGTTACAGAAGAAAAGAGTCAAAACAAATGGATGAATTTTCAAGCCAAGAGAAAGGGACGGGTGCTTGACCAAAAGCTGGAGAAGACCATGAGAGAGAGGGACGAGGTGGAAATTGCAAAGATAAAGATACAAAGACAGAAGGAGGAGTTTAAACAAAATCTGTCAAATACAATTCTGACAATGGGTGAGATGAAAGCTAACTTAGAAAGAGTGGCTGCAGAGATAAACAGTGCCCGGGAGGAGATGCTCAAAGCACAAAGGAAGATGGAGGAGAACAAGGAGAAAGTAAAGAAACACAAGGTAAGTGAATCTGTGGTTTCTTTTTTCAGTCTGGTCTACTTTTTATTCTTGAGTCAAAGTCAACAAGAAGATGTTTCCAGGTGAAATGCACAGGTGTATTTAATTAAATGAACAATGGTTTGTTTCCTTTTAACAGTAACAGGATCCAGGTATTATCTTGGGATGATTGAATGGACCCGCGCTGTCAGTAATGTTGTTAGCTGAGCCTGTGCTTTTGTTAGCATAACATGTCAAAACGTCTGCTGCGACAAAAGATCTTCATTATGTTCCTTGCAATCATTTCATGTTATAGTGTTTGGCTGTTAAAGATGATGAGGCAACATACATCAAAGTGCTGACTGTCAGTTATCACCAGTTCTCAGCAGAATTTGTGATACCAACAGAATCATTTGAACTATGCTACAATCGCACAGAATTTCTATATGTGCTGGCTTGTTGGATTTTTTACTTTGTTGTCCTGCCCTAGTTACATTCTGCTCACAAAATGACATTAAAAACTGACTATATGCAGATGTGCAATTGTTTTCTATTTCCAAAGTTTATTAACTGGACCCTGATTTCCTCTTTTTAACTGAGAAGTTCATTCTCTGTGTATACATGCTGGAAATTTCAAGTTTCCACATCACTATTGAGCTTTTAGCTTGAATTGCTGAAGGAATGCAGCACTTGTACTAAGACTATACTTAAAGTAACTTGGCCCACAGTCAGTCAGGACTATTATGAGTCAACATGGGCTTAGCTCATAGACTGGAGATATTCTCTATGTTCAGTTACTGACAGTTATTGTCAATAATTCCGTGAGAAGACCCAAACCAGCAATGTGTTTGTCAGTCTCCTATACTTTTTGAGTTTCCCTCCCTGTCCTTCAGCTCTCATGTGCTAAGGATATTGGTTCTACTAAAGACAATTATGGGAGATTTTGCCACAGGGCTTTCTGCCAGACAGGTCATTTCAACAGAGACCATGCAAGGAAGGAGGAAACAGAGGAGCTCTGTGGCATCAGGTTTTGAATGCACAAATAATACCTGTAAGGAAGGTAATCAATGTTGGTTTAGGGCTGCACATGAAATAGGGTTATAGCGAGAAATCACTTTGGTGATTGATGAGGCCTCACTTTCAAAAACAAAGTAGAAAGTCCTTACAACAGAGTTCTAGAGCCGATAATGTAGAGATCCCAGAGTAGCTGGAACTGTTTTACTGTAATGTCAGCACTTACAGATGATGATAAGTATAATGTTTTAATTACCTAAAATACAATGTAATGGTTTACTCTGGTACTTCAACAGAATTTGTGTGTGCAAACTACTATCATACATGTTTTACTTTGTAATGTTTTCACTATGCTTATTCTTACTTAAAACAGAGTATTTAACAGTCTGGTTATATAATGTGGGGCATGTTTGTGTAGATGCTCTAGAAGACTCACAAAAAACTGTTAACTCACTCCAGTGATGTGTCTATGAACCATTTTAAGCCTTACAGACATATAAGGCTTTTTTAGGAGCTAACCATGGCATGACACCCTGTCTCACTCTCTCACTCAGGCAGCATGTTTCAGGTAATGTGGGGCAGGTTGGAAAAATGGGATGGCCCTTCTTAGATAGAAAAGCAGGCTTCCTTGCTACTTAGCAAATGTAAACCTTTTATTAAACAGGAAGCAGTTGCCATGTAATACAATGTATACGCATATTATTGGGCCTGTTAATTTTAAATATTTTGGCACTATTAGCCATTTTAGTTTGAACAATGTAACACATCACCCAACCTTTACTAGCACTTACTTAGTCCTTTTTTTTTTTTGCAAAGGATGTGCTGAGTTCCATGAAAGCTCGTGTCAGCAAATGGCTTACAGCAGAATCTGCAATCAAAAAGACTTTTTCAGTGAGTATATCTGAACTTCAAGAATTACAGAGAGAACCACACAGAGACTCCTTCAAAGATCAAACAACTGAAATTACAACAGACCAAGAGGGGGCAGAAGATGAAATGACAAAAGATGCCATGTCTTTGCAGCTATTTCTAACATTAGAGGATGAGCATCAAAGTGAAGACATAAAAACACAGGAGGATATGCATTCAGAGGTCACCCAGAGACAAGAACTAGATTTTTTTGCAGTGGATACAGGGGAAGAGCAGAATGTTTTCCTACAGATGCTGACAGAAATTCATGAGGAAACATCAGTGGATGATGATCAGACAGAATTAGCAAGTGTGAGCAAAAACATAAAAGTGGAAAATCAGATATCCAAACTCAAGGAGAGGGAGAGGAAAATAAGGGAGGAAATAACGAATGCAATGAAGAACATGGAGGAAAAAAATCAAGAGATTAAAAGACTCATCATGGAAATAAATTTCCTGCAGAGACAGAGACCAGAAACTGAAACTGACACCAGTGTTTTCAAACATAGAATAATTAAATATGAAGAGAAAGCGAAAAAAGAGGAGGGTGAGGATACGATAAAACAAGAAGCAACTGATGAGAATGGCTTGATGACACTGGATGTTAGGAAGCAAAAACAAAGTCAGGAGTCAAGAGAAGATCTACAAATACATGTTGAGGAGATGGATGAAGGATCTTTTAAAACAGACACATGGAGTGCTGATATACAAAGACTTAGGGCAGAGATTTATAAAACACAAGAAATCATAAGACTACTGAAACCAGAACTTGAAAGCCAGGGTGAAGGAAGCAACATCAATAAGGACAATAAAAATGAAGACAGTGAAATTGAGGCACTGCTAAAAGACATGGTGCAATTTCAAGAGCATTTGAAAATGGTAAATACTGCAATGAGGCAAAGTGAACTGCGACTGAAAGAACAAATGACCAACATGAAATTCACAAAATTTGTAGCCAAAAAACAGAGAAGAGAACTGAATCAGAGGTTAGAGAAAACTTTGAGAGAGAGAGATGAATTAAATATTTTGAAAATAAAAATGCAGAGACAAACTGAAGAGACTCAGCAGAAGTTAGAGAAAATGTCAAATCTTAAGCGCACCATGGAGAAAATAGCTGCTAACATTAAAAAGAAAAGAGAAGACATTGAGATCAATATGGAGGACAGCAAAGTTAAACTGACACAGTTCAAAGATTTGTACTCTACAATTGAGGCTACAAAACAAGAACTGGAAAACAGCTATCTTTTAATATCCCAGGAAAGAGCTGCCTTTGTCAGATTAAAAACTGAAATCAGGCAGCAAAAGGATACTACTGAGAATGAGAACAGAGGCATAAAGAAACATGTCACATCTGCAACAAAGGTAGAATGGGACAAAATGATAAAAAACAGAATGGGCAAAGACATGGAGGAAATGGAAAATGAAATTGTCAAACTCAAATTGGAAAACGAAAAACTGGAGAAGTCCATAAAAATAATCATGGACAGTTTGGATCAAAAAAATGGTGAAGTTGAACAACTGAAAAAGGCAGAAAGAGAAGAGATTGAGATGCTGAAACAACAGATTCAAGCAGAGAGGGAGAATGCAAGAATTGCAAGCCTACACAATGGGACAGAAACACAGGACATCCACTGTTTAATGGAGAATATTGAAAGGCAGAAATCAGAGCTTGAGGCCAGAGAGTGCACAATCAAAAGAGAAATGAGCAAAATGGAGGTGCTGAAGTCAGAGCTTGAAACAAAGAAAAAAGACAGTGAAGAACTAATTAGAATTAGCATAAGGAAAAAAGAGGAAAGTGAAATAATGTGGAATGAAATACAAAGAGAAAAGGAATTACTGAAAAGAGACACAAAAAAGAGAAGGAGGGAATTAGACCAAAGACTGGAGAGAACCATGAGAGAGAGGGATGGGTTAGAATTGCTGAGGATAAAACTACACCGACAGGCTGCAGAGCTGGCTGAGGAGAGGCAGAGTATCAAAGACAAGACTCTAAAATCTGAAATGGTACGCTGCAGCTCAAAAGTCACCAATTCCATTAGTGACCTTCAAAACACAAGAAAAAAGATTCATGAACATTTGGATACAATTAGAAGGGAATTGGGAATTCTGAAAAATGTAAATGTGCATTTAGAAAAACAGATAGAAGACGTCAAAACATTAAAAGCTGAAAATGGGACTTTAAAAGACAACATGAGCAGAATAAAGTTACAGATAATGAGGGACTTTAAGGAAAAAGGTATACAAGCAACAGCTGATAAGGATAAAATGTGTCACATGTGGGATGACATTCAGCAACAAAAGCAGCAGCTTGAAATCAAACTAGAGAGCATTAAAAGAGAAATAAGAGAAATGGAAGTGTTGAAGTCTGCCTTGGAAATTGAAAAAAGAGAAAACCAACATTTAATCCGAAAAGGCATTCGAAAAGAGCAGAAAGTCAAGAATATGTGGGCTGAGGTCAAAGAAGAAAAAGTTGCCCTGAAGAGGGAGAAGAAGAAGAGGAATAAAGAGCTTGACCTGCGACTGGAAAGGATTGTCAGAGAGAGGGATGAACTAGAGATCACAAAACTAAAGCTGCAAAAACAAATTGAAGTTGAAATGACAGTTGGGGGGAGGTCAGGAGTCACAGAAGTTCTAAGTCAAATTCAAAAGCCTTGGGGACAAAGTGACATATATATGGAAAAAGATAAACATGACATGGACAGTGCTGAAAAGGATAGACAGGGGCTTGAAAGTGAAAAAGATAAACTAGAAGGAGCTCTGTCTGTGTGGAAAACAAGGAAAGATCAAGTGCTCAGTAACATACAGACTCTAAGAGGCAAGCTCAAACATCTGAAGGAAAAGACATGTGGAGAGATTCAAAACAAAATAGACAAATTAGACTGCAAGAATCAAGATGTGCAAAGACTGAGTCTTGAATTGGAGCAAAAGCTTAAAGGCTTTGATCAAGATAGAGACCAACTGCTGGGCTACAAGACGCTGATACAGAGAGAAAAGGACGTTCTGAGTAGTATATTATCAGACATGGTCACGCAGAGACAAGACATGGAAAATCAAAGGAAGCAAAATCTTCTGTTGGAAAAACAACATCTTGACAAACTGAAGACAGAACTGATGCAGGAGGGAGCAGATGGGGATAAAGTGAAGGAAAAGATGAACAAAGACAGTGGCTGATCTGGGAAAATGATGAGGATGACATCCAAAGACAAACTGGAAATATTAGAACAAGATAAAGAAGTTCCTACATGATGAAAAGACAAGCTGGAAAATGACAAAAGTGGAGCTCCAGAAGAAGAAGGAACATGCAGACAATCTACTTGATGAGATAAACAGAGGTTCGGACTGCAAGATGGCTCTTCAGCTCAGTCAGATAGAGAGATAGACTTGGATAACGCCAAGAACACCATTACATACAACAAAAAGAACAAGAACTCAAGAAGAAAAGTTCAAAAGCCAAACAGAAATACTGAAGGCAGAACTGACAAAAGAGAGAGAAGATCTACAGAGGAAGGAGAAGATAAACCAAGACAGACTAAACTTGGAGTTGATAAGGTCTGACATCCAGAGACAAACCTAAAATATTAGAACAAGATAAAAAAGTTCTAAATGATGAAAGACAAGATTCGATAGGGGTGAAAGAGAAAATGAACAAAGATAGCCTTGGATCTGGAGCTGTTTAGACTGACATTCAGAGACAAACTGAAATATTAGAACAAGATAAAAAAGTTCTAAAATGACGAAAACACAAGATCTGATAGAGGAAAGAGAAATGAACAAAGACAGGCTGGATCTGGAACTGATGAGGATGACATCCACAGACAAATTTGAAATATTAGAACAAGATAAAAAGTTCTACATGACGAAAGACAAGATCTGATAGCGTGAAGGAGAAGATGAACAAAGACAGGCTGGATCTGGAACTGATGAGGATGACATCCAAAGACAAATCCGAAATATTAGAACAAGATAAAGAAGTTCTACATGATGAAAAAGACAAGCTGGAAATGACAAAAGTGGAGCTTCAGAAGAAGAAAGAACATGCAGACAATCTGTTTGATGAGATAAACAGAGAGAAAACCATCATCAAAGACGGCTCTTCAGCTTCAGTCAGAAAGAGAGAGAATTGACAATGTCATGAACACCATTGTCCTACAACAAAAAGAAAAAGAACTCCAAGAAGAAAAGTTCAAAAGCCAAACAGAAATACTGAAGGCAGAACTGACAAAAGAGAGAGAAGATCTAGACAGAGTGAAGGAGAAGATAAACCAAGACAGACTGGACTTGGAGTTGATGAAGTCTGATATCCAGAGACAAACTGAGATATTAGAACAAGATAAACAAGTTCTAAATGACAAAAGACAAGATCTGGATAGCGTGAAGGAGAAGATGAACAAAGACAGCCTGGATCTGGAACTGATGAGGGATGACATCCAAAGACAAACTGAAATATTAGAACAAGATAAAAAGTTCTAAAACGACAAAGACAAGATCTGGATAGCGTGAAGAAAGAAGATGAACAAAGACAGTCTTGATCTGGAGCTGTCGAGGACTGACATTCAGAGACAACCGAAATATTAGAACAAGATAAAAAGTTCTAAATGACGAAAGACAAGATCTGGATAGAGTGAAAGAGAAAATGAACAAAGACAGGCTGGATCTGGAACTGATGAGGGATGACATCCACAGACAAATTGAAATATTAGAACAAGATAAAAAAGTTCTAAATGACGAAAGACAAGATCTTGGATAGCGTGAAGGAGAAGATGAACAAAGACAGGCTGGATCTGGAACTGATGAGGGATGACATCCAAAGACAAACTGAAATATTAGAACAAGATAAAGAAGTTCTACATGATGAAAAAGACAAGCTGGAAATGACAAAAGTGGAGCTGGAAAAGAGGAGAGAACGTGCAGACAACCTGTTTGATGACATAAACAGAGAGAAAACCATTATCAACGATCTGACTCTTCAGCTTCAGACAGAAAAAGATCATGCTGACAATGTCATGAGCATGATTATTTTGAAACAAAAACAAGAACTCCAGGCAGAAGAGCCTGAACGAATAAAACACAAACTGGAAAACACTAAAGACAATTTGCTCACAGAAAGAAAAGGACTGGAAGTTTGGAGGAAGGATCTCAGCAAGCAGGACGAAGAGCTTGAAGATGCCATTAACAGCATCAGTGTAGAAAGAGAACAAGTTACTCAAATGAAAAGTGACACTGAGAAGCAGAGAGAAATGCTTTTGAAAGACAAGGACAGAATAGAGGACAAAATGTCTGAGCTTCAGATGAGAGAACATCAGTTCATGAATAAAATAAAATCAGTAGAAACTCTGAGGGTAAAACTTAAACAGCTGAATGAGTGCATGAGTCAAGACGTGAAAAGCAAAATGGACAGTCTGCAACAAAACACTGAAGCTCTGCACATGACAAACACTGTCATGGAACAAAGGTTTGCAGAACTTGACAAACTGAAGGCAGAACTGATGCAGGAGAGAGAAGATCTGGACAGAATTAAAACAAAGATGAACAAAGACAGCCTGGACCTGGAGTTGATGCGGTCTGACATCCTGAGACAAACTGAAATATTAGAATTAGATATAAAAGAACAAAAAGACATTTTGAAAATCCTATATACAAAGCTCCAAAGTAAAAAAGAAGACACCAATGTTGACAATATGAACCAAGAATACGAAGAACTTTATCAAATGGTGAGAACTTTTCAAATGAGGAGGATGGAGCTGACAGTCAAAATCGACCGGCTAACCTATATAATGAACCGCATGGGAAGTCTAAGAGCTCATTTCCAGGAACTGAACCAAAAGACACATGACTATCTTCAAAAGACTATAGATAGATTAGAGCAGAATAAACAAGATGTACACCAATTGACATCATTATTGAGAATCAAGCATGAGGAACTTAACAAGAAAAATAGGATTACCGGTTATATTAGGCTGATTTCCACAGAGAAAAAACAAGCAATGACTGTGAAGTTTGACAGTGCAGTTCAAACAGAAGTTGCAGCAAAAGAATGGCTGCAAGAGCAACTTGCCAAGAAGCATGATTTGAATAAACTCAAAATGTTTAAATTTGACAAAGATGTTACATGGACAGATGCAGTCACCCAGACTGAATATGAACATCAGCAGAAGTTAGAGGAAGACAAAAGCGCAAAACTGTCAGAGTCACTGGCAGTGCCAGACACCAGAATGTCCAAAAAAGATTGTTTGAGAAACATCTGGAAAGACACTAAAAGGGATCAGAGCGAGATTGATCACATGAAGAGCAGGGGTCATGAGTTGAGAAACAATCTGGAGAAAAGACTAAAGGTGGTCAATCAGTTTGTTAAGAGAACATGGTTACAGAAAGAAAAGGAACTAATTGAGAGAACAACCCTGGAACAAAGATTAAATATGGATAGGATATCTCAAACTACAGTCAAGAGTGACCACAAAACACTCAGTGAAAAATATGCAGAGCTACAACAACTGAAGATTCAGATGCTCAGTGAAATTGAGAAACTCTGTGTCAAAACACAAGTGTCCGGCACACTGTCGACTAGTGATGAAGCAAATCAAACGTTCCAGGTGGGTAAAACCACAAGGGATGCAACAGTGCAGGTAACGGAGCATGCTTCTACTGAAACATATCAAGAAACCAAAGCTGCACCAGAGACATCCAGTGGACTCCTCTGTCAGCTTCGGCATTACTGCTATCGTTGCTGCTGCCCTTGCTGTGACTGCTGTAAGCAAGTATGCCCAGAAGAGAAATAAGAAACATGTTTTTAGCATCAATATTAAATATAGTTTTCTACTTAAAACTATCATGCAGGACATTCATAAATAAATGAACATCTGTTACATTCCGGAGCACAAGTAGTAATGCTTCTGTGTAGTGGTGGCTAGAGTGGACACAGCTGAAGGGGGAAGTAACTGCAGCAACAAAGTGGGTTGGCCTCTAGAAGCATAGTGGAGCCTGTTGCATCATTAGCATGTCAATGATGTTCATGTCATTACTCTTACTGCCAGACAGGTAGAGACAAAAGTCATGCACAACAGTTTGACTTGTATTTGGCTTGTAATACAAAATAGCATAGCATGCTTAGAAATTTGGAATTTATAAGAATTGTATTGGTGAAAACACATTATATTTTGGTAAACCATAATGAGAGCTAACCAATGAGAAATTAATATAATCATTTGAAATGTCAAGGTATTTCTGTTGATCAGAGATCATGTGTGTGGCTTGTGTAAGTCTTCACTGGCTATTGCAAAATGCATAATTATATTTAATAGTTTACCAGACTATTGTGAGTGCTATATTTTCAGTCTGCAATTTCCGATTTAAACCTCAGCCAATCATATTGCAATATTAATCATAGTGCATTAAGTATTTATCAGGAGACCTTTTTTGCTGTTGTTGCTGTGTTTGCCTGCTCATCTTCTCATTTCATTCAGCTTTTTCTGTTGCCATGTAAGAAAGTTAAATAAAATATTTAGAAATGGACAAAATGGAACATCTATGAATTCCATAAATTACTTTAACCTGTGAAAGTTCTGCACAAGACAACTCTTTCCAAATGTATGTGTTTATTGCATTTACTTATTTAACACACTTTTCTTTTTCAAATAAAATTATCTGCATTTTTACATTATCGAGTCAGCATATTTATTTCCTTGTATTCCAGAGGATGTGGTGGCCCCACAGCACAGGAAGTTGTTTTGATGACTAATTTATTAACTCAGATCTCTCTATGCTGGCATGCGGTTACAATTTCTGTTAATTGAATTTCTTGTCTGTTATCAAATCAATGAGTACATTGAACTGTATTGAGTGCCCCTATGCCTTGTCCAACAAATTACATTCATCTTCAAATTGTCTCTGCTATTTGGAGATTTGCCAGGACCTGAGGCCTGAGTCTCAAAGCTGCGCGTGACCAGAGTTGTGTTATTGTTATTTGACTGTGCAGTGCAGCACACAGAGGGGGTCAAGGTGTCACCAGAGTTCAGTTATTGCACACCACTGCCACCTGATGGACAGATATAGTTACATCTCATTAAACTGTGTTTTGATTAAAGCTTGTCAAGGCTAACACAAAACACGTAGTCCTGTGTTCTTACTTCTTAGCTTCTTTTTTGCTGACTAGCGAGATTATGTTGTTGCCAGTTATCTTGGTGCGTACCACACATAACACTGCTTACAGTAAAGCACTCTATATCAATATTCAGGGATATTTTTCATGACAAAGGGCATCAAAATAACATTACGATTTGTCCCAAAATAATTAACTTATTTAACTTGTAACATGTAAATTGACAGTTGAGTGAATGTGCATTTAAAATTCTATAGAAAGACTGGATATAAGTGAGAAGTGACGATTTTGGGATCCCCATGTGTTCCAACCTGTCATAAAAGCATGCATATCAACAAGCCAGGATTGGCATTTTTAAGGTGTCAAAGCAGTATGATTTGAAGGTGGCACTGGGAGATTCCATGGGGTCCAGCTGCAATGCATTCTAGCCTGACACAAGAAACATGCTTCTGGTAAAACTGTCATGAACATGTCATGACTGTCAGCATGTAAACTTAGTGCGAGGTAATGCAGTTTGAAAAGTAACTGAAAATAAACCATATAAACATTCATATTGATCAGTACTGACTGTAATAGTGTAACGCCACTATATCTGAGTGTATTAAAGGTACATGCAGATGAACCTTAACAGCATGTAATGCATTTGAAGAAGCAACCCAACAGATTGAGGAAGGGGGAAGATCGGGGATAAAATCTATTTTGTGTTGCTGCTAATTTTCTGTGTCTTGACATGATAAACATTGCACATTATCCAGTCATTACTGCTTGACATTTGAAAGGAATGAACCCCAAACGACAATTGGTCTAAGTCTACGTTTGCTTTTTGGAAGGATAAACACCGCCCCTGTATTACTTTTAGACAACTGAGCTCACAGAGGTCCCGTGTTTTGTTTTTTTTTTTGCATAGTTTAGAGTTACAAATTGCACCATGGTATTCTGATGTCAAAATGTCTACAGGTTGGCAGGTCCAGTTAGTTTGCCTAAATAAAAAAAAAAATTCTTACTTTTCACTGCATTTGTTGTTTTTGTCCAGGTTTTAAGACATCTGACTGATACTTTTTTTGAAATTGTGGATTTGATCAAAGATCATTCTTCTTGTAAAGTACTGACAGAACAAATCAAATGTACTTTTGAAGAAAAGAAATGCAAAATAGTAGGCAAATATTTGAGCTTTGTAGCAGGTCCTGGAGGGAAACTCAAGACGCAATGGATTGGATTTTGGACACATGGGATAAAAAAATTCAAGTTCTCCAAAAAATATTTTCCGTCGGTTCCACAGTCTGTAAGTAAAGGACACAAACAGCCTGAGCAGTTTTACATTCTCTCGTAACAATTATGATTACCTTCAATAACTGCCTCAGAACTATGTTATTATTTCCATTATAATACCTATGCACAGATCCTTCTAGAAAACTTTCAGGAGGTAATTATGGACCAGTAAAAAGTTTGTTCATAAATTATAAAATACTAATTAAATCATGTTTTTAATACAAACTGAAAAAAATGAGGCCTACACATGGAGTACTAGCTGCAAACAGTGTGTTTATTCTTCTATGGGAACAGGACACAAGGACTAAAGAGCATATGCAAAGATACTTAGAAATAATTGATGTGTTAACCAGTTTGAGATGCTGATATTAAACAGGAAGATCGTTATCATTACCATCTTAGCTCAGCATGTTAGCAGATTAACATCCGACTGTTAGTACATGTACAAGTACAGCTGAGGCTGACGGGATCAATTATGAAGGTATTTGGTCACAAAAGAAAGGACTGGTCACACTGTACAACTGTTGACCTGATAATGGTGCGCAATACAAAGTCAGGGGGTCACCACAAATATCACAATTCATCCTGAGGAGAAGAACATTTGTACAAAATCTTATTTGAAGATTTATATTTACTGAAATATTTCTGTCTGAACTAAAGTGGCAGACAAACCAACATACGGACCAGCCGACAGACTGACACTGCCATCTGTAGAACATTCAGAGCAGTGCAGAAGACTTGAAGGTGACACACTCACTCATCAGCTACTGCTGGCCAGAAGCTGGCACAGCAGGAGCCACCTGAAACAGAACATGGACAGAGATCAGCTTCACCGGCCTGAAATCATTAACATGATACTTGACTGTGACAAGTAACCACACTACTGGAGCAACAAGGTGGGGTAAAAAGACAGCCTGGAGTTGATATTAAAAAGAAATGACTGGAACTAAAGCTAAAAGGGAAAAGGAGAATATATGTGACTGCAGCATTAAGGCAATAGGACACTCCCAACTAATAATTCCAATCATGCCGTGATAAAACTCAAGCAATGTTTTCCAGGCTGGGACACAAGCATCTCTTAACAACATTACCCAGCATAAACGGCAGGAAATAGTGATAAGATCACTGCCATACCAAAGTACCACATCAAAGTAAAGTTTTCTTAATAACTTCTCTGATGTGGTATCCTGCTTAAATCACGAGGTAATCTTCAAATCCAAATTGCTGCAATCATAATGTTGACAACACTGGCATTATAACTGTAGTGAATTCATTCAGGGCATTATGTGGATGTGAAACAAAATCTGAGGTGTCAATGTTTCTGAAATGTATTTTGCCATGCTATCAGACCTGTTGTCCTGTTGCATACCAAAGACACAGTGTAAATAAATGACATTATGAGCTTGATACGGTGTCACTTTGTAAAGGTAAGCAATAGTTTAAGGTTCCTGGCAGCTGACTGGTCTTACCTCTGTTGCGGTTTCAGTGAAAGCTGTACCCAGGAGCTCTGTTGATTGCTGAACCGACTGCGTTAGTGGCTGAACCTGCAGGGTGTAAACAAACAGTTAACACTTTGAAAGCAGGAATTCAAAATATATTTCTGTATTAAGAAATGCCACTGCATGTTTGAATTAAAGTGCAGAGGTTGAACATTTGACACTTAAATGCCACATTTCCCAAATCCAAGCAAACAGCATACATGCAGCCTATGCATGAAGGCCTATTGGACTTCTGAAACCTTAATAAATGACCATTGTTAGATCTGACCAGACCAATCTGGTATCACATGATCCATTTTTTATCTTAGTTGCTATTTGCTCACACGCTGTAGCCTCTGTCAAGTTTTGCTGAATATTCACATGTGACATGAATCAAAGTTTAGATGTTAAGGTAAACTGATTACCTGATGATGTTATGAATCCCATGTCATAAAAGGCTCTAAATTTGACGCTGTCACAACATAAAAGTAACTCAGGTGCTCATTAAAATATGATCCAGACATGTATAATTACTAAAACATTATCAAATGAAGTGCAGGTCTGTGTAACTACTGGAAACAACAGTTTGGACCAGTACTGCACAAGATGTCTGTCAGGTACAAGCTACAATGAGAATAAAGCAATTGCACCCCTGTTGCAGACAGACAGCTGTGGAAAAGTGAGTGAGAGCTGATGAGAGGAGCGCTGTGAGAAGTTTGTTGTTTTGGGGGCGAGTAACTGTAGTTTAGTGTTCTCTAACAGATCAGTAACATTGGTTCACATTCAATTCAATGAACTGTGGCAACAAAGTGTGACAAAAAACTTCAGTTAGATAAAGACATGCTGCACAACTTCAGCAACTTCAGTTGTTCAAAAGAGAAGAGAAAAAAGCTTAAGCACAACTTTCTGAACAAAAATGCAACATGCAATCATAATGTTAACAACCCTGGCATTATAACTATAGTGAAAGACCATTAAACAATAGTCTGACATGCTCTCCTTGTATAAAGTATTAGAACATAAGCTGGTGTTTAAACAGCAAGCGTACCTCCACATCAGTAGTCTGTTGAAAGTGTTGGATCAGCTCCATCACATTGCTGAGGTTGTTTCTGATGGAGTCCATGGACTCTTTCTGTGCAGCTGCGATTTCCTTCACTTGAGAGCACAGCTCTGTGTGTTTGGCCCTGATGGCCCTCAAGTTCTCCAGCATCACCGCCGGGTTCTCCTGCAGGCACAGTGTCAATCATTAGCCTGTAAAGACACAATGTTTAAGCATTCAGCCTCATTTTTTTGTCACTTGACCTTGTATACTGATACCTGTGATGTCTTGTATGATATTATATTTTATGTATTAAAAAACAAGAACTGAAATTTTATAAGTGTGTTTCAAAACATATGTCACAAAACCTACCTCAACGAAACTGGGTTTGTTATTTAGGCTCTTATTCATCAGTAGCAGTCAGTAAAGGACAATAAATATTGTCCATCCAATACCTGATACAATACAACTCAACTATA
Source organism: Datnioides undecimradiatus (assembly GCA_008933995.1). NCBI lineage: Eukaryota > Metazoa > Chordata > Actinopteri > Lobotiformes > Datnioididae > Datnioides > Datnioides undecimradiatus. The sequence goes on from WARS01000981.1 coordinate 2,080,142, forward strand.
GTAGCTACTTCATGCTCAGTGCAGAAGGTGTTCAGCTGCTCCTGTCTTTAGTTGTGTAATATATTAGGAGAAATAACAGCAGTGGTAGTTCAGCTACAACCTCCGGAGAACATCCATTCTCTGCAGTGTTGTTGATGAAGTCCAGCTTCAGCCGCTTCTCTATGTATTCCAGGTCTGCCTCCGACTTCAGGAACTGCAAAGACAATCAGCTTTACGCTTTGCTAATGCATTGGGAAATTTGCCCTGCTTTAGCAGTAGTAGTTTCAAACTGTTTTGATGAGTCTTATCATGTTACCATCTGGAGTGAAGAACAAGTGCAAACAGTAAGTTAGCAGCCAGCAGTGACTGAAACACATTATGTATTGTTAATAACTGGATTAAACTGTTGAAATTGTGCCCCTCATTCTCCATCAGGTCCTGCCATGCTCCATCTATGGACAAAATCAAATATAACTATATTTTTGACCAAATATGTCAACATCAGCATTATGACAATATTGTAGGGACAACATTGACTACTGGTGCGTTCACAAAATATTTACATGATGGGATTTGTGATACATATTCATCAGTAATGTGGATATAATGGCTACAGAGATAAAGGCAATAATGAAACAGCTACAACAGTTTGGTAAAATCATACCACTTTACTGTTATGAAACCTTTAAAGGTCAAGACAAGACAACACCCCCTAGAATCTAAGATGATATATCACACTATGAACACACACTCTAGAGCTGTAAAGGTAGTCAACGCAGCTGGTATCTGCAGTTTTCAGATGCTTTGACAATACTATTGCACTGCTAGCTGTCTGATACAGTAGTGCAATGAAGTCAGAGCACCTGCCAACAGCTGGAGCATTTACTTCACTTGTCACTATTTCTGACCAATGCCCTTTTAACATTGCACTGCTTTTCTAGCAGGGTCACCAGTAGTACAATATAAAAGGGGCACTGGACAGACAGTGGACTATCTTAGCTGGTCTTTTCTGTGGCTCAGTAAGGTGTCAATGTGTAGTACGTCATATCAACTATATCCTATTTGTGATGACAAATGGCTGTATCAAGTGTGCAAAGATTTCTTATTTCTAATTAGACATGATAGCAACACATCCTTATGAAAGGCAATGTTGGCCGCTTGGTTTACCACTTTGGTAATCATTAACATTTCATCTATCTATCTATCTATCTATCTATCTATCTATCAGTTCAAAATTGCTAATGTTACTATTTTGCCAAAAGCACTGCTTTGTTAAGTACAGCTTCACAGAGCTGCAAGTGGCTAGTGTCCTTCACTTTCTGGAATCTAGGTTGATTACACAAAAAGTCATTTCAACATTCTTCAACAGCTTTGATGACAGGGTGCAGCTGGAAAAAGGAGACATTAATAATTTATCTATGAGGCAGCAAAACACTTCCTCTGAGGTGTAAAATTGGACATACCCAAACTCTCTTGTTCAATGTTGAGTGAGGATCATTTTATACTACTAGGCAATGATGCAATAAGTGTGGCATTCACTGTCAATCAAACAGTAACAATACAAAATCACTACCAGTTAAACACCCCAAAGAGTCATCAAATCCAGTTATTCAGTTTTCCAAGATTTTTGTGTACATACACACACACTGAAAAACTGATCACAGAAGGCTCTGGAGCCTCGAGTTCCAGGATACTTGGTCAAACATTTCTGTTTTACTTTGCCTTTAACCACTCTTAAATCTCATCTCATTTTAGCATTTAACTTCATTTTACCATAAAATAATAAAGAGTATCCCGAGCCTGAGTGTAGATTTGTGTAGAAGGGGTAGGATAAAGTGCACTGTATGGACAAGGCTTACATTACGCTCAAACACCTGAGAGATGATTAAGCTGGACTGACAGTGAATATGTATCTGACCGTGCTGACTGCGGCCAGCTGCGTTGACGGACTGCTGGCGTCTTGTGATGCTATTTCACGGAACCACTTTATGAAACGGAACAACAGCTCTGTATGCAGACGACGGCAGGCGGGCAGGGGGGAGCCGCTGGCCTTCGGCCGGACGCAGCCGCTGTTCTAATGGTAAAGGTCATAGTAACTAGTTGGTCGGATAAAAACAGTGTGGTGATGTTTGGTGAGCTGACCGCACGCAGAGAGGCTCTCTGAATGGCGCAAAGGAATTTGAATTGTGTATAATACAAAGAGAAAACCAGACTTCTCTTAGTGTCATGGGTGTCCGAATAAATAAGTCATCGATAATTAATAAGCCACTAAATGTCTCTGTAATCTTTCAAGGACAAACGCTATTCCAGAATACGAACATAAGAGAGAATAAAATAGTTTTACACTGTGCTTACCATAGCTTCAAGCTTTTCAACTGTTGTCTCCATGTTGAATAGTTTTCAGCCCGATGCGAGCTCTGTGATTGGCCAGCTGTCAGCAGTGGGGAGAGCTGATTGGACAACTGTATGAGAAGGGAGCCCCTGTGTGTGCGCCATATTGCCGTCCGTCTCTTTTTGCGGAATCGCTGCATTGAAAAAAAAAACTTTATTGACAAAACATTATCCCTCACAAATGCGTTTTACACTGTGTACAGCACAGAAAACTTACTATTCCTAAATGATTTCAGCCATGACATTATCCAATGTCTGAAAAAGAACATTTGTATTAGTGTAAATGAAAAAAAAAAACGCTTGTGTAGAGGTGTTCAAGAAATCAAAGACAAAAGTGTCATTTTGCAGGGTTGCACAATGAAGTGTTGTCCCTCTGTGGTACACATACATAAATGTATACAAATCTTTCAATAAGATATTTCAGAAAATAAAAGAAAAGAGCAGGCACGTTTATAGGTCTACCTACAGGTAGGAAATAAAATATAGCAGGAAAATAGTAATTCAGTTGTACATTTTTAATTTGTAGTTTTGGGAAAGTAAAGAACAGCAATGACATAATCCCTGTGTTGACAATATGATCAGCATGTTAACATTAAAAATTGCAACACTGTCCTTTCAGCACCAAGTATCATTTACATACATGGCAATTAGGAATAATAATTCTGCCTCAAACTATCCTACCACTACCACATACACTGAGTCCCAATTTCTACTGAGACAGTAAATCACCAGACATGCTCTAAGGTCACTGCTGACCTATGACATGAGTCAAAGGGTGATTAACATTTATGATGTGTGTTGATTTACATGAACATTTGATAACCATCATGATCATACTTAAAAGAAACGACTCCAGCACAATCAAAGGAAGCTGTCCCTCTTTGCACAAACAGGTTTATTTGGCCATATGGTAGACATAGTCACTTAGATTCTGAAATGGTTTGTCTTGCAGATGGAATCCATAAGTCACTGTCGAAAATACAGTTGACATATTTACAGAATTTCTGGATGACCATGACTTCAGAAAATACAGTGCTGTTTTCCTTTTTACAAATACATTTTCAATACAAGCATGGAACAACTACCCTACCGAGGTCAATCAGCCTGACAGTGAAAAATGTATCAGCAGTTCACATATGAACAGAACCAGATGCTAGACCAATGTTTTATCTGGGGTTTAACTTTCTATGATATTACACTGGAACTGTCTCTAGGCAGGTTGCAGTATTAGCATCACACCATCAGAGTGGTCACATATAAAAACTAATCCTGTACATATATTTGAAGGGGAGATCTGTGGTAATGTTGCTGTACGATTAAGAATTTAGTTTAAGACTGTTATCCCAAGTGTTCTTCATGCAACACATCAATGTAGACCTGTACTGTGGCGGTATACTGGTCACTGAGGGACGTCATTAACAGCTGTCTGAGGCTGCATCACAGGAAGCTCCAGCTTCTCACACTCTGTCAGCTTCAGGGTTAAGTGCTGGGCGATCTCATTAGGATCAGTGTACAGTGCAGCGGGAACATTCTGAAGGAGACAAGCATCTCTGTTAACAATAATTTAAAAACATTATAAGATGTAACATATTTAAGATATTTATCAAGGGTGTAAATGTATATTCTGTAAATAAAGACACTGCATAAAATCTGGATATGAACAAGTTTAGATATAAAATTTAAAAAAATGTTATGTGCCTGTTTGTATAACAAACAAATCCATCTCTGATTTGAGGTTGGCACCCATCACCTTCAAAACTATCACTTCAGGCATCGGACAGTCTAAACCTGGAGGACAAATTCATTGTGTAGAAATGCTGCTGCAGCTCTTCCACCGCTTAGACTTAATGTCTGAATCGTAGCCGGTGATGAGCCTCCACATGAAGACTGGGTTTGACACAAATTTTGATGTTTGCTCTCTGCTGAAGTTTAAAGTCCATGGTGACAATGAACAAATGCACACAAAGGAGGCTATTTACAGTAGCATTCTGTAAAAAAGAATCCAGGTTGGAACCACTTTCATGAACACAGTCATTCATACCAGGTGTAAATGAAAGGAATCATTTGGTTTGTGGAGCTTGCAGGCAGCACAGCATGGCATGACAGAAAGCACTGGTTACAGTCAACACTCAGGGCAAAAAAATAAAGTTTCATTTTTGATTTGCTAGTTAATCCTGCTAATTTGCTTTATTTTAAGATTGCTATATTCTAACCCCTGCCTAACTGTGTTCCCTCTTGTCTCTTCAGCAGCTCAAACAAATCATCCATTTTTGTCTTTTCATTTCTTGACGTGTTTAATTGTTAAAGATATAAAACTGTAGCATATCTACATTTAGCTAGAAACTCTGCAGTACAATCACTAACAGGGCACGCAGTCTGCAGTCAGTCACTTTCTGACCACACCATTTCAATTTGCTTTTTTCTATGTGTTAAGCTAAGTGAAAAAGTGTGGTTTCATTAACCAGCGTGATGAGCCACTCAGGAGACTGGGGCTCCTCAAGGTTGACCCATGTGGAGACTCCAAAAATAAACACAGTATGGTTCTCTCATTACTGAAAATCCTAAAAAAAAAAATACAAACATTCTCCACAACTGCAAAACTTTTGCTCCAAAATGAATAAATGTGCAAATTCAGTGATTCTTTTTGCCCTTAATCCTTAATTAGCCAAAAACACATAACTACACAACTCACCTTCAGCTCTGCTATTTTGCTTTCCCTCGTGCTGAACTCTCTTAGCATGTAATTCTCTCCAGCCTGGAATCAAAACAGCAATTCATTACTCATTAAAGTCTCCAGCCAGTGTGGATTTACATGTGATTCGTTTATTATGAAAACCTGTAAAAATCAACTTGCCTCATGATACAGTCGTGTGTCGTTTATTCTAATCAGGACCCCGTCCACTCGTAGGAAGAAACGCATTAACAAGAAAAAACTGGTGGGCATCACCCTCTGCATCATCAACAGACATACAGCAGCATGTGTTCAGACTGTTGCATGTCACATTATATTTTGTCAGTATAACAGAAATACAAAGAGCAGAGTCAGTTAGGATGCACTGCATGATCATTTCTGAGCTTGGAGTTTCCAATCAAATACCACCACTGAAGATTGCCTGTTGATCTGTTATTTCCAGATTGCACCTGTGGGACAGTTTCAAGAGCTCACTGCAGTATGACTGCCTAATCTCTATGCAGTAACGTAACTATGTGGGTGTAGTTGCTGCAAAAGAGGGCTGGGTTCCCTGGAAAAATGAAGGTTTAAAATAAATGTGCTGATGCCTCAGACTGTGGACAACAAACTGAATTTAAAGCTCATTTAAATAACAACAGCAGTTTTTTTAAAAACAAAACCAGCACTCACAATTTTCACACTGATCATTGAGACTCCGTGGTCATGCAGCTCATCCTCGAACAGCAGCACCTCATCGAAGAACATGATGTGTTCTCGAGCCTTCAGCTTCTCCATGTCGATACGTTCTGTCGTCTTAGTCACCTTCAGATGAACAACAGGTTGAAATGAAACACAGAAGACAAGCTGACACGAAATTGTTCTCCATTTTCCACAGACATTTTGACAACACTGAATACGAATGTGTTGATGATCCTCTGTTCCTTGCCAAAACTGAAAATGACCCACCTCTATCTGCATACCATCTCCTATCAGAGAGCCTCGGTAGTCTGTTGTGTATGTCCAGTCGTAGGGTTTCACAACCTCTTTTGAATGTTCAGAATCGGCTCTGGAAGGAGATCACGAGGAGATTCATGTTAACTCCTTATCGGGCAAGTGACCATATTTGAGCACTTGCACGCATGTTGAAAAATAATTTTTTTTTCAAAATGTTACAAAAGTAAAATGGTCATGTTATGTGCTCCAACAACACTCTGGGGTTGAAATTTTGAATTTACAAGTGTTTCAAAAGGGTTAACAGTGGAAATGAGTTTCTTTTTATTTCTACAAATTAACTATATTTACTTTATTTTTTACAAAATGAAAATGTGATTTTTTTAAGACTGGTATAACAACAACAACAACAACAGATATTAGGAGGAAAGGTTTAGTTACACTTAAAGTAAGACAGTTAGTTGTGGTTGTTTTGTCTCTGCTGGCAGCCCCATGAGTGTGTATGTGTGTGAGGAGCTGAGCCCTGCCCCTGGTGAAAGAGAGCCAGTGAGAGCAGAGGACAGAGAGACAGTGTGACCATGAACAAACACTGGATGGACCCTCCGTGCAAAAACTATAAACATTAATGCAGTGATTCACATTAAGTCAGGACCAGTGGAGTCTGTGCAGCCATCAGCAACTATCGGAACAAGGTGCTGATCCTCTGTTTTCCATTTTATAACACATGAAATCAAAGCATTGATCGGTTTTCACATGTACAGTATGGGTGAGTTGAAACTGTGTAGACTTCCTGTGTAGTCATTTTGAGCATCCAAATGGAACATGAGTTTGTGTGTGTCAATCAGGGTCAATCAGCAGGCTGTGATTTCTATTGCTGTCACTGTCTGATTGGTTAGCCGCAGCTGTCTTTTGACATATGACATGTAACAAAGTGATGGTCCAGCTGTGGCCAACAGTGTCATGCTAATCTTGCCTGCTCTCCTGCCATTCCTGAGCGCAAGCCACCTTGACAGTGTCCTCCATGTTGTTGACTCTCTTGAGGGCATCGATGGCGTTGAATTCGATACCGTAGCCATCTGTGTGTTGGATGCGCAGGACATTGTCCCCAAACAGCATCTCGGGAAGGGACGGCATGTTCATCTCCTCTGCTAACCTGGAAAAGGTAAACGGCAAACAGCTGGATGACTTTTATCTTAAATCAACTCTGAGTGTATAATGATTGCTCCGAGCATATGCAGGGTTTTCCACATTTATCTTGGCTCATGGGCTGCTTTGTTTCGTACTTATATATGTCATTCGGTTCAGTTTCCTAGTTTCTGTCATGCACTAAAGAGCATCCCGTCTGTCCATAAACACTGTGAAGGCTTCACTGCCCTTCTCAATCACACAGTTTGTGTTTTATTGGACGTCAAATGTGATTTGTTGTTGGGCTTCAAGTCAAAAAACTTGTGACTCCTCTTACTTTCTCTTGGAACCTGTCATCTTAAACAATGTTGAATGTCAACCTATGTGGGGAACCGGAATTCAACCCCAGAGCAGTACTGAGCTGTGCACGCTGAACGAGAACATCTCACCGTTCGATGTCTTTGGATTTCATGATGTGGTTTTTGGCAGCAGTCACTTTCCATGGTCCAAAGGTGAAGTCCTGCTTACTGCTCTTGAAACCATGTGACATCATCGTGGACAGAGAGGCAAACATCAACTGCAAAGAGATCATCAGTAGACCTTTCAAACAGACTGGATGAACAGACCCTGATGTAATCACATCTGAATGCCAAGGAAGATGCTTTTTGTTGGTGATACTTTGTTGATGCTACTCCTCATTTAAAAATAATGTGTTTCAGAGATTTTTCACAGTCAAACAGGATTAAGATTTGTGACTTTGGATTGTCATGGTTTTTGATATCATTACAGGAATGTTATGCTGTTCTGGTTATTTCTAAATTTCTTCATAAAAAGATATGTTGGAATTTGGGAAGAGTAGGGGCCATCTGCCATCACTGTTTGCACTGAGCAGACCAAGTGGAATGTGGCTGAGAGCAGGAGCCACTCAATTCTACACTAAATTGGGGAAACCATGTGTCTATGAAGCCTGTTTAGTGTTCAGGAGCAGTGTCATGTTGAAAGAGAAAAAGGCCTTGCCTAGTGACTTTGTATTAGCTGGTATGTTTAAGGTTGGTGAACTTTGGGCTTACAAAATAGAAAGTCTACAGTTCTTGGTTTGCAGTGGATCATCGCCCTTCCAGGAGTTAAGGGGTGGTCTAGATGCAGGTCAACAACTAAAACACTCAAAACACTGTTGCTGCTTGTGAATCAAAACAGATACGCTGAGGACAGGAAGTCACTGGCTGTACTTCACTTTAAATAATAATTAAAGTGATCACCCCAGTTGTTTGGGAGGTGCTTGAGTTGCTGCAAACTGCTGTACGTACACACACACACACACACACACACACACACACACACACACTCAACATACTAACACACTTTCGCGTGATATATTTATCCCCTGCAGACACTGATAATTGGAGCTGATACGGAACATTAACTAAAAAAATACTTGGACCTGCTTGGTGTAAATTTCCTTAGTCCCGTCACTTCATCAAGTCGCAGCACAGTTTATTCCTCAGTAATATTACCATTAGCTGCTCAGCCTTGTCCAGCCCAGCATACATTAATATTAACCCCACTAACTTCTTCCATCGTCCGGCTGATTGTTGTTTACCCGAGTCCCATAATTCAAGTGCATCCATTACAGTGTTGGATATGGACACTTGCTGTGTTGTGCTGATACACGCACTTCACCCTGAGTACCACATGTAAATGGAAAGCCCTTCCAATCGTCTTCCCTGTTGTGTGCAGCAGTGACATGTCTACAGGCTGGCAGTTCCAGCAGCCTGCTCTCGCGCCACTTTGTTCCCCGTGAGACCCAGACACAGCAGCGAACCGAGCAGCTCGGTCTCACTCGGTGCGTCTGGCTTCCAGCTGCTGGGTGAACACTAGAGACAGCTGTCCGCGACCACACACACTGTAAGAGCAAAGAGAAACATCTGTTTACCTTGGTATTGTTGTCAACTGCTAACTGTCATGGAGGCTACATGAGTGCGCTGGTAAAAACAGTCCGGCTGAGCTTGCTGCATCCACGCTATGGTGCCGCTGTGTGGCTGGTGTTCCAGTGTGTCAGCGGCAGAGCTGTACGGTCTGTTCACTGACAATCACGAGGGATCTCCTGATAAAATGAAGCTCCACTTCCCATCCTCACACTTCCCATTACGGTGTAGTTTTATCCCATCCACCTATTAGTCACAGTGTACTCTTTTTAACTCTGTTTCTGCTTGCAAGCGTTATGAGCTTTTTACTGCTGCTTCATCTTTAACCGCCTTAAATTCACATTTGATCAAAAAGGAGCTGGCCCTGTCTGCTGCACCTTGAAAGACAAAAAGTGTCACTGAAGATCACAGCACAGCAGTATCTGTAGGAGAAAGGAGTAAAATGGAAAAGTAAAATGTAACAAACAGGTCACACGTATTTTTAGTCATTGCCATTCAGACAAGACATAGATGTATCTTAACAATGAGACCTGGTGACAAAAAAAGTCCTGGTGCTGATTTGGAGTTTCTTAGTGATGTTACTTGTTGCATTGCAGAATAATTCAGTAAACCCTGACTTAAAATCAGAAGTCTGTAAAGCTGTATCAGTCCAACAGAGACTGGTGTTAATCCCATGTTAGTTCTAAGGCACACTGCCAGAAATTTTGAAGTCTTTAATTCAAATTAATTCAGTTTTATTTGTGTAGCACCATATCATAACAGAAGGGCACATGTCAAGCAAGCACTCGGGGGAAATGACAAGAAAAACAGGCACAAATGCTGGGCAGAAGCTGACTCTAGGTGGGCACCCATCTGCCTTGACTGGGAGCACACACTAGCAACATCACCTTCTGACCTCTTAAGGTGATTTTCCATTACATGTGATTTCAGGATTTATGAAACAAAGACACAATGAAGCACAGTGGCAGGAAGTCTGACCCGCTTTTCTTGTCTGGCAAGCAGAGACTTGTGGTGTGCCTGGTCTGGTGAGCTGTGTCCAAAGCAGCGAAGAACTCTGCCAAAACCAAAACTTCTGGTATGTCACCGCTCAGACAGATAAAGTATAAGACTTTAACATACGCAGTCCCAGTGCTGTGCTGTGCCTGAAGTCCAGACTAAAAAACATAAAAGATTGGGTCAGCCATAGTTAGTGTTACTCTCTGCCTTTCCTCCATGATTGGTTATTGAGGCCCCAGGCAGAATGGTGTGTGGCTTACAGTGGATTTAAAAAGTCTCCAAGCCCTTATGGAACTGCATGTTTTCGAGTGCGAAGGCATAAATGACAGCATTGTTGATGTCATCATTATTCCATCTTTATTGTTAATGTCTGTTATAACAAACAGTGATCCAGAGGAAAAGGATATTAACTGTTAGGAATACAAGCTGAAGTCAGCCCTGATTGTCCTGCCCCATTAAATAAATTAAATATATTGTCTTTATATTTTATTCAGTTGAATATAAACTGGTTTCCAAAAGTCTTTTTGTCACAACTGTAGGTTAAAAAGAATCATTGTAGATGTAGATCATTGCATTCACCATTTTTCATTTACATCCTATACAGCATCTCCACTTCTTTTGGAATCGTGGTTGTATAATTGACATTGTGTTGGAACAAAAATCTGCACTGCTGGCGCTTTGGCTGCTTTATTCAGGAGGAGCAATAAAAAAAACCCAATAAAGCAAAGAGAAATATGATTTTAATACTTCACTTCAGTGATAGTAGATAGAGCCGTGCTATAGTACAACCAGCAGGCTCTCGCTCCAGAGAGCCAGGGCCAGGCTGAGTTTGTCCTCCTGTGTGGGCAGCTGGAGTTGGGACACAGCCAGTTGGTCTACCTGTTGGAGCTGCCGCAGGGCATGGAGGTGGGACAGAGGGAACTGCAGGCCCTGCACAGACAAACACACATGGAAATGTTCAGACAAGCAGGGACACACACATCTCACACACTAAAGACTGTGCAATGCAAATGTTAATTCAACACTATTGTGGTTCAAGTTTGATGTTTAAAAGAGTGAAGAAGAAGAAACACTGGCTTCAGAACCAAGAGGAAGGGAACAGGTCTCAGAGAACCAACAGCTTACCCTGGAGATGTCCTGCTCCACCTCTTCATCACAACTCTCACCCATCATGTGGCTCTCCCTTTGGTTCTTCAAAGAATGTAAAACAAAGACCACCAGCTCTGTGGCCTTGTCCTGAAACAAACAAAAAAACACACACACAGAGCTGAGCATCACACTCAATTCAGTCTCTCGTTCTGTTTATCAAGATATCTGACTAATGGCGTCCAAATGTCCAAAACAGGGCATTTGGACCTCAGGGCATTTTCATATGGACATTTGTTGGTCAGGAGTGTATCCTTTATAAGAATTACACAGACGCAGCATTCACAAGCACTTGGAGGCAGCGGCGAGGGAAAACCTCTCAGGGTCAACAGGCTTAATACTCACAATGAAAGCCTAATGCACTTACTGTTCTTTCTTGGCTGGGCTCCACTGTTATCACCATATGTTCTTTAAATCTCAAAGACACCATATCCTCCAAGGCAGGAATCTTCCCAGCTGTGACCCCCCCCCCACACACACACACAAACACAACGGAAAGGTAAATTCTATTTATATGCTAGTAGTACACAGTCAATGTACATGTTTAAGTGACCACAGTTGAGCTTACATGGTGTAAGAAGCTGCTGCTGGCTGTATGGTGGCAGTCTGTTCATGATGAAGTCTCTCTTCATGTGCGTGGAGCGGACTTCCTGCATTCCTTTCTCTAATTCGTTAGCCAGAGATCTGAGGCCATTGGCCAGCTGTCTGCTGGTGTCCAGGTCGTCACTGCTACCCTTCTGGAGCAAACACAAGAACAGTTTTAGGGCAAAAGAACTCCCTAAATCTGAAAGTGCTGAGTGATCTGCACTGACGTTATATCAGCTGCTCTCCTTCGCCAACCTGAAAAACTTTGTTTCTAAACCTGTACACACACTGCATTTAACATGAGAAGCATTTTGGGGGATTTTGTTAAACAATTAACAATATGTAACAGTTCTGTATTACAATATCTAAAAACAAGTTGACCTATGTTTTATAGTTTGTTGGGTTGTGTCCTTACATAATCTAACATGCTTACAATAATTTTCAGTTTAAGAGAAAGCTGTGATTTGAATCAAAGTAAAAGGCAGCTATCAGTTTCATTGTTCTGTCAGTGGTGTTATTTCCTCTTTGCACTCTTTCATCATTGTGGCTGCCATGTTTTTTTTAGCTTACAGCCACATTTTCAATGAAGGATTTTAGTCGTCAGACATCTGGATCTTAAATTATAAGAGAATCAAACTGATCAAATGTTAGCAGCAGCTCGGCTCGCAGCCCCTCCAGGACGCCCTGTGTCTGGCGAATAGCATTGGAGAAACACTGATTTTTGACATGAAGCCGCTTTATTCAGTGTTTTAATCTGTTTTTATCAGCAGCTCTGTTCTTGGAGAGGAGGGGGATTCTGCAGATATCCCTACCTGACAACAGTAAAGGTGAAACTCCCATAATCCTATGCTGCTTCACATCACCAGACTACTTCCTTTACCAGTGTTTTGTCTTGCAGCAAAAAAAATACATACTGGAGGTTTAAGTCATGTCTGCTGCTGCTGCAGGATTGGAAGGTAAGGGTTAGGGTTAGAATGTTGAATGTTCTCTAAAATAGGTTATGTGTACTCTACATTGGGTGTCAACATACTCCCACATGTTCACGTGTGGATTTGGTAATTACGGTACATAATATATACATTTTTCTTTGCACCACAGCAATCCAAACAGTTTTACCAGTAAAAGTCCTCTGGGCATGCCCTCTCTCAGGGGGACCTCAGTCCTGCTGAAGTCAGACAGCAAGCTGGGAAATATGTCCAACAGCAAATCTCCCCATGACCTAAGGTAAGGACAGAGAATACAGCTGAGACACGACAGAGAACGTGACGCTCAATCAGCCGCACCACCGAGGGACAAATACCCAACTACTGACCACAGCTGATTTTCACTACAATCCTTTCTGCTCATGTTTATACAAACAGTTTCAAGTTGTTGGTGGATATAGACATGCTAATACTGATTTTTAATGATCAATGCATCAATCTATACAAGCTTTCTAAGACTGCACGCCTTCCACTGACACAATGGATGCATCAGCATGACCCAAAGTGTGTTATTGACATTTTCTCCTGTTTTACAGGCATAACAGCGACCGTGTGTGCACTCAGAGCACATTGCACTGTAATTTTACAATCTACAATTCCTGTGTATATTACATTCTCTGGTAGGTGCTGAGAGTCAGGTGGGTGGAGTGGTCCACTCCTGCTGGAGTGTCTGCTTGATGGATGGTTCCTCTGGGAAAGTACAGAAGATCTCCTGCCTGTGGAGACAGAGGGTGATGCACTCATTGAGAAAACAGTGTATTTCACCAAAAACTGATGAGAAAGGAGTAAACAAATGAGGGTGCTCTACCTTCAGGATTATATCATGAGTTGGGCTGCCGATCCTGTCCTTTGACTCCACGCTGTACTCTGTTGCCAGTTGAACAGTTGGATCGTAAAGAAGCCAATGTTTCTGCCCTTCGAGCTGCAGAATAAACACCTGGGCAGGGACCACCACCAGAATATATACAGGTGCATTTACAAAGTGTGTTTTCTTTGTATAGTTACTGACTATTTACTTAACTCAACTAGACTGTGAAGTGGACTGCCATCACTGGGTCATGTTACAAAAGTCATGACTGGCTCACATACATGTGGGACATAAACAAGTCCAGGCATGGTCTCACTGTTGTACCTCGACATCATCGTAGTGAACTGGAAGGCCCTGGGATTCTTGTGGCGTGATATAGATGTTAGAGCCCACCAAGGCTCCAAAGAAACACTCCAGCTTCTCCTGGATCCTCCACAGCTCATCCTGACAACACACAGGCAAACCCAAGTGAGAGCCGCTCCTGACAAACATCCGCTCAGCTGTTTCATTTGACCTTTTCATCAACAGTCTTTTCTCATTTCTGAATGTTTATACTGTGTTTTTCCCTTGTGAATGTAATGTAAGGATGTAATGGCATTTTAGAAAGATATCAGCCTTCAGTCTAATACATAATGAATATGGAAACCTGGTTCTTAAAGCCTTTACATATGGATTCGCTTTTGAAATTATTAAAAAACATGATTTCTTCAGAAGATTACAGAATTGAATTGAATGAATGAATGTTTAATCAGACTGAAAATCAAATTCCCTGATCAGTTTCAGACAGAATAGCATTATCATCAGTATAATAATAGCAGTATCATCTGATGCAGAGGCAACAGGCCCATGCTTTCCTCTTTGCTGACAGCAGTCTCACCTTGAACCTCTGTGGCTGGTGGAACTGGATGGTGGCGTTGTCCTGAGACAGGTTCTTATTGAGAACACTCTTCTTAACCTGCCCTTCCTTGTTGAGCACTTTTTTCTTGCCATTGATGCAGCGGACAATGTTAACGTCCCTGTAGTACTCCAGACCCTGAGAACACAGGCTCTGCAGGTCAGACAGCTGGAACAAAGACTGGTAGTAGGAGGCTGTGCTGGGATCAGACCTCTGCAGATGGAGGGGTTTCTTCTCCCAGTACTCCCTGAAGAACTCCTCTGTCTTCATGGGCTGGATGAGGCTCTCAAACAGGCTGACTGGACTGCTGAAGCACAGAGGGGTTGGGGTGTCGCTGTGCTCGACCCTGCTCTGTTTCGCAGGAAGCTGCTCTTCATCACTGCTCCGTCTCTTTCCATCCTTTGCTTTGCTTTTCTTTGGCATTTTAATCTGAGGAAGAATTCAAAGAATATCTTCAGTGAGATGCAGGGTCATCAGTCAGAATGGATTCCATCTACAGAAATGAAGTATCACTCAGCCTCACTGCTTTGCACAACATGTAGGGTTTTGTACCAAGTCAGGCCTTGATGTTTGTTCTCACAGCAGGGGACAGTCACACCAAGCTGCACTGCCTCCCCTTCCTGCTTTGCATCAGAGCTTATTTTACTGTTTAACTGGCACTTACAGTGACATGCACACTGCTCAGTGTGAATGCAAACCAAACACAGTGACGGTGAGCCAAATAAATTAGGAGTTACTCTTCAACAATAAACTGGTCTGTCTCTACCAGCCTGGTTACACTTGATATCAGTCCCACAGCTGTTATATGAGGCGCTGCAGACAAACCAGACCTCCTCCAACACGTCTCCTGATGGTAAACAGTTCCTGGTACCTCACTCACCCCGCCAGCGAATAGAAGCCGGTAACACACACGTCGTTCGGTCTAAACGCCATAAACAGACTATAAAGTAGCAACGTCAAACCATGTCATCTCTGATGCACCTGAAAGTGAACTCTGCAAGTTGTGGACCTTAAATGTATCGTGTCTTCGCCTCGGGGGGGTGGTCACAGACGCCTGATGGTGTAGATCTGTGGATATATAGACTAACTCCCTGTAACAGGCTGGTTCACACACACTATGTGTTGTTAAAGCTGAGATGGGCCACTCCACTCAGTGAGACAGTTCCGGCACGTGAATCTGGCTGTGTTTGCCTCAATGTGTCCGGCTGGCAACTACTCCTATTAACGTGGTACCAGCATGGACAAGGGCGGGCAGTAGGGGGCGCTGGTGAATGGACTTACTTTGTGTAAGTCGCTGTTGTTTGAAACGTTGTTCAGTAAAACCAAGTACAGATTATATAAATACTCTATATATACAAATCTATATAAATAAAGTATTTTATTCATTAAGCATGTAACACTGAGCTTTCTGTATAATGGGAGATTTTACTTCTATATAGAATTTTCAGTTTCAATATATATCTTGTCTCCAACTTGGCCATTAGAGCACAATTTGCACAATTGTAGGCTGCAATAGAAATATCAACATGGAATTAGTTTAAAATAAATGTATTTAGGCACCAAATGTGTACATAGCACATTTTAGAATTAAACACACAAAATAAAAAAGCTTAAAATGGCAAATGCACAACATTTAGGAACACAAAGTCATAAAAACCTGGATAATTTTTTCATTTTTGCTTCATCAGACCTGCAGTAACACAGAAGCTCATCCCTCTCCCACAGTCACTGGTTAAAAACCTGTTTGGGGCTTTTTCAGTGTGACCCCTCTTTGCCACTGTCCTTTGTTCAGTGTGTTATTGTCATGCTACCACTTTTCCCGTGGTTTGTACTTGTATGTGCAGAGGGTCAGCACACGTCACACAGTCTGAGAGTGCTAAGAGCAGCAATGTCATATGGCTGCTCTTTTTATTTGGGGCCACTGAGAGACTCCATGCAACTGGTTCAACAAGCTGGTATGACACATTTCACATCCCTTAAGTCTTCATTAAATTGCACAACTGACCAGTGTGTGTGTGTTTGGTGCCATTATCTGACTGTAGAGAGCACAAACAGCATGGACATCATTTTCTGTTCTCTAAAGACTAATGAAAATGATGTGTCGTCTACTTACAGTTCATCTTATCGGATGTAAAGCATGCCATCACACTGCATATTTACAAATTCTGGTTGCGAGAAGCAGACAAGCAGGTTGGACCCCAGTGCATTAATTCCCAAAAGTAAAAAGTAAGTTGAGTTGAAGATCAACAGATTAGGAAGCATCAGGAGCAGGGAACATAAACTGGCCAGCTAGATGTTCCAGTAGGTGCATCATATCTCCTGTAATGATATCTCCTGGAGCCATCTACATCTTTTCCCCTTAAGGTTAATACCTGAAAATATCCATTGTAAGCATATAAACATTTTTATTTTGAATAAATACTAATAAACTTAACTTGTGAAAAATCAGAACAGAAGCATTCACTGTTGTTGGAGTTAATATTAAAGGCACTTCACAATACTGTGTAAAAACACTGTTTAGTGGAGGGTGAACTTGATGACACAGAAAAGCCCCGCAGGAGAAATGACAGCCCTGCAGAGACTTACAGTAAGTCTTAGTGGCAGTGAGGGAGAATTCCTCTTCTGTAAACCAGAAGGCTTCTCCTTTGGTGTGTCTTCATGTGGTCATGGATGCCACAGCTGAGGCTCAGCACAGGCAGAGTTAGTGTTTTCTTTCTTTCTTTTTTTTTTAGCTAAGAGAGAAGAAAGTTCACATTTGCAACCCACTGTAGCTCAACAGATGAGGCCCAGTATCAAAGACTTTCAGAACAGGAGTTTAACCGAGGTATTTTCTTCTTTGTGTTCTTGTGTTAATAGCAACCTGTTGCTTCCATCTAACTGGCGTCCTATTTGCATTGTGAATTGGAAACTGTAAAAGAAGTAAGCTAGAATTGCCATAAACAAAAAGCAGTGGCCTTTGGCTAAGAAAGCTTAAACAAACTTCTACAGTGAACAATCATGTCATATGATTAATGGAATGATACACTTAACTGCAGTGATCCCTGATCCAACCTGCATCATGTTGATGCAGCTCCCACCTCACCAGGCAGGTGGTGCCAGATCATCATAAAATCCCAGACAGGCCCCAAGTTCAACTCAAACCGAGAAACAAACCGTCAGAAACAAAACTATATTAAATATAAAACCTTAGCTAGAGAGTAACATCTAGCTACAGTATCATACATACATTATTTCTCACACTTAGTGTTTGAATAATGCATTTACAACATTTGCAGGCACCACGCTACCTCACACCCTGCATGCAATAGCAGCAAATAAGTAGGAGTAGACATATGAAACTAGTCTAACATCTTTAAAATATATTTAATATTGGCTGGTTCGATCAGAAGACGGGATACAAACTCCTACGAAGAGGCCATGACAACTATTAGATCTAACAACTAGAAAACAAAAATATTGATATATCCCAACATCACAGCAAAACATTACAAACATTTATTATTAATACCTATATTAGTGTTGAAACAAGCAACACTACAGTTTTGAATAATCCCTGCATATATTTTGGTGTCAAGAATGAAGGTATCTCACATTGTCTGGGGATGGCTTGGTGGCTTTCACACCCACTGATTTCAACATGAAATACCAGCGAGGCAGAATTAAGATTAACAAATTATTCTAACCTAATCTGTAATCCACAACAGTTAGTCGGTAGTATTACCTGACCCAAACTTCCCTCTGGGTACACTCTTTACAGCCATCTGACAGCAGCAGCTATTAAAGTAGTGTCGTGCCACAGCCACCACAGATCCACTGTTGAATTTGTGCACAGGGCATTAGGTTTTTCAAAACAATTTTAGTTTTTGAAAATAATCAAATAATTACAAACATGTAATAATAATGAATTATTCCACAGTTTGGGCTGCAGCTTAAATCAAAAGGCATGCAAGAACACAACAAAATCAGGAGCGCTGTCCCTGATCAGTGCAAAAAAGACGCATATCTTTACACTTGCAACTAACAAGACTTTCACATGCTTATCTATATTTATTACATTTAAAGATTCCATCTACACACTAATGTTACAAAGTAATATATCACATCTTTCATTGTTCATATCTCTGTAGTTGTGCTGAAGGAGCATATCACAAGACGTGACGGTTACATTTGAGTAAAAAATATAATAAACACAGCTGTGAGAACAAAACCTTCTGCTCATGAGATGTTTGACTCGAACAAGAAATGATTCAAATTCTCTGTGTCCTGATTAATTTGTTTCTGTGTGATGTCTCAGTTCTCAATGACTCCATCTGTTTGGGCAGAGTGAATGTTATTTAGGTGCTTCTCTGTTACTGTGCACTATCCCTCATGCCTCTAGGAGAGCGTTCTCTGCTGCTGGGCTCTGTGCGGTGGTGTGTGGTTTTATGTTATTTTCCAGTTTCACTCTTTCATGCTGAATGTCAGGTATAATACGAATATCTCTGTGTCATCTGTGCGCATGTGATGTATGGTGATATGCTCTTGCCCTGGGACACACTGGCTATCTATAAATTGTTTACTGATTTCTTGTGGATTAGGTGAGTGTAACAAACATTTTAATGTGAATGCAGCATCTGTTTCATTTATGTGCATTGGTCAGATGTTATGATGCAGATTCTGTAAGTTCTGTTAGCTTTCTGACCTTTTTAGTGTAAGTGTAAGTTCATGTAAGTTTAAGTTCTGGGGATCAACTTGAGAATTTTGATTTAAATTTAAGCAAAAAAAAAAGTGTGTATATATATTCATTGTTGGAGCTTCTTTTCCTCTTGAGAGACTCAAAACTGATATGAGTCAATGTTAAATGCATGTATTTCCTTTAAGGATAGGAATCCCCCCCACTCTAGTTTTACATGGGGCTGCAAATAGACTCCCAAAAAACATTCAGTGAGAAATTCCCTTGGTAAAGATTTTTTTTCTTTAGTGGCTTGAGGCACAATAGTGGTAGTGGTGTTTACGTCAGTCACACAGGAGCTTTGGAGCTCCAAGTTCCCAGTTCAGCTGGGACAGCTGACTGGACCACTGGTTTCATGGCTAGCTGGGCTAACTCAGCTAACTGCCTAACTGCAGCCACAATCAGCAGCAGTTAGCAGCTACTCCAGCATCAGGTAAAGCTATCTGAATTTCTGAAAACTCCACAAATCACAGAGAGCTGAAGCAAAGCAGCTGGTGGAGCACAGAGGGAAAACCAAAAAACACTGTCTTCATAAAATATGATTCCAACCAATGTCCACTTCAGACCGCTTTGGTGTAAACACGGATTGCACTCCAAAATTGTGAAGCTGCCATGTTCAAACAAATACTAATTTTTACATAATGTTACCATAAGGAATTATTTGTTGACTCATTCATTGTTAACTCATGGTAAAGCCATGGATATAATGGCAAACACCATGTTTGGTTTACAGGTCTCCACCACCACCTGATCCACCTCACCATCATCAGTTCACAGTTCTGCTCAGCTCTTCATGATGTTCTGACCCCAAAGTTGATCATCAAGGTTTGAACTAAGGGTTAGGGTGCACTTTTTATGTTTATGACCAACAAAAGAGAGAATCCATCAAATCAGAGACTTCAGATACGAGAAACAATTGTTCAACAATTGCATGTACACGCTTCTCAAACAGTCAGAGCCCTCCTCTCAGCGACACACAGTCCCTTACAGGTGGTCCCTTCATTCTACTGGGGGAACTCTTACTAGCTGGGGGCTAATGACTGAACCTCCACACACACTCGACTCCAGAAAAGAAGAGTCCGACTCCTCCTCAGGAATTTAGTTTCATATCCAATTTTGTGTGGAGTGGTGAAACCAACTATTCCCCACTGCCCATCCCTGCAGGTGGTGGGCCTACAAGGTGGCCACCCCAGGGTTCAGGACCATAACTGTGTAATCACAACATTCCCAGTACCAGGGCTTTTACTGCATGTTGTCCTCTACCTCTCTGCTTGTTCCTATTGGTTCTCTCCTGCGACAATAAGCTACACTTCAAAATATACAGTGCAAAAAGTAAGAACAATGTAAAATTCATTTAATCAAAGGATAATTTACCTGAATCATATCAATCAATGGATATAGTTTCATTTGTCCAGTGTAGGTGAGAAAGTTGTGGTAGTTGTAACACACAGTCAAAGAGACACAAACACGCACAGGCACACAGAGGGTGAGCGAGAGAGAGAGGGAGAGAGAGAGAGAGAGAGGGGTCTGGTCAGAGAAGGTTTCACACCCGTTCAGTCTTCTGCTGCCCTGCTCTCCTCACTGGCTAACAACACTATTCATCTCTGTTAGTGTCCTCCTGATTTTGCCCTCTTCGCACGGGACTGTCGATGTGCAGGGAACCTGGATGTCTGGATGGGAGGGAAAGTGACAGCACCGTGAAAGCGCCTGAAAGCGGACGTGGCGATCCGCAGCGGGGTTTCTGCAACTTTGTCGGCTGTTGAACAGGTGAAGCTGGAGAGTTGAGCAGATCGTCAACGCGGACGGTTCGGACATGTGTATGATCCTGTTGTCGGAGTGCGTTTGGCGGCTGATGGGATAAACCAAACGCAAGTCGTCTGATCTGCTCTTTAGATTCACACATTAGATTGATTTTACTTCTCAAACAGCGATCTGGACTGTAGTGATGTTACAGGGGGATCTCTCATCTGTCGGTGATCTATCCTGCCTGTAGCTGTTTGTTACATATGGGAAAAGGCTCAGCGGGGACCTGCTTTTACACAAGAATCATTTATGTGAAACTTGCAGACATGAAGGAAAAATGCAAAAACGCGGCCAAGACGCGGAGAGAGAAAGAGAACGGAGAGTTTTACGAGCTGGCCAAGCTGCTGCCTCTGCCGGCCGCCATCACCTCCCAGCTGGACAAGGCCTCCATCATCCGACTGACCAGCAGCTACCTCAAGATGAGAGCGGTCTTCCCCGACGGTAGGCACCGTGAGGCAGCAGCCAGGGAGGCACGGACAGGGACTGAGACTGTTAACATCCACATTTCAAACATCACATTTGAGACTAGGAGGACAGGGGGCACCGAGAACACGCTATTCACTGACAATGACTGTTGAAATGCAGTGCAATGCACTCACACGCACATTCGTCAAAAACATATTACATATTTTATTTACTGCATAAACCATATTTTAGGCTTTAATTTAGTCTACAGACAGGAGTCACTTCATAGTTAGGTCTTTAATAAACTAGGCCTATTCTCAAATCAAAGACCATCGCTATTGTTATTAGTCAGATTTGTATGAAAATAGATCACAACTGAAATACTAGATAATTTAATTTTATAAATAACGTATGAAAAGTAGAAAAAAAACGTTTATTGAATTTTGTTATTTGATATATGCCGCAATACAATGTTAAAATACAAGAAAAGCTTTTGGTCTGAGATGTGTAGAACCCTAACCGCTCAGCCGCCGAGGAGAGGAGTTCATTGAGAACGGACGGGCGGGAGTCTGAGCGCCGTTCACCGACACCGGTACGTTTTCACCTAAAACTGTGTGTGGAGACGAGTCAGAGTCAAAATGTGGACCGTGAGGAAATAGATCCAAACAGCTTCCGTACATTCTTATAACGCTTAATTTGAATGGGGGTAAGTGACTGGAATTACTCTAAATATCCAATAAACCATTTTCTAATAGACCCGCTGTCCACGGGAATAATAAGTGAGGCGCTTATATTAATAACTGAAATAATATAATTAATAATAAACAACCCAGTAACCTCTGTGTTGTTCTTATTAATAGATTTTAAATGAGGCCAAATGATTTATTAGCCATTTATAAAGCCATGAACTCTGGGTAATGTACCTGTTTTTACAGTACAGCGTTAAACAGCATAGATTAAATTAATAAGGTTTAAAATAAAGTTTTAAAAAGCTGAAGTTAAAACATTAAAATGTAATTGGTAATTATAATCTTTCCTCAAAGAGCTAGTTGATACAAATGCTCCTAAATAGACCTATTCAAATAATAATAATTATTGTAATTATAATAAAAAATGCAATAATAAAGCTTTCTTTCATTTATTTTAATTTGTTTAAGAAGGTTATTCTGGTTTTATCCATGCCAGTTAATTCTCCCCGCAGTAGCTGAGACAGGGTCTTGAAGTTTGCGCTTTCATTCGGTCATGATGTGCCAGCTGCTCCGCTAATTTTGCAAATTGGGGTCTCATCGAAGTTCTGAGGTTGTTTTCCCACTCTGATTAAAAGCCGATGTCTCATTTAAACACCTCACTCATTCATCAAGGTGAATTATTTCATTAGGCCGCGTACAGCCCAGTCGGGGCAGGTTAGAGGGCATGAAAACAGAGCCTTTCCTCTCTGTCATCACTCATAAAGTCAGACTCGACTCGCGGCCTTTCATGGCCCGGCCACCCGTGGCAGCGAAGCCGTCAATGCCACCTCTTTGTCGCCTCAGCTACACCAGGCCTGTGCATGTCTCCACTTCATTAGCCAGTGATTTCTCGGTGCTCAACGGGAAACATCTGATCCGATCGCGTGTTTTAAAAATCCAGAACGTCTTGGAGTCATTTTGTGATTTTGTAGCGCTCCAGGACGCAGAGCCACAGGGTGCGAGACAGGCGGATCAGTGAGACAGGCTTTGGGCCTGTGTAGAGTTATCATCCTCGTCCTCATTTACCAACACAAACTGATGGAGGACTGAACACCACCCATGTAGATTACAGTGCAGGCCAATGGACTTAGAGTTATAGAGGCGCGTAAGACCACTTAATATAATGCTTTTATGACCGCGCCATCTGTTTCAATGCACTGTAGACCTATGTGTTACTGTGTCACTGTAAATATAGACATGAATATCAGACAGGATCAGACGCAAGTCACACATTTCCGTTATCCTCCTGCTGCGCATGGCAGCATTAAAGTGGATCAAGCTTCAAGACGCCTCGAATCAATTTACCGACAATCTGTTTCCGGTGTTGATCCAGGACTTTCCTCAGGTTGGACAGTGACACGTTAACTGGGCAGCAGCAGGCTGCAGGTGAACACATTCCCATGCTTGAAAAGTAGGTGATAAACATGAAAAGTAGCTGTTATCAGGGGCGCGGAGGCCAGTGAGAGGCGGACAGGCCTGATTCACAGTGGCGGGACTGTTGTCTTCTGCAGCTTTACCTCGGCTGCTCAAACATCTAATTGCTGCTTGATTGCTCACGCGCTCTCTAAATAAAATAATAAACAAACACAAAATACAGACCAAACAAACATTTATTAAGCTCAGAAATGTGGACTACACTACCTAACCGAATGGACGGCCCGCAGCATGTTTTACTGCTGATTTCCTATTTATTTTGATGCCGGTGTTACAGTTGAGACTTTTGCTATTTTGGGTTTTGGGTTATTGTGGGAAAAAGGAAAGGAAATACATTTTAACTCTCATCTTTATTCAACTGTAAAGGAGAAACATTCAAGTTAGTTTAATATTAAAAACAGTCTAAATAATAATTCCTCTATTGGGGGAAATTTGCAGAAACTGATTGTTTGAGTTCAGTCTCCCAACAAGCAAAACATAAACACAGCAAAAACCAATATGCAATATATAATATAAATATCTAAATAAAACAGCATGTGTATGATATTATTGGATGATACTGACTTAAACAGTGTATTAGTACATTCAGAGACGGTACTGGTGCTTTAGCTCAGTGTTTTTACCCAGCTATTTGTTACTTTCACAGTCAAAGGTTTTGCATTAGAACACATTGGGCCCGCTGAAAATATGTATTGTTGCAATGAAAATTATCCATCACTCTGATGAATAGTTAGACCTGAACTTGCTCCACCGCTCCTCCTGCTCCATCACCCTGAACATGATACAAAATTACAATTGATGTGAGAAGCAGAGTTGATTCTTCAGACCGACCTGCTGAGTGGAACCATTGTTCCGCAGTCCTGACAGGCTGTTAGCATCAGTGTCTGAATGACGTACTTTAGACGCAAGCTTCCCAGAATTCAGATTCTGCCTTTCTTAAAGCTCAGAGCACTTTTTAATTTCATGGATGCAAACGTGTGTTTATTTTCAACTGAAAGGTTTTGTAAGTAGTTGACAAGCTCAGCCATTTGTCAAGGATAATCTGATAATAATGCATCGTGTGATATGTCACGCAGACTGTATTTATATAGCACTGTTCAAGCCTTCTGACCACTCAAAGCTCTTTTCACTACATATCAGTATTCACCCTTTTAACACAGCAATGGCAGGCTGCTGCATGTCAGAGGGGGACTTAGCATTCATACACATTCATACAGTGATAGGGCTGCTTGGGGTTCAGTGCCTTTCCCAAGGACACTGTGACAGGCAGTGCAGAAGCCAATCCACTGATGAGACAGCCCACTCTACCTCTGAGCCACAGTATATTAACTAACTAAGCGTATATTAATTTTTGATCATTGTGACCGTGTTCAATGTGTTTCATCATTCCTTTCTTGGAAAATGATTACGTGAGACTCACACATCCAGTCCGGAGCAGCTGATTGTATTCCGTGATATTAAGGGAAGACTTCAATTCCAGTGATGATAGAACAGAAACAAAATGTTTTTGACACTATGAAGTCAAGGACAGCAAATTGTACTAATTTTAAAAACACTGCTGACAATCTCATAATCAAAACTAATCGCTGAGAACAAGCTGTGCCCTGCTAGCTTGACAGCTGGGTATTTGATTTATGTAGAGCAGCACAGCACACACAGGGGTCTCTGAAAGTCAGCATGTATCATGGAAAAATATATATTAACTGTGTAAAGCACTAACATAGTAGCTTCCTGGTTGGGTGGTGACAGAGCGCTGTGTTTCCTCTGTTACCCATACGTTCATATAAATATTTATTTTTACCGTTGCAATTAACATACATTAGATAATTTATTTTACAGATCTGTTGGTCTCTGATTTATGGAATAATAATGTCCTTGTCCTGTTGCACTTTTGGCCATATGTGTCCACTCTCATGCAAGGGCAGCACATGTAAAAAAGTAGCACAGACTGATTCCTAATGAGGAAACGGGCCAGAGCCTAGTTCATCTAGCAATTACACATACACTGGATGATTCACACAACAGTAAATTAAGTTTTGAATCAAATGTCAGAGCAATCCATCCAGAATTTTTTGAGACATATTCAAAGCCACAAATGAACCACATAACCCATAGAGTCACAATGGCTTCATTATGGAAAGTATGGCAGGTTGAAATATAGCAGAGTTTTCCCATCTGAACCAGTTACTGCTTTAAGTTTCCATGCCGGGTCTGCAGGTAGACTCTACTGATCACTCATTAAAACATCTGGCTGTTCTGTTTGTGACCCACACTCATGGCAATGTTTAATAAGAGAGTCACAGCTAGAGACAGGAGATATAACTAGATTAGCGAGTTACATGCAAATATTCATGTACACACATCGGATTGTAGTCAGGATACAGAGCATGTTCGTGTGCAGTTGCACACTCACCCTCAGAGTGATAATAAAGGAAAAATGATAACATTTGTGATGATCTATGCCCTAAAATGACCGTAAAACTAATGATGTGAGGAGTGTTTAATTAGTACTGGCTAAAGCTGTGAAAGCAAATGTGTGCTCTACGATAACTGCTGTCAAAACAGACAAAATGACAGGATGAAAGGTGGAGTCAACAAGACTTTACAGATGAAGGAAATCAGGTTTCTTCTGTTGTTGATCATGTCCTAATAGGTGTCGGTCCTTGGGCACTAAAATAGACAGAATGGCGCTACTATGACAACACATGAGGTGGTCCTGACTGCCTCTGTGGCCCTCTCACCATGAGGCTGCACTGGCATTTCATCTATTTTCAAAACTGGAGTCAGATAGTGGAATTTAAAGAAGCACGAAAACATTTAAATGTTTGATTTCTTTGTCTCTACAGTAACACTGGTGCCATTCTAACTTCTTGTTGCATTAAATTTGTTAGTTGCCACAAAATTAACCTGCACATTCGATGTAAAAGCTAATGATTCTATCACCTGCAGTGATAGAGACACTGACCATCTCACTGTATCTGTTTCTCTCTGTAGGTCTGGGTGATGGCTGGGGTCAGTCAACTCGGTTCAGTCCTCTGGACAGCATGGCTAAAGAAGTGGGTTCCCACCTTTTACAAGTCAGTACAGGAAACAGCAAACACTGGCACTGTAGTATCCTCTTCCATACTCTGCTGTTGTAGTTTTGCTATTCTGTGGGGCGACCATGCTATGATCTGCTGCATGATAGTGCTGCACAGTACCAAAGATGGTACTGTATGCTCTGCTGTTTCATATTTTGGTTTGCTTTGTTTCATTCCAACAACTTCCAAACGCTGCACTTAAATTTGAATTTTTCTTTTACCATACATCAGTATGCTTTGTCATTATTCTATCCTGAATAGAACTGCTATATTTACTATTAACTAATATTAGTAATACAGTACAGACAGCAAGTGATGAGCAATTGATGTTTTTAAGATGATCTTTTGCTGTGTGTTTCAAGACGTTACAGCTTTAATTGTAGCTGATTTTAACAGGAGGACCGATGAATCAGCAGTACCATCTCTTAAAATTACAGGGACCTAACAACCTGCAATATGGGTCTGTCCAGAACCTGGACTTGTATGAACTTTATGAAGTTTGTTACCAGGTTCGTCGTTGCTTTCCCCGCTGTATTTTAATTGAAAAGGCAGTAGAAGAGCAGCTGATATTGTTACCAACTATATTTCCAATTTATCTACCACAGTCACCCGTACTACTCTGACATGACCAGCTCAGTTACAGCTGCTGTGGTAAATGTGTGTCTCATCAGTTTTAAAAAGCTACAGGAGTCTGCTTTGTTTCTATCATTCTCTGGCTCTTGATACTCCTGCCCCTCCTTTGACACAGCTTCATATAAATTTGCGTATGTTAATGCAAACTTCTATATGCACCTAATTATTATTAAATACTGATAGCACCAACAAGGAGCGTGGCTAGTTAGATCCGTGGCATGCTCAAACCAGCCATGAGAGGACATAAGAATGTGCAGCTATGAGGTACAATATGTGGTCTAGTTAAGACTTTCCATCTTGCCTGGTTTAGAGCTCTGCTTGTCTTTCAGATTCCTCTGTTTATAAATGGTCCGTATGGAACGCAGGCATATATTCGTCCCAACTTTGAATCATTTGCTCACATGAAATAACATTAAAAGTTTGTTTTACACATTAATCAGCTGTACCCTCAGATTAAAAAATATTCTTGCACACATGTTTAATTCTTAAATGAGATGTGCTGCCATACAAGCTGCTGGTTTAGGTTACTGACACTTTACTCCAGCATATGTTTTACCATGTCTTTGACAGATGATCTTCATATGCAGCTAATTTCCTTTGAATATGTAGCAAAACATGTTTTGTGGTGATGAAAAGGCACTTGAATTATACATCAGGCACATTAGAATTATGTACAGATGCAAATGTTCACTCACTGTATTTTTCAGTTTAAGAAATCTGCTCAAGACTTGTCACCATTACAATTCACCAAAATCTGGAATTTAAAAAAACAAAACATTTGTAGATCAAATTGAAAAAGTTTCTTATGCTGCCATGCTTCAGAAAGAAAGGCGAGTGTGTTCACTGCAGTTAAAAGTAAACAAGTTCCTCTTGCTGCAATTACCTCTCACGGCATGCACTGGTGAAAAGTGAGGAGCGTAAGTGGGAGGAAATTGAAATGAACTGACGATTATGCACCAAATGTCCGTCACATTAATCTGTTATTTCCTAAATATTTTATTTTGCAATGGCAACTAAATAATAAGATCTTACTTTTATTAGGATTTTTGTAATATTCACTTTTAACCAGTTCTTTTACAGTTGAAAATAAAAAAACATTTACGCCTACATGTTTATCCTGGCTGCAGAAATACAGTGTTATAGGAGGCAGAGCTGAGAACGCTCAAAGAAATGAAACCATCCATTCTTACATCATATGAACAAAAGTATCAGTAACATTACTAACGTGTGTTTAACAGTAAGTGCTATGTTACTGCTCCCTCAGACTCTGGATGGCTTTGTGTTTGTTGTGGCCTCCGATGGCAAAATCATGTACATCTCTGAAACAGCATCAGTCCACCTCGGCCTGTCCCAGGTAAGATGCCCCCTCACCCGAGCATATCACACAGAATGCATGCATGCAGCTTGGGTTGCTAGTTAGTTGTTGTGTGACTCATCACTACACAACCCAGCACATTCAGAAGCGCATGCTGGAAATGTGTGTGCTGCAGGTGGAGCTAACAGGGAACAGCATATTCGAGTACATTCACCCATCGGACCATGATGAGATGACAGCGGTGCTGGGTCTTTGCCAGTCCCCCCACCATCACTTCTCCCCAGGTACTCTAACACCTTCACCTTCCAGGCTCTCGCACATGTCAGGATATATCCCACACACTTTCAATGATCAAGTAGTATATTTATTTCATTCAAATGATTTATTTTTGTCTATTTTATTGAAATAGTTTATTTATCTCAGCAGAATAGATTACCCATATTTAATCCAGCTTATCATAAAGACATGCTTTGTTCCCTGGTTAATGCAAAACAAACTATGATGTGTGTACCTCACTAGAATTGTACATAATGTACTTCATACTCACTATTCTGCTGCTCCCTGAAGACTGTAAAGTGTTGTCAAAACGCTCTAAATAAGCATGCAGCCTATTTGGCAAAAAGTGTAATTATCATTATGCGGTATTATTGTTATGTAGAGAAGCACAGAGCAGCTGATGATGAACATACCTCTGCTGTATGCTGACAGAGATAATGTTGTTTTGATCCGGGCTTTACTCGCAGCAGAATTACACATTCCATATTGTTTTTGTTTATTAGTTTGATTTTGTACTGCAGTGTAGCAAATTGCTTTGTTATTGTTCTTGCTATTTCCACAGCTAGCTACTGCTAATGAAAACAAACAGCTTCATTGGAGAGAAGTCCCCACTATGTCTGATTGACCTTTTTGGTCAGTGAAGTGCTGAACACGCAGGCTCTGTTGGTCGGCTCCTCTCCATAAAACAATGCCAAACATTACCGTGCCAGTTAATTACAGCTGAAGTGTTTCTCCTTACTGGGATGAATAACAGCTTTTAGGGCTTTTTAGATGACGGGTCTGTCAAGTTTAAGGGGATTGCATCATAGTGAAAATCACTGGTGTATAATGAATGAGTGAAAAAACAATGTTATTGGATTATTAATCAGAGCGGGTGTGTGTCCGCGGGGTATGTTTGACATATTTTGAAATTTTTTGGGACTGTTTTTTGCCACGAACCTGAAAAAATTACAAAAGGACATGAGTTTCTGCTCCCTGATTATCCAACCTCAGAAGATGGAACCCAGACTCCATGCTTGTCATTAAACAATAAAGCAACTTTGTACAGCCTTAGATGTTTGCCACAGGTCTTTGTTTGTACTTGCACTGTCTCCCAGATGAATAAATTGTACATTGTACAATTTGAGCAAATAGTAAATTATATAATTTATTTTATTTTAATTTGATTAAAATTGTGCAAATGATGTACACATTTTCAACCATCTACAGTTTCACTGGTACAGGTTGCTGCTGTTAGGTCAGATACATATTTAATTATACTGTAGTGAGATAATGATAGGAGCGAGGAGTGTGTTGCACTGGGATGTTGTATTGTAAAAACACTTTATAGTGTAACATGTGAGTAATACCTCTGTAATGTGTGTCTGTGTGACAGAGTATGAAATAGAGCGCTCCTTCTTCTTGAGGATGAAGTGTGTTCTTGCCAAACGAAATGCAGGACTTACATGTGGGGGATATAAGGTAGGTGCCGACACTGGATTGTCATTGGCAACACACATGATTTGTTGATCTGTGTAAACTTAGAGGTCTGGAGGGAGCTCATACGTGAACTCCTTGTTGCTCATTAGTCATTCTCAAACATACCTAGAGCTGAACATCATCTCCCTCAACGTTCTCTGTGACTCTGCAAAATGAAATAATGACACTGGTCTCATGCTGTTGTTTTCAGGTTATCCACTGCAGCGGGTACCTGAAAGTGCGTCAGTACATGATGGACGTGGCGCTGTATGAATCCTGTTATCATACTGTGAGTCTGGTGGCAGTGGGTCATTCCTTGCCCCCCAGTGGCATCACAGAGATCAAACTCCACAGCAACATGTTCATGTTCCGGGCCAGCCTGGACTTTAAACTAATCTTCTTGGACACTAGGTAGGAGGGACACTGGGCTGAGTAGGTGCACGAACAGAACAAAGCTATATAACAGAACAAAGATATGTATGATATCTTAATGATTCCTGTCTGATATAAAGTCATTAAAGCTGTAATAAATAATCAAGAGAATATACAATTTGTAATCACAAGAAAATCATTCGTGATAGATAAGATATAGAAAGATATTCACAATATTCAATATTTAGCTGTTTTAAAATAAATGGATTTGTTACCTGAACATTGTGTTGCACTTGCTGATGCCCAGATCAACCCCTGACTGTTAGCTTGTGCCCTCTCTCCTGTGTTTTGGAGGCAGGGTGGCAGAGCTGACAGGCTATGAACCTCAGGACCTGATAGAGAAGACTCTGTACCACCATGTCCACGCTTGTGATGTTTTCCACTTACGCTATGCTCACCATTTATGTGAGTCCTTGAAATCATTAGTTAAAGTAGTCAGAGTTTAACTTTTGCAGAGTTTTGTGAATAACTAAGAGCACCGGCAGGGTGGAGATGGAATAACAGGAATGTTGGAACTGTTTTTAAAAAGTTATTTTCAAAGAAGAAACCATAAGAACTAACTTTGCACAAACTAATGATTAGCAGCCAGCAGACAGACACAGTCACTGCTGATATAGAGGAGTAATCAGCAGCAAAAGAAACAAATATCCTGTGTTAGGTATCCTGTGTTAGATCAAAAACACACCTAAAAGAGAGTGAATATCAGACTTGCCTGAGCTAGAGCTAGAGACATAACTCAGAATGTATAATAATAATGTTCTGTAACTACTTGGTGTGTAAGGAAGGAATTGTTAGCGCACAAGTTCGCCACATAAAGTTAAAAGGTGATATGTCGATATAGTGTTTCACAGCTTGTTTTCACTGCCCCTAAGTGGCCAAAGAAACAGTTGGTCCAGGTTAAATGTTCGAGTCATTTGAGAAATGTATTCTTTGAATGACAGTGCTGGTTCTAAAAAGAAACCCTCCCTGGGGATACAGTCCTGCTTGATTCACAGAGCAGTGATGTCAGATTTGACCGTTTTCCCTCTTTGATCCTGATCTTTTTGTTTCCTGTAGTACTGGTCAAGGGCCAGGTCACCACTAAGTACTACCGCATGTTATCAAAGCATGGAGGCTGGGTGTGGGTACAGAGCTACGCCACCATTGTCCACAACAGCCGCTCCTCCAGACCTCACTGTATTGTCAGTGTGAACTACGTCCTCACGTGAGTCAGCGCCTTCTGACGTGTGATTCTTCATGTGAAACATCTGCTTAAACCAGTACAAAGACACACAGTGTGAGTCTGCCTGTTTGTACACAGTGACATTGAGTGCAAGGAGCTGCAGTTATCTGAAGACCAGAGTCGAGCCGCTAAGCCTGGTCTCAGTCTTACTTCTTCTCAGGACCAGCATAAACAATTCAGAACCAAAGCAGTCAAGATGAAAACCAAACTGAGAGCAGCTCCCTATCCTGAGGTGGGACTTTTACTTCTAGTCTTCTAAATTCACAGTATGGCTTTGAATATGCTAAATCTCTCCATGACTTTGTTGAAAACAACCATTACTGTGTTTTCTCAAATAGGGGCCATGGCTGTTATAAACAACTAAGAATACAAGGCTTTTATTTGATGCTGGCTTTTATTAGAGACAGGCCTTTATTTGCTATGTAATTACATTCCTGTTTATTCTGTTAAAGGTTAGGTTAGGTTACTGCATTATGATGTTAATAAAAACTCATGACAGTGTATCAAATAAAAGTGTGCCATTTTGTGGCACAAAATACAGTTTGGTTAAATTTATTAAATTAATGAAATGGACTTTATATTTAGTTGGCATGCACATTATATACCTGGCCCTAGGAGTTCATTTAGATTTTGTCCATGGCTTTGACTACCAGCTTTTATTTAAGGAAAACAACACATCCTAAAATGTTTGAGTATTCCCTCAATAGGTTCTATGTTCAACTATAACTATAGTATTTCTCTGATTTGTAGTTAGCTTATGGACATAGCTTTGTTGTCATTCAGATTTCTGGTTACCACTGTTCACACAGAAATTTATGATAAAAAATAAAAATGTGTGATCATTAGTGCATTTTTATTGTTTATAGCAGGCTACTCGCCGCTTCCAGCAAGACCAGTTGAGCTGCTCCCCACAGCGGGTAGTCTGGAAGGAAAGGTCCCTGTACCCACTGACCCCTGGCAGGGAGAAGAGCTCCAGTTTGAGCCCTGAAGCAGGCCAAGGGTCCTGCAGCCCCGCTTACAATCTGACCCACCTCTACCCCTACAAACACCAGCATCTGGATACTCAGAGTCAGGTGCCTAGCTCGGGTCCCTCATCTCAGCTGGCTCAGCAGATCATTGGCTCCTTGCACAGCAGAGGGCCTGTTGGATGGAACATCAGCAACCCCCCAATACGGAACACAGGTACACTCAATTCTATTTAAGTCATCCAGTATATTCACAACTTCACCTGGCCAAATAAATCACATCATACCTCATAAGCAACACTTTGACCACAAGCCATAAGACTAGTTAATTAAGATCTCATAAAGGCAGTGCAGCCCTTGTCACAAACCCTTGAGGAATGACATGAATAGTGACTTGAGTCATTATGGTAACATTAGCAGGTCTAATGTGTGACAGCTTTTGCAGGAGGACATCATTTTCCACCAGGATGGCATGTGTTGAGATTGGAGCTGTTTTCCTCCACATTCATTTACTGCCTTTATTCACTTCATCGTTGTAGTAGAAACACTTCCCAAACCTTAAATGGTGTTCTGGTGTAATTTTAGCTTCTGAACATGTTGTCCTCACCAGGCCCTGGGCTGACAGCGGATCACAGGTACCCTGATGAGATACACCAACATTGTTCCAGCAGTACAAACCCACATTCTGCCAGCAAGCTGAAGGAAGAACCTTATGAACATTACACACTCCACAGTAAAGTGTCTGAGGTTTGTCCACACCCACCTCCTCATGCCAGCAGGGACAATAAGCCTTTGAGCCATGAAGGCCGACATAGTACGAAAGTTGCTGAGGGACCTCAAGGTGACCAGGTCCTGACCTGCCCATTGCTCAGTGGTCTGGTCCTGGGTAAAGGTGAGCAGGGTTGTTTGCTGCACAGCCGAGGCCAACCTCTGCCTGTGCACATGGCGCTAGAGCAGAGAAGGCTGTGCATGATGGAGGTTCCCTACAGCCATCCAGCTGCAGGATACCCACAATCAGCTGACGGCCACCAGCAGCATGGAACTGCTGCAGAGATGCAGTCCAGGTCTGCAGAGGAGAACAGACGGATGCTGACAGGTATGGGGGTTGGGGTGACCCTTCCAGCTCAAGCTCCATATATGTCTTTTAACATTCATAAAGTCCTGCGGAAACACGGTTCCATTAAAGCCCACCCTTTCACTACACCAAGCCATATATCAAACACCCACGGTTATGGCGATAAAGAGATAGCTTCTTACAGCTGCAACAGCCAGAGCCCCAGCTCCAGCTCATCCCCTGAGAGCCACAGTGAGATGCCACACTACATTGGCACTTCGGTCATCATCACAAATGAGAGGTGACACAGGACAGAAGCTCAGGAAACTCAAGGCCTCAAGACTTCTTCAAGGACTTCAGCCAGGGTCATTTCTCTTCTCTTTTCATTTTTGCCTTTGACTCCTCCAGGATAGTTTGACATGCAATAAAACAGTCTAAGCCTTCTTCTCTCATGCTGTCTGTCATATAAAAGACCAGTCTGATCATGTTGTACGGAATATTTATGCAATAGCTTTTGAAGACAATGTATTAACTTTTCTTAATATTACTCATCAGAGACTAAAGACTAATCTAAGGGTCCAAAGGGCCCAAACAAACATCTTTGGTTTGAAACTCAGTTTGTTCTCATTTTGTTTTCCATAAACAGAAATTCCTCGCCCAACAAATGCGAACTTTCTGTTTCTGTTTCTGTTTTCTGTTTCTGTTTCTGTTTAAGTAAGTGTGTGTGGATTTCAGGCAATTTTGATAATGTTTCACAGCAATGACAAGCATACATCAATAGGACATCAATACATAAAAAAGCTCTGAAAACCTTGAGTTTTTGAAAATTAAAGCCATATCGTTTTAAGCAACAAACCACTCCTGAGCCAGACCTATTGTAGTATAACTATGTTATACTAGGGTGCAGCAACAGCAGGAGCAGACACAAGCCTCTGGTACAACAGCTCTTGAAAAGGAAATCAAATACTTAATTCTGGCACTATTTTGTTTTTAAAATTTAGTATTTATTTGATATAATATATTTATTGCATAATTTAAATCACTTATCGGGCATTAACATACTCAAAAGAGTAGACAGCTTAGGCAGTTTGTCATATACGTATTGGAATTTGTTTAATGAAAGCATAATTTAAAGCTTACATGAAAAGTATAGTTCATTACATTTCCATGGTTATCCCCAGGGGTTCTATTTGTTTTAAAATATGCATTCACAGAGCTGAGTCCTTTAAACACGTCCTGCTTCAGTTTGCATGTACTGCACTGTAGTTGTTTGCACACAGTTTTCCCATTCAGTGTAGGATAATTAGCAACATTTCAGGCAAACTCAATTCAAATTCAACCTCCAAGTAAAGTGGTCTAGGTGTTCATCTGGCTGCTTGTGTTTCTTGATTCGCTGGACTATTTTTCTACTGTTCTCTCATTTTCAGATCTTAGCAATAATTTGTTTGATGAAACAAATCAACAATACATTAGATGTTGCCAAGAAGGCAAATTCATTGTTATATAAACCACATAACTATCCAGCTTTATACCAAAGTGTCAGCAAGATATGTAATTTGCCAAAACCAACACTAATAAAATGACTAAACCAATGTTGTCTCCCTCGTATCCTTTGAACTCCACAGTGATTTCTGCTAAATTATACAAATGCCTATAGTGCTTCAGTGTCAGGGATAAATGTGTCAGAGGTGATAGCTTCTGTCATTGAATTAAAGCCAAGAGACCCAGCCTAAAAGGAGGCAAAGAATAACACTTCAACGGTAAAACTGTCACTAAGGAGGCATAATGTTGCCTATGCACCACTGCCACCAGCTTGCGAAGGTATGCTAATACAACCAACATATTGGTCAGGTCAGCCAGCGCTCTGTTGTGCTGTCCGTGGGACAGCTGATGTGGAATAGAGCCCTGAGTCCTGCCTATTATTTTGGGATTAGGGAGGGGCCAGGGAATTTAAATGTGCACCTTCAAATCCAAGCAGGCAGTTACAAACTCATTACGACCAGAAAATCCAACAGTACACACGTATTGTTGGGAAAATCACCTGTGTTTACATCGGCAATGTCTGGAATGATGGTGTTCTGTTTCAACTTATTATGAATAAAGACTGGGACCACACAACTTCAGTGACTCAGTAGAATTCATTCAGTGTTGGTAGCAGTTTGCTGCCTTTATCCAGTTATTCTATCAATTGGGGGACAGGTGCATAAGCGTTACTTATACTTCTGTTAATCACAGAGTCCTCCTGTTTATATCCAATAGGCATGAAATTACCTCTTGAAATGGTTTTGAACCTTGACTAACAAATCAGTCCCTTCCTTATACAAAAACTATTTCAGGTGCAAGAAACTATAACATAAGCCTACTGGTTCACTGGACATCAAGGTCTGTACATTTCCAAAACCTGCAAATTCACAAGTGTATGCAGACCTTTTACATCCACTGTACCAGCAGACTGATCCTTTCAATATGATCAATCAATCAGTGAATAGAATTTATACACAGTGATGATAAGGCTATTCTTTAATTCAATTTAATTTTCATTTTGTGTATTATAAAAAAATACGGAAGCCCATTTCCACCAGTAATAGAAAAAAATGATGCTCATATTCAGTCACAATTATGAGTTAAAAAGTCATAATTATTAGATAAAAAGTTAAAATCACGAGATCAGAAAGTCATTTTTGGTGCATCCATCTGTAACCATGACACTGGCCAGATGTTTCCAGTTGTTGTCCAATAAAGGTTGCCGCCTCAGCCACATCAGTTTTATTCTTTCCATGCCAGAGCATAAACTCCTTTTTATGGAGTTATGGAATATTACTCCTATTGTATTTGATGATCTTTTAGTATTTATTTTAGCTCATACTCATTGTCATTTTTGAACATGTTTTATTATTTATTTTATTTATTTCTGACTTTATATATTTGAATAATTTGTGCAGCACTTTGGTCAACTGAGGTTGTTTTTAAATGTGCTATATAAATACATTTGACTTGACTAATGTGTTTTCCAGTTTTCATCATTCCTTTTAATGTTCACATTAAGAACAGATATAATGATCATTCATGTTGTTTGCAACTGTTTTCCTAAACTGCCATAATGTTTTAATGTT
>WARS01000981.1:2117546-2158157 GCA_008933995.1 Datnioides undecimradiatus
CAACTGAGGTTATTAAATGTATATAAATAAATGTAATAAATATAATATAAATAAATTTGACTTGACTTGACTAAACAGGCTTCCATAAAAAATAAATTATAGTCATATACTACTAAGGGAAAAAGAAAATTAGAAATTAAATTGTAACTTGTAGTTTTTTAAATAAAGTTCCTTAAAAGTAAAATTTGCATGAAATATGGAGGAAAAAGTGTTAATTTTTATTCTCATTTCATTTCATCTTTCCTTTGTAAACAAATAATTTCTCTGAAAAATTCCTCGCCGAACTATCAGCACAGCTCCACCACCCCCATCCACCAGCACACTCTCCAGTTCTGACTGTGCCTCTGTGGGGATTTCCCCTCTGTTCCTTGGGCCACATCTGTTCATTTCACTCCAAGACTTTTGGGGAATATGAATCCACATGTTTAACACATAAACAGGGTGCTAAGTTAGTGTTGCGTTTACTGCCTGCAAAGCTTTGTCAAATTGAGTTTTGTTGAATTCAATCCATTCTTTGCTTCTACACATCAAGACGAACTTTTCTGCTGCTGTTATTGATCCCACAACATCTGTAAAGCGTCATTAACACCTCACAGCACAGACTGGATGAGACAATGATTCAGGGAGTCTTCACAGACACCAGCTAATGTCATTTCACTGCTGCGGCTCTTATCCCTAACTCATTAGGAGGAACTATAAACTCATCTGTTTTACCCTTGGTTAATACCGAGGTAAAATTATTCTCTCAGATATTTTATTCTGTACACAGCATTTTGCAAATGTAAGTGATTTATTTAAATTGATTCAATATTTTTTCCCCATTATCGAAATATTTTCTGTAAGGAGCACTTTTTACATTAGCTATAGAAACATTAGGACCTCCAACATGGCTGCCGAGATCCTCAAAATAAACTTAACAGGTCTTCAAAAGATTAGATCAGAAATTGCAAAAAATATATATTAAAACAATTACCACAAATCATATTTTTAAACTTTTTTGGCCGGAATCCTTCTACTCATTTGTAGACACTGACTTTATGATTCTTGAACAATTTGTTTTTAACAGACAGAGCCTTTAACATACTTTGTGTGAAGTCACTTCTGATCCCACTGATCTGTGATTTATGATTATATACCTCCTCTTTGTGTGACCTATCATATCGCTCATTTCAGTGACAATATTATTTTCTTGCAATGCATACTACACTGCTGAGGGTAACGCTACGCAAGACACTCATCACCTCCTCATGGATGGATTATATCGTGGTGGTAAGTGCAGACCAGCAGCATGACGACTAGTTTAGGCTCATGAAACTCTTTTCAGAAGCTGTCTGCCATATGGCATTCATGCAGACGCTGCACAAAGATAAAAAATACAACTGGACACAACTTAAAATGTTTTAGGAATCCATCAGAGGAAACCTGATGCAGCTACTTCAGTGCGTTTTGCATGTTTTCATTTAGTGCAGTCCAATAGGACAGAACAACCACGGTAATGTTCAGTTTTGATTAACATTGTCCGAGAATTATACTTTAACCATATTTGCCCATTGTTGAACTAGGCAGCATAATATTACAGTATTATATCAGTGTATTAAGTGTACATTTTAAGTGTTGTAATGATGGTAAATGGACTGTACTTATAAAGTGCATTTCTGGTCTACTGACCGCTCAAAAGTTCTTCACACTACATGTCAGTGTTAACCCTTTCACACCCATTCATACGTTGACAGCTCATCACATCGGAAAATAAGCATTCACACACTGATGGTACAGCCCCCTGGAGAAATTTGGGGTTCAGTGTCTTACCCATAGACACTTTGATATGCAGCTCAGAGGAGCCAGGGATCAAACTGCCAGTCTTCTGATAGGTGTGTGACCCACCCTACTGCAGACAGCCATCTGATCTATAAAATGCTGCTGGTCCATTAGTAACGACTACTGTACCTTTGTGTCCGACCTCATCATTTGTTCTGATAATAAGGATTTTGTGGACTGCAGGTAAGTGAGGAGAAGCTGGTCAAGAAGTGAAAAACACATTTCTGTGGAAATCTTTATTTTGCTGTCAGATGTCAGGTGAGGGGTACAAGATTTACTGTTCCATAAAGTAGTACAAGTCGTTGGATAGTGCTTTGAACTGATGGTCTCAAACCAACAGGTCACGATCAAACTGATGTATGTGCTTGTGACCAGTCACTGATGCAGATATTACTCAATGTAGCTGCCTTCAAACCAAGTTATCATCACTGTATGCTTTACATCAGTTTACCTCGACAAATAGAAATATAAGTCAGCTTAACATAAGAAGAAATTAACCACTGCTTCCACTGTAAACCAATAATGTATTTAGTAATGTATTAATCAACTGTAAACCCTGATACATTTATATAGTTACATTTACATAGTTTTGAGTCAGACTAACTCAGTTATTGGTTCAGTTGGTGGAAAGAGACTCAGATGACTGAGTTTGGTCCTAGTGCTGCTTGATGACCACCAGGTTCTTCAGCATGTCGAAGGAGTTTCCATCAGGCTCCAGTGAGACCACGCCCTGCTCCTTGCTGTGCACTTGGAGAAAGCCGTTGTTGTCCAGACCAATCACGTCAGCCTCCAGTCCGTCCTCGCTCCAGAGATGCACCTGAGTCCCACTGAGGTCAGAGCACAGA
This sequence comes from Datnioides undecimradiatus, assembly GCA_008933995.1. Lineage (NCBI taxonomy): Eukaryota > Metazoa > Chordata > Actinopteri > Lobotiformes > Datnioididae > Datnioides > Datnioides undecimradiatus. The sequence continues at coordinate 2,120,210 of WARS01000981.1, forward strand.
GAGCTACCGTCACAGCTCTGCTTTAGGATATCATTAAGGAAACTGTACAAAGCTGTTCAACTGAAAGGGGTATTTGCTTCTATGTTTAGGCCAGGAATGAAAGCCCTGAAGACCAGCGACCACCTCCAGCACACTCTTAACATATGGAAGATCTCACGTTACATATGGAAGATTTAAAATGCATTCAACACACATAAAAAAACAAACAGGTCAACAGCCTCTGTACTGATTTCTATGTAAAGGACTAAAGATTTGGAAAATCTAAAGGTTGCAGTGTTTTTATGTTTAATGGAGTCCATTAACATCTCCAAGTTCACATTACTGCAAAGCATGTGAAATCATATTTCAAATAAAATATAATAGAACTGTATAATATACTGTATAACTTATGTAATACTATATATGTTATCCTAAATCTGATTTTTCAGCACTCAGGGTTCATTTCAGAGTTCACGTCATGTCACTGATGTCACTGCATCTGCAAAGTGTGAGTGGAAGCAATGGGATGCTGACAGCAGTTCGCTTAATGGCCAGTGGTGTCATTAATGGGATTTTTAGAGAAGTCCACGTAGCAGCTTGAAGGGTTGGATAATGCGGCAGGAAGCTGTACACACTTCTTGGCAGAATTCTTGGTAAGTGTTGACAGCTAGTTAGTGTTAGCTTACGCTACCTTAAGGTAAACAATGGCTAGTTTACTGAAGGAAGACAAGCTAATGCTACAAGGCCTCAATGTCTGCAAAATGGCTAAAATTGCTCTAAAGGACTTTGCAGGTTGGTGACCTGCAAACTAGAGATTTAGTATTACACTGGCAGCTATTCGGAGTTATCAGAACTGATATAGGATCAGTGTTGGGAGAAAAACAATCAGTGTAGGTTTAGAATCAGGTTTTAATCAAAGCCCAGTGGCATGGAATCACATGAGCCTCAACATTAATGAATAGGTATGTAAGGACACACGTATTTTATGATTTTAAGTTATTCACACAGAACATTAAACTGTATGTTCGTAAAGGCTCAAGAAAAAAAGCACGTGAACATATATGATTTAGGTTTGCTTATAGACATACTGAAAAGCAACAGATTTTTTAAGTATTTATAAAATGGGACAAATATTTTTATGGAGTGTCATGTATATATAAAATATATAAATATCCAGTTGAGAACCCTCCTGCGCACATTAATAGTGGAACTCGTGGTTCCACACAGCAGGAGTATCTGCCGTGCTCACCTGTGAAGCCACCTCTTGTAGTAGGTGGGTAAGACGGCATCTGGACCTCCCTGCTGGAAGCTGCTGATGAAGGCCTCCAGGCAGCTGACAGTCCGAGCGATGAGCTGGGCACAGCTGAGCGGCTGCAGGCTGCAGTTATGCTGCGAGTTGTACTGCTGGATCAGGTCATTGATGCACACTGTTGGGTTGCTGTTTGTCACATTGAACCCACAACCTGCAGGGTACATCATGTTCATGAAATAACATTCTGTGATTCTGTAACAACAGATGGTATTTCACTGGTTGCATAATGAGTTTGCAAAAGACTGTTGAGGTGATGAGGTGTAAGGCAAACTGAAACACTGACTGCGTAAGTATTCAACCTCATTACTGTGACACACCAGAGTCATCACTAGTGGAGCTACATGTGTCTGGAAGCCGAACACTATGAAGTGATCACCTGTGTGTAATTAGGGTGTGACCTGTAATTTAAGATTAATTACGCCTGGACTGAGAACTTTCCTATGCAGAACATGTAATTGTGAGCTCTTTGTTGTCGGCTCACTGCCTTTACCCTGCTTTATTTCCTCACAATTTGAACTGACATACCAGGGACTGAGAGATTTAGTACAAATGTGTGGCAAACTACAACTGAAAGTCAAACTGCAGGTCTGACGTCGCGTCATCCACATGCTGGACAACAAACAGATGGGCAGAGAGAAGCTGATGTGTCGCTCAATAACCTCCTGGAGGATGCTGGTGAAATTAAAGAGGACCAAACCAAACCATACCGACAGGGAAACATTCAAACTACAGTGACCACAGTAGAGTCCTTAATCTCTGTGCTTTCTGAACTACTGCTGTCTGGTTTTCAGGAGATGGAGATGAGAGGGTGCAAACGAGCAGGACATTAAAGAAACACACATTAACGTTAATAAGAAATGTGAAACTGTAGCCAGCACAGTCAGCCTGTACTGTGGACAAAGTGCAAAGTTTCCTCGAAGAGCTACTAAGTGAGCAATGTAAACCAATGACTGCTGGTGTTTAGCCTATGGCTTTGTGTTTACAATTCACAGAGAGGATACTCTCTGCTCAATAGTATACCCTAATGTTTTTGACCAATGCCTTTTACTTGTTTGGTTCTCAGTTTTCACTTGGACAAATATTGTATTCAGGTCTAAGTTAAGTTAAGCATTAATATATTGTGTCACCAAACCCCTCATAAGGAACTCATCTCCTTCAAGCTGCATGTTAATCGATTATTCAAGGAGATAACAGCTGATCCAAAATGCTGCACCTCAGTATTGACAATAACTAGTAAAAGATCAAACACTGCCAATATTAGCTTTCCAGCTCCCATCTCCTCACGTATAAAAACTGTAATGGTCAGGAACTATCCTATTGTAGGGAGCCCACAGTACCCTGTTACTGCCTTAGATCACTGTGCTCTCAGAATGCAGAGTTGCTTGTCGTTCCTAGAGTTTCCAAAAGTAGGACGAGAGGCAGAGTCTTCAGCTACCAAGCTCCTCTCCTGTGGAACCAACTACGTGTTAAATTCTACTTTGAAGCTTGTCAATTCTCAGTCAGAAAGGTTATAATTGTGCTTTGTAATGGTGGCTGTAGTGGGTTTGGTTGATTTTTACTTGACTGACACAAAAATAAATCAAATCATTTGACAGCCAGGTTGCATTTAGAAATTCATGCAGATTCTTTCACCTTTTGCAAAAGGTGTTCAATCCATTCATGTTGAGGAAAGGCTCATGTTAACATTAGTGAAAAAACACAGCTGTCAGTTAAAGCCTGCAGTCTCATTAGCTGTGAGAAAGGGAAGCTGTTACCTATGAGCAGATGGAAGGTTGATCCTATTACAGTGGAAGTGACCAGTACTCCCCCGAGCTTGATGAGGTTACTGTAGTAGATATCATTGGGCCACTTCAGCCTCAGGTCGATGTCCTGACAAAGGTTACAATATGATCAAACGTCATCAATCACTATCATAAGAGATTCTCATTAATAACCAGTAAAATCACTGTGATATGACAGTAATAATATATGATGTTGTGATACAACTGCCAATACTTTAATATTTAGGTTGTATTGAGATGTAGAGCATATGAGTGAAATTGCTGAGGATGTGTGCCTGCCTCAGTAATGTAGGCTGACAATATCCTGCGTTGTGGAAGCTGGTATAGTCTTGCGTGAGGCTGATACCTGGTATCCAGGAAGTGTGCGAACAGCCTCCACCACTGCCAGAGCGGCCAGATGCTGCAGGAAGGGAATCCTCTGTCCGAGCCTGGAGCTCAGATCAACTTGGACACTTACAGTGAACATGGCACAGCCCAGTGGACTGAGCCAGGCATTCTTTCCTCGACCTGCGTCAGCACATACAGGGAACAAACAAGGCAACGCTGTGGCACCAAACACCAATAACATACTTCTGACAAGCGGAATGAATTATTAAATGAATTAATAATTGAATACTTGCAACTGAAGCCTCGGTATGTCATTATATGTATGCATGTTGACAGTATGATGGAGCACTGACCTCTGCCCCGGCTTTGCTGAGCAGCTACACTTATCAACCCCACATCCTTTGGTAGGTGCAGAGTCAGCCTGAGGGGAAAACACAATGATTAACATGAGGTGCGGAGGATGGTCGGTATGTGTCGAGCTCCGACACAACTTTGTGTTTTTCTTGTGTGGTTAAATTAGTTTTCTTAGCTATTTGCTCAATTACAATGTGTCTTAAAATGATATAAGACAGTTCCTGTTGGTACTGAATGCAGCGAGGCCCGGTAACAAGCATGCAGCAGCTGCTAGCAGTAACTGTTGTAAGTCATTACACCGAGCAGTGCTGTGTGTTCACCAGCAGGACCGGAGTTGCAGGCCACTGTGTCACCACATTTGCACACTGTCAGCATGAACCATTCTGACAGCACCTAGCACCATGTTTTGTCTTTTGCATGAGCGCTGCACACAAGCGAACCGTGTCTTACAATGTGATAGACAACTTCTGCCCATCTAATCTAATCTGTCCACCGAATAACAAGGAATATTCGTGGCTTGGACGCAAATGTTTTTTAGGATGAATAAATTCAGACAAAAAATTGAATTACCCAACATCATTCTAAAACATATTCAGATTGCTTAAATTATTGACATAATAATAAAATTATTGAAAATGGCATAATCAGGGCACAAAATGCAAAAGGGTTGTGTTTTGATGCAATTGAACAAATCAGAGTGTTGTTTCCAATTCCCTTTACAATGCAGGTGTGCTGACATCAGTTGACAGACTTAATCAGTGGCTATTCTAATCGCTGATTCCTGCTTTTTCAAAAATGTTCTGCTTTTTTATTGACTGAACACCTGGTATTAAACTGTTGCATTAAAAAAGAAAGGTGCTCGAGGACAAAACATGACGTATTTTAAACAATATTTTTTAAAGACTATACCATTAATAAAGAAAATAAACACAAAATTATTAGTTGCCATAAAAACATCTAAATCTTTTTAACCATCAAAATATTGGTTGGTGCTTCTTTGTTGAGGGCTCATGGAATTCATTTTAACTAAAGCAGACTAAAGATACCAGCTGCAGTCATCGTAGCAGGCGAAGATAACATAATTAAACACATATTAAAATGTATTAATGTTAAATTGCAGATGCCTTGCCATCACCACCCTGCAAGGTTGTCAGTACTAGCAATGTCTCAATCAGCATTTCATCAATGCTGATTTGAGAGCTGCGGCTGTGTTACTACCAGAAACCAAAGGGAAAATGTTTGCACATTCTCTCATCTCCAAATGCAATTAAAGCTGATCCAGTGACCCAAGGCAACTGCTCTGTATTGGCTGGTGAACAAAGATTGTGAAGCTGCCAGAGCAGGAGAACAGGGCCAGTCTGCTATTGTGATGCAAAGTTAGTCAGTGGTAAATCAGCTTAAGCGCAATGAGGGTGTCCCAACTCTGACCAGACAGAGATTTACAGAAGACTTGTTGAGGAACTGTTTATTAGAGGGATCGACGGATAACTCAATCTAGAGTCTGAGCTCAGGGAATGTTAATGTGATAGGCTGTTAACTTTGTACTGATGAGTGAATTAGCAATGAGTGTATAAGCCGTTTTGGCTTTGCATTGGTGTAATTTATTAGGGGAAGCTATGTAACTTGCAGGACACAATTTTTCACGTCTGTCATAAAACAATCCAATATATTGGAGAAGAACTGCACCTCACTGTGTGTGTGCTTCCAAAGTAAGAAACTCATACTGTCTATTAAAACACTGCTTCCTAAAGCAGTGCTTATGATGAAAGAGGTGGTTGACAAAATCCCCAGCTCTGCAACCATGTACTGAAAAACTGGAAATCAGAGTGAGAAAAATCAACAGGACAGTCACAGCCTTTGTAGTGCAAAATTTGCTCCTTTTAAAATTACCATGAGTTTGGAAAATACCCACTTTATTTGATTAACTCAGACTGCAGAAGCCTATTTCTTTTTTTGGGGGGGGGGCTTTTAATTGCCTGTGTGAAAAGGAGGAATGACTACAGCAGGAGCAACATGGCTCCATGTGCATATGGGCATCTAACCATTGCTGTAAGACTGACTTGAAAAACACTTGTGAACCCTATCCATGGAGCCGTTATTTAATTGCAAAACCTTTAATCTATGCAAATATGTCAGCCAGATGTGTATAGCTGAGGCAAATGAAAACATGTAGGGAATGTAAAAAAATAACTTTCTGAACATCTGAAAATAGCTCAGAGCCTCAGGAATTCATTCACTTAAGTGAAGCTGATTACTGTGGACATTTTGGAGCCCTTCTGTAGCCAAGTAACTGCCAACATATGCTTAGGTTTCTGCTGTCAGAAAGCCATCACCTTTAAGCATCAGGTGGAAGGAAGTCAACTTGAAAACAGAATATTAATAGCCTTATACATATGCAGAAACCTGAGAATGACAAAAAGGGAAAAAGTGTTTTCTCAGTGTGACTGAATTATGTTGCAGTACAAATTTTGACACAAGAGCATGAAATATTGTGTTATGATCTGATAAATACACAGTTGGAAGGGTGTGAGAGGTAAAAGTAAGCTATGTTAGCTGGAGCATGACCCTGCTGAGGGTGAGGCTGGTTAGAAAGTGGTTAGTCCCTGCTGGGGTTGTAACTGGGGGATGCTGCTGTTTGGCAGGACCACCGGAGAATCAGTCTGCTCCGTGACTGAGAGGTCTCTGCCAACAATCAAACTCCATGGAGAAGACGACCAGAAGTCCAGCTGGTTCTCTTGAGATGTCAAGCTTCAGAAATTAGCTTTAAATAAGAATAGCTGGACCTAACAACTAAGTGAGTCAACTGCTGTCTGCTTTCTATAGCAGTACTGTCTGTAATGAGTATTAATATATCTCTATCTGTAAATATATCTCCTAGTTCCTTTGTATTACGTACATTATTAGGTATATATTATAGGTTTTGCAATTAAATAACTGCTCCATGGTTTAAGTTCACAAGTCAGGTTCACAGCAATGGTTACACACCCATATGAACATGGAACCATGTTGTTCCTGTTGTAGTCATTCCTCCTTTTTCACATAGGCAATTAAAAGACACCCACCTACCCTAATTAGGCTTCAGCAAGTTAATCAAATAAAGTGGGTATTTTCCAAAGAAATGCAGGAGTCAAAAAAGGTTAAAGGCTCAAAGGTTTCGAGTCTTTCTTTCTGATAAAGAGTATTTCTACAGTAAAGTCATCCACAGTCAGAGTTTGATGCCCATTCGTCAGCCTTTCCTGAAGTCTTTTACTGTCAGACCCCCTCATAGTTTTTACCCTGCTGCGTGAGGATGAGAAGTTCAGACCAGCAGAAGGAGATTCAGGATCCTGCACCAGTGGAGCAAACCTGTCCTCTAGCTGAAAACTTGGTTTGGTGCTCTATGTTTTCTATGCTAATGTTTTCAGTCGCTGTAATACAGGCTTGCCTACTTTGAAGGTCATATGCATATTGAAAATATGACAATAAAGTATAATTATAATAAAGTAAGTAAAGTATTATCTAATCTAATCTAACAATAATTGGCTGAACTCAACTTGCACTGCATCAGGTTGGTGTAAAGGTAGTTTCCTGAGCTGAGGGATTGTTTTGTTCATGTACAAAAACGATATTTCTGTGAATTGGTGGCTAAATGAGCTGCGCTTGGTTTCCTGGACCAATCATGCAAGCAGGGTTTCTGTTACCCTAGAATTGTTAGAGAATATCTACTGAAGTCCGACATCTTAAATCCAGTCATATTAAAAATCAGCCAGCTGAAGAATCAGTAGGGCTCTGGTGTCTACACTGACTGACCATCTGTACTGATGTTTGAAAGTTTAGCTCATCGTTTTACTGTTCACCTTTTTCCAACCTTACACATCAGTTTGGGTAACCTGGAGGCTCGTCTGAAACTACCAAGACAAGAACCAAGTTCTTTTAATTTAGTATGCATCCATCAATTGTTCAATTGCATTATCCAGTAATCTGTAGATCTGTAGACCTAGTTGAAGCAAAGTGTGTAGCACTTTGGCAAAAGATGATCAAAAGCCACACAGATAGGCAAATGTGGACCCTCTGTGGTGTTTCCACTGAGATCTATTTCATCTCCTCTGACCACTTGGTGACCACCGTCATCTACTAATTCCAACAAGACCAGAACAAAGACATACAAAGTAACATATTTGACAGATAGAGAGAAGAGGCATTGTCCTCCTGAGGAACAGCATGGGCCTCTAAATCCCTGCTCAGAAGTCTTTCTTTTTAGGGGGCAGCTAAGCCTCAGTGTCACCCTCCAAGATGCAGCAGGTCAGGAGGATAAATGCCCACCAGCTGAGTAATCTGTGAGAGAAAACGGGTGGAGGAGGACCTGTAATAATGAGCTACAGGCATGTCACTGTCTTTCTCACACACTTATGCTCACACACAGCAAGAGTCAGGCGAATGAAGCCAAACAAAAAGTAAAAAGTGGGGCCTCAGCTTCTTATCCGCCCAAAACATGAATCGGTGTCTTCTCAAACAGACCTGTTATTAGCCATTTACCATTTACCCTCCCTACCCCACACACACGCACCCACCCACACACATAAAAACCCCTCTCACTTCCCAGATTAAAATATCTCAGATTAAAAGATTATTTCTACCATCGATGCTCATTTTTGAAACAGGATTTGCTGTGCATAAGCGTGTTTGCATTGATCATTCAGCAGCATCAAAGGAATGATCAATAAGAGAGGACAAACTAATCCGTAAATGTGATTAATTGCGCTAATCCTGTTTACTAAGGGACAGCAGAAATTATCATTTCCAAATAGCACTATTGAAAGTGATCAATGAGAGAGGGCTGCTCCATTACCACAGGGCAGCTGAGGCACCAATGAATGACCTTGCTTTGTCTGGACTCGGACTCTGTCTGGTTTGGTAGAGGTTCTGGACAGCAATACACAATCATCCATTAGACTGACTACACACTCAGAAATGTCCAGTTTCTGTGTTTTTCAAGTAATCAACTGTCCTCATAGTAATGACATCCTGCAGTTTTCACAAGAGAGGATATATCGTATCTTACCGTACTGTATCGTATCATAGATAATACACTGTGTATAAACATGCTTCTGTTTTGAGGCATGTAAACACGTGATATGTACTACAGTGTTTTGAATATAGATGCTGCTGCATCGAAACACATTTCAATTCATTACAGACTCTGAAATGTGGACACTTCACTCAGCTTTTTAAGTGAGATCTATGCAATCACAGTGGACACCTGAGATGAGCGTCACCAATTCAGAATCAGACAAAACGTAAAATATGGTCACAACCTCCTCTTTCCTTCCTGAGCTATGCTGTTGAATTATGGCCACAGAGGCATTTTTGGAGAACATTGTGGTTTCACAGTGAACTTGACCTGTGACCTCGGGGATATAAAATACCATCTCTTCATCATTTATCCTATTAAACATTCGCATTAAATTCGGTAATGATTGGAGTATGGATTTTTGAGTTATGGCCAAAATGTGCTTTGTAAGGTCAGAGTGACCTTGCCCTTCGACACCAAAATCTAACCAGTTTATCGTTAAGTCTAAACGGTTGTTTGCGCCAAATTTAAATACATTTCCCTCAGAGTGCTCCTGAGATATTTGTTCATAAGAATGGAGCAGATGGATGCTGCTGACATGGAGGACTAAAATGTTTTTAGTCTAACCTAAATACATTAAACCAATCAGGACAAGTTCAATGTGAATTTACCTCATATTAAATTTAGACTTTAGATTTAAATAGGTTAAACTGCTTGCTGACAGGTTAGTGTGGTTTGCACACTTTGGACCATGTGTGGGACTTCTTGGTCATTCCTAGCAATGGAGTCACTCTTGCAGAGAAGGGCTCGGGGCTCTAGCGTATAACATACCTTCCACTGGACATAAAAAGTTCAAGTCAAACACTGCGCCATATGTTCCACAGAATAAGAAATGAGGACGTTTAGGCATCTGCTTACAATCTTTTATAATTGCAGGTGGAGCATGCAAGGTCAATTGGACCAATTTGATTTTTATGGTTGAACCTATTGCCACAGTTATGAGGAATACATTTTCTCTCCACCAAACCCCATGTGTGCCCTGTGGTTTATATTTTTCACAGGAAACGGTACTCTAATTCCATATAGTGTCAGTTTGGATATTGGATTGCTTGTCAAAATAAACAGTGATTGCCAGGGCATTTGCCCAAGAACTGGAATGACTTTAAGTAGAAGAGTCCCTTGTTATGGTTGTTTTCTTATTCAGATTTCCAGAGTATGGAGGTGTCACACTGGAGATTCTTCAGTATGATACAAAGTTCAGTTAATGTGACTTTTAGTCATAGAAAATGCACTTTTAGAATAATGAAAGTGAGTGTTTAAAAACTGGTTAAAGGCCAAAAATACTTTCCACATGTGCAGACAGCATGGAAAACATAATTTGTATGACCACAAGTAGAAGGGAAAATATTCAGAATTACATTTACATCCAATGCTTCTTTTTCTTTATGCATCTCCTTATTTGAGGGAAATACAAAGTGGAGAAAAGGAATACAAAAGTAAAAGTGGGCCCTTGGGTTTTCAAGAGCCTGAAGCTCTTACAAGAAAAAGTCAACAAGTAGGAAGTGTATTGCTCCAGGCACAGGGATCAAGTTCAGCAGAGCAGGAAAAGAATCATTATGCTATCTGGACCAGCCAAGTGGTGTTAGAAAAACCCTATAGTCTCTTATCCCAGCCTTTTCACAAATAAACACTTCCACACTGTTAAATATCCTTAACTAAACACAAAGAGATTGTTACTAACACTCACATACAGCAGTCGGACAGGAAAAATGAATTAATTATAGGGAAAATAGCAGATGATAAATGAGTTTTGAGCTGATATGAGCAATTCAATGACCAGTGAAGACTTTATGCAGTTTTGATGAATGATCCTGCATATGCAACAAGTTTCTATGCTTGTAACTACATTAGCAAGACAGCAATGTGGTTATGGATGAGTACTCTGCAATTCTAATTATTGATAAATGGTATAAGCTATTTATAAAGCTAAAATGCCATAAATGCTCTGGTTCCAGCAGTCCTGATGGAAGACCTTTCCAGATTGTATCTGGAATTGACTGTACTTATATAGCACTTTGTAGGCTTTCTAGTCTAGACCTGCTCAGCCACCCTTTAATGTCATTATTAACTGTTTAGTTTTGGCAAATTTTATTTTAAAATGTGCTCAAGACACACATCTTCGTTATTTTTTAATAATATTCTGACAATGAAATCGATTTTGAAACTATTTTTGTCAAAAGGGTTGGAATTCATAGAAGAGTAAATTCAGGAGCTCTGCTCTGTGATGTTGTTGTCTTGTGTCTGGTCATAAAACTTAGAAATACAACATATAGCAGACAGAGTGCGGTGACTGAAAATAGCTGACTTGATCCAGATATGTCTATGGTATTGTATACTATTATATTTATGTTGGGTTCTTCAATATTAGTCATGATGAGTATTGTTTAAACTGGCATGAAAAGCTTAATATTGTTTTTCAAAATATAGTACTTATTTTTTGGATCTCAGGAGTGGAAATGACAAGATGGGTCTTATAAAATTGAGCACAGATACACAGATTTGTGGAACATTTAACACAAATCTTCTATCTACTCGACTCACCTGACATCTCCGATTTAAGAAAAAATAAAAAATGTGTAACACTAGTGTCTCTGCAGCACTTCACACTCTTCACACACTTAGTATCAAAGTTCTAAAGACCCTGGTTTAACACTCACACCATAGATAATGTAATAAATGCTCATTCTAAAAATACTTTATAAATATGAAAGAATAAAAAACACACTAGCTTAAAGGAATTGTCATCAATTTTGGAAAATACACTGAAGCAGCTGCAGGGCAACTAGATGAAATTACTGCTCAAAGGTATGGTCCTATCACCAAACTATCACCCTGTAAACTTGTGATGTGTTGTTTTAATGCTTCAGATAAAACAAAAGTGATGTAACATGTTAATTAGCACAATTTGGCTAGCTTAGCTGTTTTCCCCCCGTTTTCCAGCCCTGGTAGTAAGATAATCTAGCCATTTGCTGGCTGTAATTTTGTATTTATTATGTTCTAGCTCTGCACTAGACAGAGAATAATGAGAGAGTAATTTCAGATATATATTATAAAATAATTTCCCCAAATCATGGACCTATTCCTTTGATAATGTATATGAAATGGATGAAATCATTTATACTTAAATTGCCGCAAATGTGTATTTAACTGTTTAAATGGTGAATGTGTGTCAGTGTGTATGTATATAAGACAGGGACATCACTGTGTCTACTGAGAGTGAAGCAGCAGAAGCAAAATATTGAGATTCCAGCGTGGCGTGACCTTGTGAGAACGCTCTCCTGTCTCAGTGCTGGCTATTATTAGCCACTCCCAGCCAAACAAAGCATTAATACCCTGAACAAACACACAGTCTGCTAGCTATTGAGCCTCAACTTCAAGCCTCCGCACTCAAGTAGCTGAACCTATGTTTTCATCAGCTCCTCAATTTCAGGCAGCGCTGATCTGCGGGCACTTGGTCTTTGTACCAATTCCCTCTCTGCCTATTAAGCCCTGTCTTTATTTACTCTCCAGATATAAGAAAAGCCTGGTCATTGTCATTTCAAAGGAGTCTAATAACTAACTCGTCTGAAATACATCATCTATTTGATTATTTGCTCATTTGATTACCGACCTAAGTTCATCTTTCAAAAGAGATACGACTCCATTGGCATCCTGTGGAATTCAAACAGTAATAAAGGTCTGTTTATCATCATGTGTGGTTTCAAGTCACCTGGATGCTGCAGGTCCTTTTATCAGGTGCATCTTTTGTTATGTTCATGTTAGCACTGTTGACATCTTTTGTATGTTTTACTTGCAGTGCAGTTACTACTCACACAGAGAACAAGTCCTTATTTGCAGTCCTTATTTCTCCAAGTTACTGTTATAGCCTATCAACTGACAACACTGCCAAATAAATAAATAAATACATACATGTATGTAATCACATGTAATCAGACTTCTAATAAATAAAACGTGTATGTATAAATTATAAAGAAGCATAAAAAGTATAAATTCAGTGCAGCTGAAAAGGTTATACTCTGTGACAACATCTATCACACTGAACACTTAACATGAATGCTTTAAGAAATAAAACAAGCATTCCTTAATAATAACATTAATCAAGCTGCTCCAGTGGGACATCTGGAAACTCAAACATTACTGTAGCAGTGAAATCAAACTGCAACAACAGGTTTGGGGTTATATGGCCTGCTCATTCACCCTCCTTCAGTTTTTGCATAACCTTAATGACAACACTGTCTGTTCCAATCAGCTCAGCGCTGCTCCGCAATCCATTTTTCAAACTTTATGACAGTTTTAATTGCTCCCACCTGCTGCCTGATCGACCTGCTCAACAGCCACTTTTACTCACATGTGTGGATGCAGACAAAGAAGTCTATTAGGTGCAACTTGCCTTTGCTGCAGTGAGGTCACTTAGGCATTAAATTAGTTCCAGCCTGTCTGCCCTCCCACCCAGTGCGCGGATGTGCATGCACATGCACAAACACACACACTCACACACACACACTTGCCAAATGCTGGTTTCATTTCAGTTCCATCCCTTGCTAAAGAGGAGCTTTATTCATTTATAAGTGAGGATTGCAGAGTCCTTGTTACAACATTCATTGTTTTTCATTATATTCAGGCTACTCATTCGACAGCCAGTGCTCTTGTTCTGCTCACTCTTTTGTGCATGTTTTTGCCACACACAGCTTAAAATGATGCTTACTAATATAGCTGCCTCTTTACTGCACCATCATTAAAGATGCTTCCATTGGAACCATACCTGTCTGGCTGGTTAAAACAGTTCATTTGGGCTGGTGTGAAAGCTGTTACCCTGGTGTAGAGACCACTTGAAAAGCAAGATGTCAGTCCGCTGTCTATTGGACTCTGGTGTGGTTTGTTTTGGTGTAAAAGGAAATGAACCACCCATAGGGCTTTTGATTTTAGGTTTGTTATTGGATGCATTCCGATTACTATTCAATACATTTGCTGTTTTGGAATAGGAAGCAGTCATTGAATTGTTCTACTTAATCTGCATATGTTTATTTATTTAAGGCTATCAATAATAGCAACACATATGCCCATCAGCACAGGTATTTTTCATGAATAATGGGTCAGAACTGCTGTGCTTGTACTACTTGCATGTTCATAAAGTTCATTAAAAAGTAAAAGCAACACCACAGTAATCAGCCCCCAATTATTCATAATGTGATTATTTTGCAGTCTAATAAGACTAAAAATGCTTATACTTATGCTTATACTATTGGGAGCTCTTTGTGACACCAGTGGCCACAAATACATGTCCAATTCATTAAATGCTTTATTAGATCCTATCACTCACTGGGTTCTTCCCTGCTTGGGGCCTGATGTTGCAGAATATCAATAATCAGCGCTTTCCAATCTGTTTAACTTTGTGTTGGCTGCTCTTGTTTGAAATTAGACCACAACTACATGCGACAGTGTGTGTGTGTGTCCTTATCATTGCATTTCCAGGTTAAAACTGAGCATCCAAATTGAAAGTCAGTGCCCACATCCCCAAGCTTAAAGGTGGTGTGACATAACAGACGTAAACACATGTTCTGAAAGCATTTGAACTGAGCAGTTACCCTTCCAGCAAGTCCATGGTGGAGGTGACGACCTCAGCGTACAGCAGGGTGTTCCCCAGTAGATTGGTCTTCAGGTTCTTGCTGTAGGTGTCCATACTGAACTGCGCCAAGCTCTGAGACTCTGAAGAGTTGGTGACCAGGGTGAGAGAGCCCTCAGGTAGTGCAGAACCATCCTGGAGCTCAGAGCAGGATACCATCTTGAGGGAGGCCTTGGACAATGTGAGGAGGCCATTCTGATCTGCACGTGTCTGTAGCCACTTCAGGAAGTTGGCCTTGACCTCCTGTGTGGAAGACAGAGCAACAGAGGTATATAGAGAGAATACAGTGTGTGCTGAACACTTAGTTTCAGTGAAGGGATCTCCAATATGACCACATATTTCAACACTGATATACTTTCAGCCACCCTCTCTCTTCCCAAGTCTTTAGAGTGAGTGATTTAGAGTCAGCTGTCAAAAATAAGACAAATAATTTATTTGATGGATTTTGTGTTTGAAATGAACGCGCAGAATGAGTTAATCAGCGTGTGTAGCTAATCAATGACATGGTGTAATTAGGCAGCAGTCCCAGTCTGCTCTGTTCCAGTCACTTCTGATTAAGCTTCTCTCCTTTGTCTTTACACTCGCAGAACATGTTGTCTTAATGCTTTTCCTTTACTGTCTCCTCTCTGTGGTGAATGCATTAGTTTGTCATGGTCTTCCTTTTATTCCTTTGTTATTTTCATCTTCCTCTGCATTTTGCTTTCTCCTCTTATCAGTAATTCTACGTATGTCCGTAATATGATAAACTTTAAAGAGCAATTCTGCCTCAAATGTATGAATGAAAGTCACAAAACATAATAGTTTGATGTACAGAATGATACTGACATTTCATAGATGGACCATGAACTTGGTTTAGAAGAACCATATTGCTCATCTCTGTTATGGGTCAGCATAATGCATTGGTTCTGACGACAAGCACTATTGTAATTCTGATACGTGACAAGAATTATTTCAACTGACTGAGGACAAGTGAGACTGACCACACGCTAAACTACCCTGTAGGACCTCAACCACAACCTATTCTACCTTGTTCCCTGAGTTTCAGTGGGAATTCCATTTCTGATCAGTTTAGAAATCTCATTGCTGCTGTTAACTCAATTTGTCGTCGCCCCCCCCCCCCCAAACTATACAATTTCTTTCATTTATATTATATAATTTTGGTTTCAGTAAGACACTTAATAATAAATCCAAAGTAGTCAGGGTTTCTCTCTTGACATTTCCACGTACTGTCTTTCTTAATGGCTTAGTGTGTGCAGGTTAAGCACATACTAGCACCGTGCTGCACTGATAACAGCCTCACTCACTTTCAATCTTTCTGCAGCAATAGTTGAACTTGTTTCTCAGCTTATAAGGGAAAGCACTGTGGTCGTAGAGGAACGAGCTGGCGGGGCACTGCGAGTGGTGTAATGTCGAGTGGGACGGCAGCCACATTTAAATCAGGGATGTTTTTTGTTTGTAATAGAATACTGACGGCAGCTCACACATCGAAAGTTGACAGAGTAGGTGTGCCATGGTTTTCAGATGAAGTTACATATCAGCAATATTGTTTAAGCTGAGCAGATACAATCAGACAGTCTGACACCATTGGTCAAGCTACTTCTACTCTGCATTTGTTTCAAATGTCGTAGTTTCATTTTTCATCACAAATTATTACATCAGAATTGAAATTGTATGTGATTTATAAAGTATCTTAGTATTTGGCAAAAACAGCAAAAACATGATGACTCCATACCAAGGAATGACAGTAGAGCTTGCTGTGATGTCAAAGAACACTTTGATTACTCGGTCAAGTGTCATCTGAGCACGTGCTTCAATGGAAGGGATACAACTGACTTTATATATCAGTCATTGCTGAGTAGCACAACACCCAATACCAGAGAGAGGGAGGCCAACAAGCAGACAGAAGTGAATGACAGTAAACTTACAACACTCGCAACTATAGGTAGCTAGCTGTTGACCATGTCTCCTCATAAATTTTACCATCCTGACTCATTTTTAGCCTTGTGCTTGTGGTTTCTTTCTCAGTGCGCGGCATCACTTCACCTCACACTCCATATTCTTTACATCTGCTCCCTCATGGTCATAATCTCAATAATATCCTGTAGTGTGTTGTGTCACATTTTCAGATCCTGAGAGAGTTTGTGCCTGTGAGTGTAACGCAACATGACATCCAGATCAGTGTGGATTTAGAAACTCCTGCAGCCTGGCTTTGTTTTGCTTGCGTGTTATGGTCTGTGACTTTGCTCCTGACAAAAGTGAGACTAAATTACAACTGCTTATTACATTTGTCGAGCTTTTCTTCATCTGCCTTTACGTCGGGAAGCAAAAAGTGGAATCATAATCATACAAACTGTGCGCCCCTCTCACACTTTACCTAGCCAACACACTACAGCTCTCTGCTCTTGAATGAATGAATAGTAAAACACAAAACAAAAAACAAACATTCTAATCCTGATTCCATTTACTTTAAGAACCACTTCTTTTCCAAAAAGAGGAAATGGAGATTTGCCACATCATGGCAGAGAACAGGAACACCCACTGAGCAGTGATGGAAGTCAGCCACGCTGATCACCACCACACTGAATAAATTAGAGGGTGCTGGAGATTTTCATCACCTGCATGAAGTCCTGCTACTTCAGAGACTACAGTGAGCTGAGCCTTTTTCCTGAATGTGGAGAAACCGACTGAATGATAGAATGAGATTAATGCGGTTGTGTGTTTCCATGGAAAGTACCTGTCTTACGAATGGTCATAACGCTCTAACATATGATCTAATTCCGATCTGACCGGACTGTTTATGGCCTCCATATAAACACAAAAGATCTAGCTCTCTGTTTGAGGACACATTTCAATAATGCTTTTATCATGTTATGCTTATTTATTATGAATGTGTAAAAAATTCAGATACAGAAGAAGAAGTCAGATTTTTCTGAATTTAGTTATATTACAGTGGAAAGAAATCTTTAATTCATATATTAACTCAAACATGTATTTTTGTATTTGTTATACAGTTCACTTAAGTTATGTTTATCACCACATTGTTTCTTGTTTTCTGTTTATTTTGTTGTTGTTTGTTCAAAGGATAGAATATTTGTTACTTATTGGTTTTTGTTTATCTGACAAACAGATGCAAAAACTCAGCTGGCCATGTTTCGAGTGGATTGGCTGATACATCCTACACTTTACCTGATCTACTCAAGATCAAAACATCTGACAAGTCCAGGACTGAATAAAAGCTACTGGAAACAATCCAAGCGTAGTAAACTCAGAGGAAAAGAGGCCACAGACACATTGAGGTGCACAACTACCAGCTGTCCTCCTCGACCTACACAACAATCTGGAAACAATTCTGCAGCCCCCAATTTCCATCAGCCTGCTGCTTGTTGGAACAAAGTGGCTGGGGCAGCAGGGTCAAAGGTCACACATTAATCCAAACATAGAACAATGAAGACAAATGCAACTAAAACACTACTGCCAGTAGTAACACCAATTTAATACTATTTTCTATTGGATGCCCAGGCTTTGTGCCCAATGAAAGAAACCTCGCTGAGACCAGAGCTGGGCTGAAGGATGATTTCAAACGACCTGGTTTCAGCGTCAACCTGGAGCTCTGACTCCTCCTGGTGGTTGATCATGAGCACATGAATAATCAAAAGCAATTCTCATAAACCCCCCACTGTCAGACACAGGGCAAAAGTAAAGCTGCTACTGTCAGCATTAAAAATAAAATCAAGTTGTTTTTGACAGTAAAAAGTTCAAAGTCTTTACATCTCTATAGATTCTGTATTTCGCAATGAGGCAGGTGATGTGATTCTGTGAGTTTAAGACTTTTAATTTTGACTTTTAAAACAATATGACACAAATTATGAGCAAAAGAGCTTTATAAGCAAGTGTGTCCATACACTTGCTTCTGACAACTCAAAAAGAGAGCTAGAAGGAAACCAACTGGGTTCAGACCTCTACCAGCTGGTACATTTGTATTTCCTGTATTTTAAAACTCATACTGTGGCAGTATTTACTTATTTACTTAAAGTAGATGTATTGGGGCAAATCTGATCCCATTATCTATAGTAATATTTAAAAAACATCTACAGTGTTTTTAACTCATCATGAGCAAGTCTCACTTCCATAATAATTCATCTTTATGTCCTGCATAAGCAAAAAGATCAGTCAGGATTCCTTTCACCGGGTCGGATTTACAGCCTGCAGACCTGAAGAGCCTGTGTTGATTTTTTCCAGGGGGCAGTGTGTTAGCAAGTTAAAGGGTAGCAGGAAAGATTCTCAGTATTTATATCACATTTTATGGTTATTGGTTTATACTGGGGTAGAATCAGCAAAGAGAAATAGAATCACCAGAAAAACAAAGAACAAGGCTTGAGAAAAAGTAACAGAGCTCAGATGAAACCGTGATCAGCCTTGGTGGGTTATTACAGCAGATGGAGAGACCTGCGTTTATTTGATCGGACTCTGAACCTGATCCGTGCACCTCTTCCTCGGGTGTGTAATAAGGGGGATGTTGGAAACTCAACAGAAATACTATGAAAGATCAAGGCTATTGCACGTTAGCTGATATATGCAGTGGATAAAAATGAAATGTGAAGAGAAGACAAAACAATTTAAATGTAAGCCTTGTTTCATTTTTAACGAGACCCTATGACAAACAA
Source organism: Datnioides undecimradiatus (assembly GCA_008933995.1). NCBI lineage: Eukaryota > Metazoa > Chordata > Actinopteri > Lobotiformes > Datnioididae > Datnioides > Datnioides undecimradiatus. Next base: position 2,139,360 of record WARS01000981.1, read on the forward strand.
TAATCCTGCTGCGTTCAAGCTGTGAGTCATGTCTATAGTTAAACAGTGAACACCTGCCATCAATGAAGTGACTCAGCATACAGTCAGCTGTCTCTGTAGTATTTTTTTGAATGTTTGGGGTGGCACCCTCCTGGGAGTGTCATGGGCCACAAACACTACCAAAGAAACTGAGAGGTCTAATTGTTGAAAAGCACAAAGACTCAGGAAGAGGGATAGAAGAGAATATGGCAGAATACATCTTTGGATGGACTATGCACCACTATTGTCAACAGATGGAGAAATGCGGCTCCACAGATACGTTGCAACAATCAGGATGAGCAGGATGTGTTGATGGAAGGACGAGGAGAAAACTTACCAAGAGGCCAAAAGCAACAGTGAAGGAACTACAGGAGTTTCTGGCAAGTACTGGTCAATCCTTAATGTGACAACCATCCCCTGTATTCTGCACATGCCTGGGCTGTGGGGTAGTGCAGTAAACAGAGCACTAACCCAAAAGATGCATTCATTCACACAATATCCTGGTCTGACAAGACAGTCTTAACTCTAAAAGACGTTTGCAGGAACACTGCACTGCAATATGTATCTCATAACAATGTATAGAAATACAACTGTATCGTCACCAATGCGCCATGACCCCGTCATATCCTGAGGTCCTTGTCAGCATCCAACCATTGGATACAATATCTATTTATTTTGCTTTTCACCAAGTGTGGCACAGTGGGAAATGAACAGACGTTGCCTGCGCTGACTGTCACTCATTTTGGTGCCCTCACATGTTGGCCCTCTGTACCAAGCCCTGCTATAAGCCTCCTGCGTAAATGCTCATATTTGCATATGTTTAGGAAGCTGAATTGTTTCCACATGTGTGGAGTGCAGAATATCTGTTCAGCTCATATGAAGTCCAGTCAAAACATTTTCAAGCAGCATCTGCTGTTCCTCCTAGAATGCAGAAACTCTCCTCGATGAAATACGGCGACACAGATGTGATAACGTACGTATGGTGGAGCATTTCATTTGCTTGAATTTACTCTCACTTAAAAATACATCATTCTGTTAAAATAGCAGGGCAAGCACATCTAAAACCTGTGGACCTAAGACTCACTACGCAGGACAGTACCACCTACAAGCTTCGATCTACTACTTCTTCTGTGAGCTTATGCTTTTCACCAAATGTGCCAGAGTGACAGATGAACAAACTGTGCCGGCATTGAATGTCACTTATCCTGCTGAAAGGGCCGGGGCTGGTTGCTCGCCACTCTCTCTGTCCCTAAGATCAGGAACTGCTCATTGGACTGACAAGACTTGTTAATAACTCAAATCTTGCTTTGAAAGCACTAACCTGACGATGGGGTAATCAAACATTTACATGTTTGTAGATCTACCAGCTACTCACTGTAACCCCCAGCCCTGCATGCAGCTGTGGGGAATAATGGGTCTAATTGTGTGGACACACTGGTGTGTAGATGGTGTTAATGAAAAGGTGTGACAAAAAGGATCCAGGAGAGGCAGGCAGATGTTTTTACATGAATATAACCCCACCTAACGGGACTGTGACTGGCACTGTGCTTGTTTCACTGTCACCTATGATCACATCTCATCACTGCTGTCTCAAATCCCGACAAATGAACACTGTCGGTCTTACCTGAGAGGTGGCCAACAAGTAGACTGGGCTTGGGGCTGGTGTCTGCTTTAGCTCGCAGCTGATGCCAAGAGAGGTGAGGATCTCTGTCAAGACTTCATAGCGCAGCGCATTGCTGATCTTCAATTCGTCGAATGCTTCTGATGTCAAATTCTGGGAGTCAGGAGCAATTTCTAGGTGGACCTGCCGACAAGGGGCAAATGGCTCTTAGGTGACAGACCCAACAGAAATGAGCAAATCCTACTGCAAATCTTAGCATGCACTTTTTCTAATCTGCACTTGCAACTTACAACATATTCAAAATTCGGCCCTCACAACACGAAGTCATCGCCTGTGTCAGGGCACCAACAAACCATACTGAGGTTTGGGTGATTAAGTTAAAATCTTCCCACAGGCCATGGTAACCCTAACCCAACTACTGATGCTGACACAGCAGACCACCTATTAAGATCTAACTATTACAATGTTAGAAAAATAGACTGTGCATTAATTCAACCAACTAGAAATGGTTCAAGCTGAGGGACTTAGCACTGACTATTTAATTAAGCCCAATTAGCAGCCAGTCGGAGCTAACTTCAGTAAATCAGGTGCATTTTGCCAGTTGTCATAAATCCTGACCTAGGCTGATCATGCAAGTGGTTCCCTCAAGACAAAAGCTACACACACACACAATGATAGTATAATATATGGATGAGCTGTATTTGCATTAGATTTCACAGGTGCACCTATTCAAGTAGTCACTGCGCAGTTTAAAACAAATAAGTGTTTGAAACTTAAATACGCCAAACAATATTAAACCCTGTAAGCTACTACAATCATTATGCGAAATGCCCTTACCTGACAGAGGACAGCTTCCCCGCCATCCCCTCCATGGGTTACTCTGACTATAACCATATCCCTCTGATGAGGGACATCTCCTTTCAGCTCCCCCCAGAGCTCCACTTCCCCTCCACCCTGTGTATCCCTGATGTAAACCTTCCCGCTTGCCAACAGGCTTAGTTCCAGCTCAGTGCTGTCCTCCCTGGTGAAGATCAGCCTGCTGACCTGCCGACGTCCCTGCTCCCTGGCTTCCAAACAAAGTCCTGCAGGGCACAGGGTGGAGGATAGCCCCAGTACCCTTCCACCCTGGCTAAGGTAGGTGAGAAAGCGGGTCTGAAGCTGCGGGCTTAGGGGTTCCTCCTCTGCCAAAACCAGAAGCCTGGTGTTGTCCAGCCAAGGATCACTCAAAGCCTGCTGTAGGTGCAGAGGATATATTATGTTGTTTTCCATGTTTATAGACTCTGATAAAAGCTGATGAACTGCCTGAAAACGCTCCTGGCAACCACCTGTGTACACCAGGACATTTGGAGGTTTGCTATTATGCTCAAATATGCCTCTCTGAGCCAAACACCCAGCATCATGTTCAACTTCATCCAGAGCCTCATCCCCACTATCCAGCCCTACTGAGCTGTCATCGGGAAGGTCGGGAATGTTCTCAGCTGAGGCATATTTGACAGAGAGGATGGTACTGTTCTCCAGCTCCAAACATTCATGGCAGCTGGACAGATGGAGGTGGTGTCCATGACCCTCCATGTGGTGATGATTTCCCAAGGAATGTTCGTCTGAGTCACCAACAGGTCCCAGATCCTGGGTGCTGCGTAGCGGTTCTGACCCGCGTCGCTCCTCTAACTTCCTCTTTGCCTCTGGGACAAGGAGCAGGCTGCCTTTACGGCACTGTAAGTACTGCTGTTCAGCTGACAGGTGACAAGGCAAATGCCCAGCAACACCTTCTTCACTCTGGGTGCCGCTGAGCCATTGCAATGTCTCAGTCTTTGGGGTCTGTGGACACTGCTTTTCCAAGAGCTTGCTGAGAGTGGATTCTTGGAGAAGGACAGCTGATGGAACACCACAAACAAATGCACAAAAACATCAGCACAATGTAGCCACTTACATTTTGCAAATAAAAAAACAAGCATTTCTGTAAACAAGGCCTCCATGTAATAATATTAGTAAATCAGATGTAAGTAACTGACCCTAAGTTCAGAATTTTTTGGCCACAATGTAAAGTTTATACACACATGTTATACACAATTTAAAACATGCCAAAGTAACTCTGCTTTTGTCCAGACAGACAATTTTTCATATCTGGAAACATTGATGAAAGCAGAGTTTGTGGACTGCTGTGGGGCTCTTTATACATCTCCACCTAGTGGAGATTCAATATACAACTGTAAATGAAAAGGCTGAATATAAAACTGAATAAATAAAGAGTAGATACAGAATGTTAACTTACGGACTATCTTTGAAGGCATAAGTCCATTGTCCAGGTGAAGGCGATCTTCAATAAAAGCCACCCCCAGCCGACTGAAGTTATCAATGCTTGCCTGAGCCACCGCCCTGAATGGCTGGCCGGGGCTACAGGCCAGAGGAAGACAGTAGTCAGACCACTTCAGCACCTGCACACAACAGACACCACTGGTTAGCTGATGCTCCGTGTAGTTCACCGTGTCCTGTCGGCAACATAAACCCGTCTATCAGGAGAGCTCTGCACAGTGACATTACATGGTAAAGATGCTGATGCTGAAATGCAGGTGAACTGCATCAAATCTCAGAAATAGGTTGGAAACTGAATTAATTCTCATATAACGCTGTCTCGCCAAAAACTAACAATGATAAGCTCATAAAAGATCTATTTACTATCACATGACTGTTGCAGTCTTTATCTTGGTGAACCTGATACAGGACAATCAGTGTACAAATACAATAATAGATTGAGAATGTACGAATGTTGATAGTGCATTCCTGTAGTATTATAGATGGAGAAACTGTAGAATGAGGATATCTATGTTTTATGTTTATTATTTAAGCAGATGTAGGTAATGAAGATGGTCACAGGTCATGACCACATTGGTACACAGCTTATATCTTCATGATACTCATTATCCCATACTGAAAAATAAAAGAATCTATATACTTCAGTGGGAAAGCGATTCACTTCCTTAATTAACAAATGTATAGAAGAGCTACCAGCTGTCCTCCAGGGCCCACGCTAGCCACCAGAGGCCTGGACTGTCCAGGCAGTGTTAAAACTGAAAAATGATCAATCGAAGGATCAATTGAAGCAAAAACAACACGGGGCAGCAGCTGTCATATAGTCAGCGTGTGGAGTGTGTAACCAAGCAGTGTGGAGGAACGAGAGAAAGAAAAAAGGTGGAGAGAGTGAGTCTCAGAGGAACATGCAGTGAAATTACACATCTACACATGAGCAAGGGACACGGTTAGTGTTTAAAACTAACAACAAAAAACACATGTGGGGTGTGCAGTTTGGAAAAAGCCCTAACATCACAACTACCTTCCCCGTGTTGATTGTCAGTGTTTCTCTGATGCTGCCTGACACAAGACATCTGGGAGGGGGCCGAGGGGCTGCGAGCATTTGCTCAGCTTGCTTCTCTTAAAACTTCAGATCCAGACATCAAGGTCAAGTTCATCTAATATACGTACATAACAACTGCACAAGACGGGTTCCCAATGTTTGTCTGTTAAACGCTACTGTTGATCATAGTGGTTGCTATGAGAATGTTACTTTAGCAATGTGTGGTGCCTACTTTCTTATTCGATGTGTGAGGAGAATGGTTGCCCACTCTGTGTCCTGTGGCTTCTATGATGAATGAAATGTTCTCTATTCGTGGACCACAAACCAGAGAGGACCCCAGCAGTGCGGTCCATTTGCTGAGGTCATCGCATGCCTGGGGACAGTACAGATAGAACAGATGATAACTCCAAACACTACAAGGCTGTTACACATTGATTAGTTGTTAATAAGAGTTAGCAAATGCTTTGATCAAAGGCTCAGCGTGACATCAGGTCTGATAGACACCGTGTAGCAGCAGAGCTACAGTGAACAGTGACACAATTACAGTTTTAACATGAAAAGACAACCGATCTAATGATGTTGGTATTAAAAAGTGTGAAAGCGTGTTTTTAAGATATGGACATACTCACACTGACATCTGTACTACATCAATTAGTAACACCAGTATATCAGTGCTCAGAGCTACACACAGCAAAACATTTTTCAGTACGTGTTGCTCTGTGGCGCGGTCCAGTCACACCCACTGTGACCATCTTGGATTGTTGCCCTAGTAAAGCCACTGCTGCTCAGAGATGTTAAGTTAACCAGTGCTGAATGCTCCCGGCCCACAATAAAAATATGAAAACACCTGTAGGCTGCAATGCTCAGTCAATTTCAAACTAATCTATGAGTGGTAATGGAAGAAGCAGCGTGAAAATGAGAGGAGAATGAATCATAGCATGACATCTTTTGTGGGACACCCTCCTCCACCCTCTTGTCACAGCAAGGGTGGAATGTTCAAATGCTGTTAGGACAATTTGTTAATTATTAGCTTCCTTCTCATCGTCATGCAAACATTAATCCAATCTAAGCCTGCCATCTAAATGAAACCATGAACCATCAATTTGTTATCAATACTATGGGCTGCTGGTTTTTGCAGAGCAGATACAATATTGCCATGGAAGCATGTCAGAACCAGAGAGGGTTGTTTGCAGTAACTGTCAGGTCGCAAACCCCTGCATCATGTTCATCCAGTTTAATAGCACAGAATAAACGAGGGTGAATGAACTAGTCTCAACTGACAAGAAAATGTTCTTGTGTGTAGTATTGTGTTTTGACTTAATACTAGGCAGTTAAGGACAGAGCAAATGGGGGGAAAAGCAATAAAATTAAAATAATTAGTGTACCATGAGTCAGGGATGAAGAATACAAATGTTTCATATAAACTGATTCAAGTTATGATGTCAAACCACTTTAATACCGTTTCATTTTCATTTCACTTTACTCTACCAAGTTTTTGGTTCATGGATTAGCCTGAAAGTGACCGAACAGCGCCGTCTACCGGCGTATTGACACTTTTAAGGTGGACAGTGAAATTCCATGAAACTGTGAATGTGATTCCTCAGCGCTTGGCATACCAATCGGGCAAGTGCTGAACCTCCAAGTCTTGTCTTGTGAAACTCTTTTCTCTTGAAGATGCAAGAGAACACCCTGACAGAGATGTACGATATGATATATTTCTGCTTTGGCGTTGAATGAGCAGTGAAAACACTCTGACGCGCTGCTATCACAGACCCGTTCTTCAGAGTGGAGCTGAGTAGCTGTAACTGCAGCTGAGTGAGACAGTTAAGTTACAGCAGGCTGAGCCAGGCCCAGCCATTATCCACTCGCCACAGACCATATGACTGTCATGCCGCTATGTTAGCTCTGTTAGCTACACTCTAGCTCCAGTACTCAACCTTAGGCTCTGTGACATAGACGGCCTTGTCTCCCAGCTGGAGGAAGACGGTGTCCTCGGGTGGGAGCGGGCTGAGCTGCCGGTGCGCGGCTGTGTTACGTCCAGTCGGCGGTGCTGTGGTTGCTGCTGAGGCCGAGCTGGAGCAGACGCTGAAGCTGAAGCTGAAGCTGCTGCTGTTCAGTCTGGACAGACTATTACGGATCAGCACCGAGTAACACTTGTGAAAGCGCACCCACATGTAGACGTAGCACAATGTTATTAACATCTTAGCCAGCGGAGGCGGAGGCGGCCATCGCGGCTCGTCCTCCTGTCATGCAAAGCGGCGATGTTTACAGAGGACACCCTATTTCTTCTTCTTCCTCCTTCGCCTCTGCTTCTTCTTCGTTGGTCGTAGAGGCGGTTTGCTTACAAAACGTGGCATTACTGCCTCCTATTGGATGGAAATACGTCTCGTCTCCTATCAACGCAAAAGGTTCTTCCCACCTCTCAGCTCAGTCTGCCTCAGGGCCTGAGATCCTCTCTGTCACTGTCATTCTTTTGTCCTCACGCTTATCACATGACCTGAATTTGTTCTCTTTTCCTCTGTTTTCTCTCAGGTTACTTCCTGCTGCTTCTTTGAAAACTCATCTTCCTGCACAGCTCTTCTCTCTGTTGCCTTACCATGAGCCACTCATTCAAAGTGTGGACTAGAAACGCACCCTTACAAAGACAATAAAAGAGTCTTAATTAAATAAAAAAAGAAACCAAATGAAAATAAAAATAAATAATATTTCTCAGATTCTAGTCATTAATCCGGCTGATCCTGATACTCTATTTCTGATTTTCCACTTATGCAGCAATATTTCACTCATGATTAAAATTAAATATCTATTTTTTTAACATTTGAAAATGAAAGACCTACATTGTCCAGTTGCTAGACAGTGCGCAGTGCTCTTTCAGTGTCAAAATGAAAACTAGATGTGTGGGTCTTCACTTGGATCGTCACTTCTTTTGTACCTGTAGTCAGCTGATGGCCCCACACACACACACACACACACTAAACTACCTCAACTTCATATACAATCAGCCTTAATGAACAATGTTGATCCTTTACCAGTCACTTCTTATGTCCTAAGAGCACAGCATTGTCCACTAGTCCTTCACTCTATGGGCCCAGTTGCCCAGAATTGCCAGAATGCATGTAAAGTTCTCACAAATCTTTATGTCAGGTCCAGGTGTGTGGACAAGGGAAGGCCCTACATACTGGCTTGACTCACTCAAGCACACCGAAACATCTAGAATGAAGTCCTCTGCTTATTCAGCAGCAAATTATAGCTAAACAGTTTTACGAATGGCTGTGTTTCCCTGGGCAGGAATGAAGAAGTGTTAAGTTCAGTTCTTTGAAAATCCCTTAAACCCTGAAAACTAGTCTGCTAATAATCTTTATACTTCTATTACACTCATCAAAACCTTAAAACAATTCAGATTCCATTGTCAATAAATGAGACTAAAGTATAGCAGGCTATGTTATTAAGTAAAATTAGACTTTTTAGGTTGTGGGCTGTTTCTGAAACCAAATATGACCTGCGTGGCATTTTTTGCTGGCATGTGGCTATCCTATCATATTTCTTTATAGTGTCGTCATCAGATAAACATTATGACGTTGCCGATTTGATATATTTTTATTAGTTTGTAAAAAAATGTTTGATCTACTTTTCCCAGCTGTAGTTAGGAAAATAGATTTTTCCATACAGCTTTAATGTAGTTCATCTTCTCCAAGTCATTACACACCCGTGGCCATCTCTCTGAGTCTCTGGTGTTTGCCATGTCCTCCATCCTCTAATGTTCCAGTAAACGTTGGTTCAGAGACAGCTGTTCACGCGTGTCTGGGCGGTGGTGTTTTTACTCACTGAATGCACTGTGATTGATGGTTATGATGGGACGACATTGTTTTTACGACAGTTCAGATCGGAAGTCGTCCCATGATGCCGGTGTGTTCGCGGACTCCGGCATGGGCTCTCGGCGCCTTGGAGTTTCTCTTCAGGAGGAGTCGGTCTGTGCTCCGGTGTAGCAAGACAGCGTATCATTCACAGCGCCCCAGTGTTCTGCAGAAGAACGCGCTGATCTGCCGTGTAACGAACCCATTCACCGCATTGGGAACAGGCCCCGGCAGAACCGGCGGATTTGGTTCTACAGTTGAAACTCAGGTGTCCAGAAGAATGAGCATGTCGTCCACCGCGATGTCCCAGAGAATGGTGTGGGTGGACCTGGAGGCAAGTCTGAAACCAAGTTGTTAAACCGGCATGTAGCTGTGTAGTAAACTTAACCGTACTGTGTCCATGCTAACGCTAGCTAATGCTGCATCAAGCTAATCACAGAGGAGGTAACAGGCCAAACGATGCGTGTATTCGGCTGATGCATGTTACAGTCTCGGTATAAAGTTAAATAAGTTCCCTGCCGGCTGTATCATGCCCAGTCAACTGGGGACCGTAACCACGGGTAAGGTTTAGCTAAAAAGCAGAGGAACCCTGGTGTTACAAGCTGTGTTTAGCCCTAAGGATATACTTATAGGAGAGGAGAAGCATGGCAGTTATCATCCATATGTTACAGTTCTGACATGGCAGCCGGACGTTGCCATCCAGGTTTACACGGGATACTGTCAAAAGCTGACAGATTACGGTTACAGCCATAGGCTCAAGTTAACAAGCTAAGGGTCTGACTTTGGAAAAGCTGCATCATGTTTTGCTCTCGCTTTAACGCTCGCTAGTTAGTTCTCGTCCGCTGCAGTCTGAGTCGACGTAACGGTGTCCTGCAAAGTAACACCCGGAAGCAGTAATGTTATTGCTTCACCGGGCCTTTCGGGACAGCGTGTAAATCTGCTTGGAAATACTCATTTAGGGCTTGTAGTGATTTCTCTATCGCTTAAATATTAAGACTTCTTAATTTGAGTTTAGGAAAGTTGGCCACCTTTCCCCCTGACCAATCCTGAAGCGAGAGTTTGTTGCTATGACAACAGTCTATTAGACTGTCAGATGGCCCAAAGATAAGAAGAGCAAATACTAACCACACTGGAGTGGATACAACTTTCTCAGGGCACAGTGCTGCTCTGGCATAAAGCTGGTTTTTGGAGAGAGCTGCGGTTAACACAGCATCCCTCTGGTTGCTGTTTTCTCTCCCATGAAGTGTCTTGTTTCACCCAATGCACAGCAGCCTGTCTAAGTCAGTCTTTGTCTTTCCATGCAAAGCTTTATGCAACATGTAAATTTTAATGTCAATAACAAGTCTGAAATGAAGTAATATTTAAGTCATAGACTAGGTCCTCATTTGTGCAGCTGTCCCCAGTTCAGAGGATGTCACTGAAAAATGATGTGAACCACCCAGCAGGATGTAATGTTTCATGGAAGAGTGAAACAACTTTAACATAAAGTTCTGGTTCTTTGTCAGTGGGTTGCAGACTCTTCGTTTGGCAGTTATTCTGATTGCCTCTTATTGATGCTGTTTTGAACACATCCATGCTACCTCTGAAGCAAGGAGATGCTGCTTTTGAGGGCCAGATACATGTGAGAGCTGTATCTTGAGAACTCAGTCTCTGTGTCTTTTTCAGATGACAGGTCTGGACATTGAGAAGGACCAGATCATTGAAATGGCGTGCATTATCACAGACTCTGACCTGAACGTCTTGGCCGAGGTAATGTAAACGCCATTGAATTGCCTCTGTCAGTGTTGTTTATCTGTATTGTGAATTAAACTAATTCACATTGTGTGTTGACAGGGGCCCAACTTAATAATTAACCAGCCAGACAAGCTGCTGGAAGAGATGTCGGAGTGGTGTAAAGAGCATCATGGAAAGGTAAGGTCAGTGCGGTCAGTGGCTCGGAACAGATAGAAAACAACATGGAGTGGAAAATTCTTTTTTTGCACAGCTCTGTGTATGGCACAAATAAACCTCACCACACCCCAGTCAGTATGAGCGCTGGGTAAATAAACGCATCAGAACTAACAGAGCCAACACATAGCTCTCAACCAGGCCATGACCAAACAGCCACTGCCTGCCCCAGAGTCTGGCTGTAATGCCACCTCTAAAATTAACTTCCCACTCACCAGTTTGGTATGGCCTGTTTACAACTGGCTTTCAAAGCTATAAAAGAAAGTTGGAGATTACTTCAAATAACACTACGCTTTAACTTCCAAAAAAAAGACATTATCTCTTTTATCATATACATTAAAACAGCAAAAAGAATAGCATGGCCTCTTTAAGTGAAATATGAATATTTGGTGGCTGTGGCTTCAGAGTTTCACAGTGTTTCTCCATAACTCCATAACAGATCTACCTTAGAAGAGAGTTTAATTAGTTAAGACATGAAATCTTTAATTCTCCGCTGGCTCCAGGTTCATATGTAAAGGTTTCCTGTGGAGTTTGACAACTTGTCAATTCAAGCCAGGGTTTCTCATCTAGTTATGATTTTGTTCACTTAAAAGTGGTGGAACCAGCACCAGGTGAACCACCAGGTGAATGCAGGCGCATTGCAGTTCTCACAAGATATGTGATATGTGAACTTGATTGGAAATGAAGGGTTTCAGGTTTGTGGGGAAAACAGAACAGACTGTGGAACTCTTGGACGTGTGTCTTTCACTCGTGCACTTCAACACTTTAATCTGATGGTCATCTAATTTAATCAGTAAAAACAAAGAAAATATTTTTGACTGAAGGCTGATGAAAATGTAACATTTCATCAACGAAAAATGGAGCAAAACACTTTGAGTTATCATCAACTGAAACGAAAAAGGTCAAACATGGTTTATTTACACTAATAAGCATATTTGTCTAAACAGGAAAGAGCAATGAACACACAATGAACAACAAGTCCAGACCCATGCTGACCAATCAGTGTTCTTGTGTCATAGCCGTGGGGAAGAAAGAGAATTTTATATCCCAGAATATTCCCGGGTATTTCCCAAAATGCATCACAATACCTTGAGTGTAGTGTGTAAGACATGATGTCTGTTGAAAGTGTTGAGATGTATTGAGCTAGTGATATTGTGTCTCAGTCAGGACTGACCCAGGCTGTACGGGACAGTAAAATCACCCTGGAGCAAGCAGAGTATGAGTTCCTGTCCTTCGTCAGACAGCACACCCCACCCGGACAGTGCCCCCTTGCTGGTAAATTAGCTTTTAGCACCAGTGACCAATCAGTCAGCTGATTCGGCTCCTGCAGTCATGTCGTGTGATTCCTCTTCCTGCAGGTAACTCTGTGCATGCAGACAAACGATTCCTGGACAAGTACATGCCGCAGTTTATGTACCACCTTCACTACAGAATCATTGATGTCAGCACCATCAAGGAGCTTTGCAGGTGTGTGCCAGTGTTTGTATGACTGTTGTTGCAAAGTTGTAGAAAATCATCTAGTTTTGACAGTCATTTATTTTCCATACCTGTCCTCTGTCCACCTGAGATAGAGACATGATATGGAAGCAGTCTATACTTGTTGTTATTTGCACAGCTATCTTCTCTACATTGCATGTCACCAGGCCCAGATTTAATGTTGTGTTGCTGAGTAGGTTTTGTACCGCAGTGATTAAAGTCCACCAGAAGAAATCAAAGGTACTAAAGCAGCCTCACTCTCAACACTTTCAGGCGGTGGTTTCCAGAAGAATACAAGGTGGTGCCTCACAAGAAAGCAACCCATAGGTAAGCATTAACAAACAAAACAACAACAAGAGTTTGAAAAACCTGGCAGTCACACTCTGGCTGCATTAATCATGTTACCTGTGCTGACTGTTCACAAAGTGGCTGCAGCAGCACTGCACATCCCCTTCAGTCCTAAACTGGCTACACCAGGCGTGAGAGCAGTGTGTAAGTGGTCGGCAAGTGCCACAGAGAACCACAGGTACTACTTCTCCTGAAGATAGACAGTTAATGCATTGCTAATGAGTCAAAGCAAAACTGAGAACAGTAAATATGCATTATGCTAAAAGAGAGGAACATGTATAAATAGAAAATAATGAACTCTCAAACCTTTGAAAAGATCTATAAATATAGGATCTACAGAGGTGTGCAGAGGGCTCTGTTACTGTAAATGATTTCTTTAGTATTTCATCAAGATCACACTATTTCCATCTTCTACAGTTTCATAGTAAAAACTGAATGGTCAGCACTTTGGACCTATTCTTCACAGTGGAAAGCTTCCACTGTGAGGGAACCATTCTAGTGTACAGATGTTGTCATGTTTGCTGTCAGAAGTTGCGGGTATTTACTGCAGTAAGATACAGTCCTGTCCTATCCCAGTTCTATTCAAAGAAGTAACTCTGAGATCTTTGAAAATGATGATGACAAAGGAAGCAGTCAGACAATCAGAACGGTTTGAGTCATATCATACTGATATGACTGACTAACTGCAGGATGTGTGCTTAATAACAGGTTTTACCATTCAGCTTTGTTTTTTCCATTCAGTTGAACTTACAGTAACCTGTCTGGTCACATCTCTGGCCTTGCCTGACTTTTTGTGACATTGCCATGCTCTGAGACTCAATAATTCCAAAAAAGCGTTTAGCAAAATCTGCTTAAACACAATCTAACTCAAAATGATTTCGAATTCTTTGTCTCTGTTCAAAATCCAGAGCCACATGCCAAAAACGAGGAATATCATTTAAACGCTTTCTCTCTTTCTCTTTCAGAGCCTTGGACGACATCTGGGAGAGCATTAAAGAGCTGCAGTATTACAGAGTCAACATCTTCAAAGCCTTGGCGGAGGAGAAGAAGTGCAAGATTGTAGAGAACGGAGGCAGCAAGAACAGCTAGCACACACGAGTGACGCTATGGAGCCTGCAGTGTTGTGTTGCCACATTTCCAGAAGAAAGCAGTTTCATGATACAGCATCGGTGTCTTTACTGACTTTAGTTTCTCTTCACATTTAGCTGCCAAATTATCCTTTATTTCAGTATTGTTCAGAAGTTAAACGTAGCGGTTTCATCGAAGGGAGCGCGATTGTAGTCACAGTTTAAGGTTTGAAGGAGGAGCATTTGAATCTGATCCTTGGTAGTTTTGCAGAATTGTATTTATTTAGACATCTGAGTCTGCGATCATTTCTCCTTGTTTTTAAAATGAAACCAAATAAAACCAAATATATGCCCCCCCAAGGAAACAGTCAGTCACATCTATTTATCCATCAACAAGCTACACATCCCAACAATAAACAGGAAAGTAACTGAATTGCCCAGAAGAATTCACAAATGTGTGTACCACTCCTCATTGTGTGGACACCAGTGTTCACTGAAAATGAAATATTGTGTCCACATTCTGTACAGTTGACTGCAGATGAGTGTTGTATCTCTTCTTATGTAAAGCGATAACATACAGTACCCTCATTCTTACCAGCTGAACAAACAGTAAACTCTGAAATCATGTGGTGGAAGTAACAAACTGAATTTACTGTCATTACTGTTACAACACTTTCTGTGTACTGGGGTATTTTATTTTCACTAAAGACTTTATTATCCATACAATTGTTCTTCACTACAGTTCAAAACAGTGAGGTCCAATCAGGATGGAGATGTTCGGGCCAGAACACACCAAACCGACTTTAAAGAAGTAGCAGTTCTCTTCTCGTTCACTGACTTAATTTTTAAGTATTTTTCTTTCTTTCTTCTGTCCTTCTGTAACACGTAAATTTCCCCACTGTGGGATAAATAAAGTGTTATCTTATGCCAATCAGAACGAGCCGTATCACCAACGAGCCGATGCCAGTGTGACATGCACAGTCGACCAAAAAGCCATGGACTTGAGCCGCTTATGTCCCCCTACGTCTGCTGTGTGTGTGTGCGTGTGTGTGTTTGCCGTAAGGGCCACAGACACTGACCACCGGTCAGATTCAGTCCGACTCAGCCTGAATTGTAGCTGCTAATTCATCTAATGTGAATGGGAAGTGATTAATTTAATAATGTAGCAAAGTCCACTTTGCTGAAAACGTACAGGTCCCACTGTTGAACCGACTGCACTGTGATAACCTTTCCCGAACACAGTCTCATGCTTTTTGTGTGGGTAAAGTCAGAAATGTAGCCATGGTGCGGTTTTAAAAAACTGGTGTCCTCTCGTTTTGAGGAGAAAGTGTGATCTCATTTTGTATTGCAGCATATGAAGGATTTGGCTGGACACTTGTGACTGTTAGCTGACTAAAGCCAATGGCGTAAGTCTGTTCGTTTCAAAAGTCACGCAAAACGAATCACAGTGAATTTTCCTACATTTTCCAAAGGTTTTTATGAATGTACAATGTTGTTTGTGGGAGAGAGAGCGATGTAAAGACGAGTTTAGATTTGTTTTTCAGGTTCCCTGCACTGTGCTGCAGGATTCTACACTCTGGCTCCGGAACATTCCGCCCAGTCATTTCAATCTTTTTGCTTGTTTTTCACTATTTCTACAAAAAACACTTTTTACAAAAGTCATAGTGCACCATTCAAGATCAAGGCACACGTTTTGATTTATTTTTTGTGCATGCCCTTTCAAAGCTGTGGGATGAGTTATGCGCCAAAAATCATGTGGAAGAAGAAGAAGAAGAATAACTAGAACCTTTGTCAGAAATTTTGACTGCGAGGCTTAAGCTTGGTGCTGATTGGGAACTTCTGTTGCCAGCATTACCAAGGTATTATCTGCATGGCATTTTCCCCACAGTGTCAATGCTCCAAATGACAATTTTACGAATATTTATTTGATTGTTATATTTGGATTACCTGACTATGAAAGCCGACCAATGAAGTTAATCTGTTGCTGTAATACTAACCCTAGTATTACTATTTAGCATAGAATTACGCAAAATTATGCACAAAAAAACGGTGGCTTACCTCAGCAATGCTCACCAAAGACAAAACAGCGAGGTCCAATCAGGCTGCAGATGTTCAGGCCAGAACACACCAAACCCACTTTAAAGAAGTAGCAGTTCTCTTCTTGTTCACTGACTTAAGCAGCCAATCAGAACTAGCTGTATCACGCACATGTATTTTTTGAGTATGTCCTCTCAAAGCTGCGGGATGAGTTATGCACCTTGCAAAATCAAGTTGGGCTAACAACTATTAACAGATTATATTTCACCACATTGTGAGTGTTTATTTTATTTTATTCATTTGTCTGTAAAGTGTCAATTTAACAGCCATCATACTATTGGTGTTGCTGCTGATTGCCATATATAGATGTATTGTCCTCCTGAGTTATTATTAATAATATCCTAATGTAAACTCTTACACCTCTGTAGTCACACTGAACAATACAGCAGCACCAGTGGAGAATGCAGGATGATGTCCATAGATGATGAGAATGCTTAATGCTGTATGTAAAGAAAAAGAAGTAACTTATAAAGTGGGGGAATTAACATTTTAAAGAAAAAAGACAAAGACACCCTGATTGCGCAAGTCAGAAGATGGAACAGAATAAGGTAGGCTTGGGACCGACCATGGATCACTGTCAAAACATCATCAATAAGTGGAGAAAATGTGGCACCAGGGGTGCATTGCAGAGATTAGGAGGACTCCTCTTTGGAGTTGAGAAGAGAACAGCAACTTTGAAGAAACTACAGGAGTTTCATGCAGGTGACAACCATCTCCACCAAACTAAATTAGAGACGTTTTCTCTAAGCACACGGAGTGGACAGTCATATGTGCCATGTCTCCGGCAATCCCAGCGTCAAATGCCCTTGAAAAGGCATAATCTGTAAATTTGACTGACTGATGATGCTTATTAGATACTTATTAAGTGAAGTGGTTGCTGTCATTGGTGTTCATGTATGCGGTTTAGTACTTAATTGGTAGAAGCCGACTGTTACCTCGTTGTTGAATGTTTGCTTTGTGCATTTGTATAGAGACTGAATGCTCTTTATTCTTTTTCTGTATTACAGTTTTACAAAAATAAGAACTATGGTACATCAGTAAAAGCTCGGAAGAATGCGACACATCTCTTGAATGCTTACTGAAGCCATATGTGTTTAGCTCGCTGCATAGGCTGAATAGACACATTTAGCTAAGGGCAGAAAAGGTATAGTTGTGAATTTTCCCTAAGAAGAATTTGTATACCTGCGTGTATAAATTTTCGTTGCTTTATTGTTATGCATTATGTTAAGCACAAACAGGCGGAAAAGGTAGGAAAATTTATATACCTTTCTTTGATTTAAGAAATTTAAGTACTCTCAGGTGGTCTAAGAAGTTCTTAATATTTAAATTAATCCCTAAAAATATATGAGTTTCCGTGAGTATTTGCAGTTAATCCTTTTTACACTGTTATGATAAGTTCTATAAGTGTGTTTGTTAATCAAGGACCGAGAGTACAGGCACCAACGGCTGGTGCAGATAACGGAATTCCTATGTCACAAGAGATGCAGAAACTTCATGGTTAGACAAAGCAGGCAGAGACACTGAATTGTAACAATAAAGATAGTATGACATCCGATACCTGATGCATTTGTATCTGGCGTGTGATGCTTGTGTAACTGAAGTATTTAAAAGCTGTGTGAGCAGAGAAGTTCTTCGAACAGCTCTGTACACCAGTTCTCTGTTTGCTGCAAGAGCAGGTCCAAATTAAATGCTCTTAACCTTAATGCTCTTGTCTCACTGGTGTTTGTTATTTAAAAACAACATCAAACTCCACAGTATTCTGAGTTAAGAGCTTGATTCTAACAGGTTTTATTAGAAAATGACTGCATCTACTATCAGTGCTATTTGAGTGAGTGCGATTTCCTGTCCTGTTTCCTGTTCTGAGTTGAAGAAGCAGATATAGTGTGTTTTTGCATAATCTAAAGACTTACTCAAATCAAACTCATTTTCATGACAGATATTGCGACAGGGTATATTTGAGTGACTGCCTTTTACTGTTGTGAGCTCAACCAAACTCTTTTTGCTTTCATGAGCATCGAAATGCACAGTATTCTGAGTTGGAAACTTATTCTAAATGATTTGTTAGGAAATGACTGCTTTACTATCAGTACTATTTGAGTGCACTTTAGTGTTATGCACTGAAGGAGCAGATATACAAATGTGCTGGATATTTTCAAAATCTGAAGCCTCACTAAAGCCAAACTCATGTTCCCTTCAACAACATCAAAATGCACAGTATTCTGAGTTGGAAACTTGATTCTCACAACTTCTGTAAAGAAGTGACACCACTTGCGAAAGCGGACATTTAAATGAGCGCGTCTTCCTGTTGTGAGCTGGGGAAGCAGATGTGCTGGATATTTTCAAAATCTGAAGACTTACTCAAACCAAACTCATTTTCCCTTGAATAAAATCAAAATGCACAGTATTCTGAGTTGGAAACTTGATTCTCCCAGCTATTGTAACAAAATGATAGGTATTGCGATAGGGCCCATTTGAATGAGTGCGTTTTACTGTTGTGAGCTGAAGAAGCAAATGTGCTGGATAGTTTCAAAATCTAAAGACTTACTCAAACCAAAATCATTGTCCCTTGAATAACATCAAAATGCACAGTATTCTGAGTTGGAAATATAATTCTAACAGTTTTTGTTAGGAAATGACACCATTGCGACAGTGGACATTTAAAAGAGCACGTCTTCCTGTTGTGAGCTGGGGAAGCAGATGTGCTGGATATTTTCAAAATCTGAAGACTTCCTCAAACCAAACTCATTTTCCCTTCAACAGCATCAAAATGCACAGTATTCTGAGTTGGAAACTTGATTCTCACAGCTTTAATAACAGAATCACTGTTGTTGCGACAACGCCCATTTGAGTGAGCGTGTCTTCCTGTTGTGAGCTAAGGAAGCAGATGTGCTGGATATTTTCAAAATCTAAAGACTTACTCAAACCAAACTCATTTTCACTTCAACAACATCACAATGCATAGTATTCTGAGTTGGAAACTTGATTCTCACAGCTTTTGTAAGAAAATGATAGCTATTG
>WARS01003178.1:0-12233 GCA_008933995.1 Datnioides undecimradiatus
TGATGGTGATGATGATGATGACAATGGTGATGGTGATGATGGTGATGGTGATGATGGTGATGATGACGATGGTGATGATGGTGATGGTGATGATGGTGATGATGATGATGGTGATGATGGTGATGGTGATGATGATGATGATGATGGTGATGATGGTGATGATGACGATGGTGATGATGGTGATGATGATGATGATGATGATGGTGATGATGGTGATGGTGATGATGACGATGGTGATGATGGTGATGGTGATGATGATGATGATGCGTTTACAGGTCAAATCTTGAACCCACAGATTGTTTCAAACACATCTGATATTTAGCATTTAAAATCTTAAAGATTATCTTTATTTGTGTGACCAATGAGAGACAGCCATGGCTGTTTCCATGGATACAAGCTACAAACAGCATGTACATGTGCACTGGCCACAGTTTAGCCCCTGAGGCTAACGTTAGCTAGCTTTGCTGTGGAGACTTTAAATCTCCTGTAACCTGAGCTGAGCTTCACGTTCCCATCATCATCATCACCTGATTACATCATCAATAATCACAGCAGCAGGTGACTTTACCTTGAAGTAATGTTTAAAGTTTAATAAACTTCCACAGAACCAAAAACACATTTTCCACTTCAGTACCTTGAGTCCAGGTATTTCAAGACCTTTCCAGGACTTTTTACTTTTACAGCTGCAGTTTCATCCGTGTGCGTGTGTGTGTGTGTGTGTGTGTATTTAGCATGCACACAGGTGTCTCCTCCTGCAGCCGTGGACGAGCTGAATACAAATATTTGTTAATTAAGGGCTAATTTCCCGCTCCATTGATTCCAGCTCCCACGTCTCTGCGCTCGTGTCCTCAGAAGATCAGTGAGTTGCAGACAGACGCTCACAGGTGGATCGCGCTGCGCTCCTGACTTTATACTGTTTCCTGCTCGGGGTCAAAAGGTAAAAACAGTTTTCTCTCGAGCGTCACTGACTAATTTAATAATTAAACTCTCTTAGTGTTTGGTCTCCTGTCTCCTCCTCTCAGCCCACATCACCTGAGTCTGCTGTTGATTGGTCTCACCTGCTCCTCGTCATCCTCCTGCCTCTAACGTGCTCACTGTGTTCCTCTGTCCCAGTTCCTCCATGTTTTGTTTTCCTGGAGCCCGCCTTTGATTCTGCTCCCAGGTGGGTTGGTTTACCTGTGCTGACCGCGCTCGGCATTCCCATGAACCCTCTGTTCTACATCTTTGTTCTGGAACCCAGCTTGTTCGTGCATGTTAGAGTGTTACATTCCTGTTAGATGCAAATCAAGGTGGAGCTGATGCACCTGGTGCTGTGTGCACAGATGATTCAGTGGTTGAACTGAACAGGGATCAGATCTGTGCTTCTTCTGACCTTCTTCATGACGCTGTTTGTCTAATGAAACAGAGAACAGACATGCATTTTGTTTAATATGAGCTAATTATTCAGATGATCAGAGCTGCAGCAGGTGACTCAGGCTCAATCTCAGTGATGTGAACAGTCCTTAAAACTTGGCAAAGACGAGCAAATAATCAGCTTAACTCACTCACTGATCTGAAACATGGTCGAACGATGTTTAATCCATCATGATCTGCAGCTTCTGTGCGCGACACTGTGAGGTGAGAGGGACAGGTGCACGCAGGTGTGACAGGAAGTCAGCCATTGTAGTGACTGACTCTGCAACACAAGGAGCAGTTGAAGCTGCACCTGAGTCAGTTACGTTAAATCCTTAGAACCAAATTAGCATCACAGCCTGCACCCTGAAACATAATGCACTCATTCAGTGAGAGTTGTTGGTTGTTGTCTTCAGTGATCCAGCGTTCACGCTGCAAACAGCCCCCCCCTCACCACAGTGACTAAATGTGTGAATGTAGTTTGCAGAGTGTTTGCATGCGGAGGCTCTGCTTTGGTCCCTGTCCTGTGTGTAGAGAGATGACTAATCTCTGCTGGGTAACGAACAAATCACAGTCTGATGGTCTGATTAGAAAAACAGACCACGGCCTGTGTGTGTGTGTGTGTGTGTGTGTGTGTCATCCTGAGCCTGTAGGAAGTGTTTTCCTCTGAGGACAGACAGTGAGTCAGAGTGATGTGAGCGCTGCTGAGGAATCTGAGCTGTAGTCACTTTCCTTTCATGTCTCTTATCTTCTACGTTTCCTCCCTGATAACAGAAAAACAGCATTATGCTCGGAGAAACCTGCCGAGCTTATCAACACTTTCACCATCTTCTAATGTGTTTATCTGGCCTCCTGGAGTTTAAAGCAGCTTTGTGCTGCTCAGATTCATCCTGAATAACGGCTCTTATCAGTCTGCACACACGTGGCTGAAATAATAAGAAATGTTAGATTTTACAGCTGTGAGGTTATCTCGCTGTAAACACGAATAAAGAAACCGAATCCAGACACGAAGTAACTGTGTGAAGAACGAAGTCAGGTGAGGTTCCACCACAAAGGTCCTGCCTTTTGTTTACAGACTGAAACGTCGCGCCGAGGAGGAGGAACACAAACACACCGTCCCTGGTTCCTCCTGACTCAGAAGAGTTCACGGTCGAGCTGAAGCCTCACAGGATGCCTCAGTTCTTGCTTCAGCTCATGTTCACACAGAGTGTTATCTGGTTCAAAGCTGCACAGTTTGGGTGTGCAAAGGTGCAGCACAGCTGTGGCTCAGTCAGCTGCAGCCATGACAGTATACAGGAGCTACCGTGCTAACAATCCTGCACAACGATCAGCAAAATGCCAACATGCTTACGTCTAAAGGTCATGGTTCCCATCTTAGTTTAGCATGTTTTGCCCTGCAACTGATTCCAGGTCATGGACCAACTTGGTCCACTTCACTGACCAGCAGAAAAGTTGGATAACTGAACTCAGACAGTCTTCATCTGTTTCCCTGCACCAGGATGAAGAGCAGCTGACAGCCGCAGGCTCTGCAAGTCTGAAAAACTGCTTTTCTCTCTTAGCTTCAGGCTCGGTGCTTTGCTCAGTTTCCAGGTTTTGAACCAGCGTGTGGGTTTGCTGCCTTGCCCAAAGACACTTGAATGTGTGGCAGTGTGGAGCAGCTGGGGAGCCACAGCTGCATTCTGGAAAAACTCTAGATATTAAACTCACATCATGCTAAACGGTGCTAATTAGGATTAAATACAAAGCTGAGGCTGAGGGGAAGGTCGTTAGATCTGCAGGTGTTTGATCATAAACCAGAGTGAGGAGAACATGAAGGTCTCTGCAGAAGGTCTTTCATTTCATGCAAACCAACCAGTTTTGACTATCAGTGTCTCATCAGCATCATCATTAACTCTGAGCATCAGGGCTGAAAAGCAGTTCATCAGGATTTGTTTTAACTTGTGCAACATGTTCTCCATGAGCGGAGGAACCAGGCAGACTAGGCAGAAGAAGCTGTGGACAGGAAGCAGAGGTCTGACTGAGGAGATGAGATGGTTTGATGTGTGTGTGTGTGTGTGTGTGTGTGTGTGTGTGTGTGTGTGTGTGATCTTCCCCACAGTGCAGCACTAACAGCCCGTATCCTTCCGTCCTTCCTCCCGAGGTGCTTGGAGGTGGAAAGTTGAGAGTTTGAATTAGATCTCCCCTCTCTCTTGATAAGAGCACCGCGCTGCCGGGCACCATCGACCGTCGCCTCCCGGGCCCCTCTGCTCCTCCCGAAAGCCCCGCTGAAGCTAAAACAGCCGGTAATTACATCCACCGCGCCGGAACGTCGAGCCACGCCGAGCCACGCCGCCTAAACAAAGAGTCGATAAAGTGCTGCAGCTTTTAAACAACAATAAAGACCAAAAGGTAGAGCAGAGCGGGGAATATCACCGAGCGTTAGAGCCGCAGAGCGTTCGGTTTTATTTAGCCGTTAATGGCCGAGGTGAGCGCTCGATGGAGCGGAATAATGAGGCGGATCAATGTCCATCGACCCACTGCCCAGCCCGCCACACTTCCCATTACACTGATGCCTGAGGGTAGCCTAATCTGCTCCCTGAGTAACAGGGTAACTGGAAATAACATTCAGGAGAGGAGGAGCTGCAGAGTTTGGAAGGACTATTGATTCCTGTCATAAATGATAAAAGTATTGCTGGTTTGAAGGAACTGGGTGTCAGCTTGGACCTGGAGACGCTGCTCTGGAGCTGTTTCTCCAACCAGAGGAGGGTCGCTGACATGCTTCTCAGCGGGGACGATGCAGAGCTGCAGAAGCTTCGACCGCAGGAGCTGTGAGTCTCCAAACATGAGGTCACGACTCTGCAGATCACATTTAAACAGGAGCTCAGAGTATTGAAGGAGCTGCTTAATGCAAGAAAAGGGCATGAGCTGCAGGTCTGGACTGCTCCTCTAACAGAACCTACGGTGGCTGAGGAAACTCAGTGTTCTGCTTGTCCCTCCTGGGATACTGTAGCAAGATGCTGGTGCAGCACAGCAGCAGAAGCTAATCCAAGGCTAAACAAAGCGAAATAAATCTTAGTTTTGGTGATTAAACACAAATGAAAATGATTTTTTTCATTATTATTATGAATTTAATATTTAGTGATGCTCTGATTCTGTTTTTGGCTGCAGGTCATCAATGAGCCACATCACGATGTTTTAACACCAGCAGGTCTGACAGCTGCGCCGTCTGCACCTCTGCACCACCGACGTGTTTCAGGTCAGTTAAAACCAGCTGAATATCGAACCACTCGTGACCTTTGTCAGAGTTTTTAGCCATTGTCCATCTTTCACTCCGCTGCATCTCAGACTCAGATATCAGGCCTTTTAACGACTCACAGAGTTTAAAATATAATTTCTACCTAATCCACCTCTTATCTGTCGGCAAGCTTCTGTGGCAGCAAAGAACAGAAACCACAGGAAAACACACACACACACACACACACACACACAGGATTATATAACATGTTAACACCCGTCTGCCTCCTGTGACACACACACACACTCCAAATGATAAAATTATCCTGCAGGAGACATAAATATAACTCATCCTCACACTATTATCAGCACTTAATCTGCTGTTGAGCGTGCTCGCATCACTTCCTGTTACAGTGCTGACTCCTGAGGTGTAATTAACTCGCTCACTCTCTCTGCTGTGTGTAGAGACGCGTCCCTGGTGTCTCTCAAACTGCGATGGTTCGCCGCTGCGCCGCAGACTCGTCAAAGCGTTTGTTGGTAACAAATGCAGAGATACTTATTTCCTTCACTAATTAGTTGACGAGGTGTCTTGTGTCGGTGGCTCCGGAGGATTGGCTGCACAAACACAGACGTCTTAGTCTGAAGCTACATCTGATGAGTTTTGACCAACAGGGGGCGGAAAAACTCAAAACGAGTGCCGTCATGTTGTCACGGCTAACGTGTTAGCTAACAGCTGCACGGAGACATCTCACACATCAGGGAGGAGTGAAGGGAGTGAGAGTCTGACACGATTAGTTTAGCTTAACATAAAGACCTGAAGCAGGTGGAACCAGCTAGCCTGCCTATGTCTGAATGAACCTACCAGCACCTTCAGGAGATCTCAGAGTGTGAAGATCTTGTTTGTTTGAGCTGCACAGGATCAGAAATATAAACGATTATGATTTGACGGACCTATAAAGCATCAGTGTTGCAGGGTTTTCAGTCCAGTCTGCAGGTTGGTCATGTGACATATCTGATACCAGGCAACCTGAATGTAAGACAGGTGCTTTGATGACCAAATTGCTGATAAATCAGAATGCATACAGATCTCAGGAAACACTTTGACTCACAGAGAGAGCATCGATGTCCGGAGCAGCGTTTCATGATGATTCCCTGTTTCTGCTTTGTGCTCGGTGCAGGAGATTAATGAGATTAATGAGATTAAGGATTTAAAGCGACTTTGTTTGAAAGTTTAACTCAGTCCAGATACGAAGGCTGAAGGCTTCGCATTGCTCCCACCGTGTTTTAACAACAACAATCGATTTGAAGACAGTTACTGATAAATTCAAAATGATTCATTGATTAACTGAAGCCTCAGAGGGGTGCTGTGCTTCATGAGTCCGGTGTAATCAGGTTTCAATGTTACATAAAGTAAAATGGTGTCAGATGAGCTGTTGTGAGCCGAGTCGTCCCCTCCTCATCGTAACGAGTCATCGCTATTGAAGGAAACGAATGAAACAGGCCACCCGACACCACGGCCTCAGCTGGCTTCACACAAACAAACACGTCTCTTATGAAACATGACTAACATTAATTTCCTGCGGCGGCCGCGATGGCAGATTCTCAGGGGGGCAGTTTGGCTCCGAGTGGCTTCCCGGGAGCGCTCAGGTGGGGCCGAGCCGCTGCCACGACTCATTCACTTGTAAATTGGGGGAAATAACAGGACCAGATGTTCTCATTATGTCTACTCGGCCCGGGAGCATCACTACCCGTCAGTGTTTTGGACAATTTTCAACAGGCGGAAACCGCTCGTTTCATCCTGAACCATGTCGCTCAGCGCTCCTCAGCCCCCCCGCCGCCGCCGCCGCTGAAGGCAGGTTATGAGAGGAAAACATGTCTGACAGCGCTGCAGTTCAGAAATGCTGCACTGTGTGTAACAGACCACACCAGGGATGACAGCTGTGCAGGGTGATTTTACTGTCTCACTGTGAGTGTCATGAAAAGGTTTAGCATGGTTAGTTTAGCTTAGCACACTGACTGGAAGCGGAGGGAAACTGCTAGCCTTGCTCACCTGTGCACATTGTCCGCTGTGTGTTTAATATGCATCTGAAATATAAACACTTTAACACTGCAGCTGTGTGAGCTCAGTCCTGACACGTTGGATGTTGATAGTCACAGAGCGAATCAGCAGCGTCTGCTGTGTTTACATGTAAACATACACATACATCAAATCAGTTTTAATGACACTTTATGTTTCTCAGCCCAGTTTCAGGCTGTTTTTGCTGATTCTGTCACATTAATGCACTGATCAGTCAGTTTTGTTAAATAAACATCATTTTAAGCATGCGTCCGGTATATACACCACATATTATAAATCCAACTGATAATGCAGCGCAGTCTTATCTAATCATCTGAATGATTGTTAACTAATGAACACAACATTAAATATAATTAATGAACACATCTGAGCCACCTGCAGTTTGTTCTGCCGCTGAGATGAACCTCGATCTTGTTTTTGCCTCTTTTATCCTCTTTCTGACAATCGACTGGTCTGGTCTGGTCTGCTCAGGCCTGGTTTGAGTTAGTGTTGACTGGCTGCGTCGTGTTAGAGGAACAGTTTGAGCCCTGAGTGGAGTGAGAGGAAGCCTGGATTACTCTGTTTAAACATTATGAGCTGCTGACACATAACTTTCACCGACAGGTCATTAAAGATGTTTCTGCTGCTGCATCAGCTCACGTCTCCCACCGACCACTGCACGTGTCATCCTGAGCTCCCAGGCTGCTAAGATCAGTCATTTACACACTGAAGTCTTCGGAGCTCACTGATTCTATGATAGAAATGATGCTGCCCCGTTTCATCTTTTAGCTTTTGCAGGAAACCGGTTTAAGGTTCAGCCACAGCACAGCAATGAGACCTGCACCGATGGCTTGAAGGGTGAACAGTGTGTACAGTGTTTGCTGTGCATGAACAAATGTGAACATACGTGTTTTGATTTTAAATGAATCATGAAAAAATCATTAATTACATGTTAATTGTGATGATGCAGGACATCACTGTTGGTGTTTCAGCATCTCAGTGATTTGTTTGAAATGCAGAAATGTTTCATGTACATTTGCATGAAGGAGTTGCACATTACAAACGTGTAAGTCACATGACTGCGTGTTTGTATGTTTCGCCGTCCTCCCCTCAGCCTGGAGGGTTTCTGTCTCACCACAGTCGGCTCCTCGTCTCTGCTCTTCCATCTATTAGTAGGTTCAGGCCTGAGAAAACACTAATTAGGCTTTCATCTTCACACGAGAGTGACGGCGGGGAGGCTGGAGGAGGTGGAGGCGGCGGAGGCTCCACCACAACAGGAAGACTCCGGCTTACGCAGAGACGCCACACTCCAGCTCCTCTGGATGGAAAACAAACCGTCCGGCCAGCTGACAAATGTTTGCCGAGCTCACATCTGCCCACTCGCAGCACATCAGCCACACTCCAAAGGTTGTGTTTGCCGAATTGAATTAGCGCCTGTGGTCTCGTTAATGTGCAGCATCAACAAGGGCTTAACAGGAGCTGGAGCTTTGATTGGAGCTGGTGCGTCTCGACAATAATTCCCTGGCAAACAACGCTATCAGGAACGCCAATGACCAGGCTCGGATTAGTGCTGACAAAACATAATTGGATTCCTTGTACAGTTAATTGAATTGGGCTGAGTGTGTTGCTGCTGTAGTTTGTTTCTGGGTTTGGTATATCCAGACAGACTGTAAGGATCCTAATATCAACACCACAGTGGAAAGTCTGCAGACTCTTCAGGAGGCCGGGCGTCTCTGTTTGTCACAACTTCCCCTGTTTGTCTTTGAAACTCTGCTCTGTTCTTCCCTCCTCCCTTCCATTAGCGACATCATGCTACGGATGCTAACGTCCGTCTGTCTGCCACTTTAGTCCAGACTGACAGATCTCAACAACCATCAGATGGATCCATCAACTATGGGTCAGATCTTCATGACCTTTGGCAATAATCTGACTTCCAATTGTCCAACACTCGACTGATTACATATTCCTGTGCTAATGAAACAAGAAGGTAAACACATGAACTGTATCTAAAGATGGCCGTGTGCAAACTGCGTTCGTGTTGAAGGTGGTGCCACAGATTCGGTTATGTTGTTGCCTAAATGTTAAAAAGTGTACAATGGCCTTTAAAGTTTAATGTCACACTAACATCAGACTTCATTACCCACAATCCATCTCTTCCTCTGACAGTGTGTAATGCTAACAGCAGCTAATGTAGCCTGCATCACAGATGACGATAACTTCAATTCAATTCAATTCAATTCAATTTTATTTATATAGCACCAATTCACAACCAAAGTCATCTCAGGGCACTTTACAAACAGAGCAGGTCTAGACCACACTCATTACTGTTAGTTACACCCAACAGTTCCACCATGAGCAAGCACTTGGCAACAGTGGCAAGGAGAAACTTCCTTTAACAGGCAGAAACCTTGGACAGATCCTGGATCTAGGTGGACGGCCATCTGTCTTGACCGGTTGGGGGGGGAATAATATAGAATAATGACAGCAAATGACAGCAATAGGCAGCAGAGGACACGGGGCAGGTCGGTGGAGCCACAGATCAGATGTTCAGCTCTGGAGCCACAGGTATCTGTAGAGAGGTACAGAGAGAGAGAGACCAGAGAGAAACAAGCACAGCACTAGGGGAGAGAGGACACAGAGTTAATGGAGTTTAAGGAGAGAGAGGGAAGAGGAGGAGTGTGGAGACGATCATGGGATGTCCCCCAGCAGCCTCGGCCTATAGCAGCATAACTAGGGGATGGCATGGATGGTGTAGTTCACATGGTAACTAGGGCTAGCTGTAAGCTTTGTCGAACAAGAAGGTTTTAAGTTTTACTTTAAAAGTAGAGAGGGTGTCTGCCTCTCGGACCCAGACTGGCAGCTGGTTCCACAGGAGAGGAGCCTGATAGCTAAAGGCTCGGCCTCCCATTCTACTTTTGGAGATTCTGGGAACCACAAGCAAACCTGCACTCTGGGAGCGAAGTGATCTGTTGGGGTAATAGGGACTTAGCATCTCATTGAAGTACAATGGAGCTTGGCCATTAAGGGCCTTGTAGGTAAGAAGAAGGACTTTAAAATCTATTCTGGACTTTACAGGGAGCCAATGAAGAGAAGCTAAAACCGGAGAAATCAGAACATCGCAGCAGCGTTTTGGATGAGCTGGAGGCCTCGCAGTGAGCTAGTCGGACAACCTGACAACAAGGAATTACAGTAGTCCAGCGTGGACTAGCTTTTCGGCATCATTTTTGGACAGGATACTCCTAATCTTAGCTATGTTGAGCAAGTGAAAGAAGGCAGTCCTAGTGACCTGCCTAATATGGGACTGATAGGACATATCCTGGTCAAATATGACTCCCAGGTTCCTCAGGGTAGAACTGGAGGCCAGGGTAACACCATCCAAAGCGACTGCGAGGTCAGATAACCTGCCTCTGAGGTGTTTAGACCCAAACACAATCACCTCAGTTTTGTCTGTATTTAGAAGCAGAAAATTATAAGTCATCCAGGCCTTAATGTCTGTCAGACATGTCTGAAGTCTGACTAATTGATCTGTTTCTTCTGGTTTCATAGATAAACATAGCTGTGTATCGTCCACGTAGCAGTGGAAATTTATGTTGTGCTTCCTAATAATATTGCCTAGGGGAAGCATGTATAGGGAGAACAACAATGGTCCAAGCACAGAACCCTGTGGAACTCCATGATTAACCATTGTGTGCACGGACGAGTCGTTATTAACGTGGACAAACTGGAATCTGTCGGATAGATAAGATTTAAACTAGCTCAGTGCTGTTCCTTTAATGCCAATGACATGTTCTAGTCTCTGTAGTAGGATATTGTGATCGATGGTGTCAAATGCAGCACTGAGGTCAGGACAAGTAAAGAGACGAGGCCATTGTCAGAAGCTATTAGGAGGTCGTTGCTAACCTTAACCAATGCTGTTTCTGTGCTGTGATTTATTCTAAATCCTGACTGAAATGCTTCAGATAAACTGCTCCTCTGCAGGTGATCACATAACTGATCAGCCACGGCCTTTTCAAGGATTTTAGAAATAAAGGGGAGGTTGGATATTGGTCTGTAGTGCGCTAAAACACCAGGGTCGAGAGAAGGCTTTTTGAGTAGAGGTTTGATGACAGCAACTTTAAAAGCCTGTGGAACATAACCTGTTAGTAATGACAGATTGATCTGGTCTAATATAAAAGTGCCAATCAGGGGGAAAACATCTTTTAGAAGACGAGTTGGGATGGGGTCCAAAAGACAGGTTGAGGGTTTGGATCTAATGATTGTTGAGGACAGGATATTTTTATATCTGCCACACTTTCCCATGAGCCTCAGCTGCATTTTGTGTTCAGTGCTAATTAGCAAATGCTAGCAAACACGCTAAACTAAGCTGGTGACCATGTTTTCTGCTGTTTGAGATCCAGGAGCGTGTGTCTGCATCATTATATTCACACAAAGCCACTTCACACACAGTCCAGGCCCGAGTCACCGCAGAAGAAGAGCGGCCTGCAGATGAAAGGCCTCGGGTAATTGGAGCAGGACGAACAAATGCGCCTGAAACACGAGGACGGACGACACAATGAGCACAGAGTCACAGACGTCGCAGCTGAAGAGAGAAGACGAGATCAAAAGCTCAGAGCCATGATGCAGCGCGATTACAAACCATTATTCCCGCTCTGACCTGCAGGAGCACGCCGGCAATAACCCTGCACACTCGCCCGCCTCTCGGCCGCTTGCTGGTGGGGTTGCGGCGATATTAGTGACACATCGCTGCAGCAGCAGGCGGGACATTTCCCCAGAGATCTCACAAACTGTGTGAAGAGTGGCGAGCGGCTTGTGAAGGCACATCTCCACTTTTCATTGCAGCGCTGCGCAGCTGCTGCTGGAGCCTGATGCACTGATGCACAGATATTAAAGGAAACACTGGGTTATGAGCTTTAAAGGGACAGTGCAACACTTTCAGAGGTGTAGGCCACGCGGGGATGCAGCAGGACAGGATCCGAGCCGGTCCAGAGCGCCGTGGGACACGCTTCACCATTTCCATCAGTACCCTGACAAGCAAAACACAGATTCACTGTAAACATCAGCACAAACACATCTTTTATCTCTGTCAGTGCACAAACGTCTCATGTGGTCGGCGCTGAGCGTCACCTCCACCCAACCACACCTCTGCAGCCAAGATCCTTTATGAAGAAGAAGCTCCACTC
The DNA here is from genome assembly GCA_008933995.1 of Datnioides undecimradiatus. Lineage (NCBI taxonomy): Eukaryota > Metazoa > Chordata > Actinopteri > Lobotiformes > Datnioididae > Datnioides > Datnioides undecimradiatus. The sequence goes on from WARS01003178.1 coordinate 11,842, forward strand.
TGCTGGTGTTCACTGGAACTGCAAAGACACTCAGAGTGAAGCGTGGTCATCTCTCGTCAGTTTCAGGAGGCAGAAGCTTCTGATTGAATGAGTTTCAGAGCAGGAAGTCAGGTGACAGATGAGTCATACCTGACGTAGTCCTGCTCCACCTCTGTGACATCACTTCTGCTTCCTCTGGAGAGCTAGAGGCGACTGTGGAGCTTGTCTCAGGTTAATTTAGACCCAGGTGGAGGCCGAGGTGGGTGTGGTCCAGTCTGAGCCTGTTTCCATTTGCTGTGTGTCGATCAGAGATGAATGATTTCAGCTGCAGCTCGACACAGAGAAACAGTGAAGAGACCGGAGCAGCACACACACACACACACACACACACACACACACACACACACACACAC
>WARS01003180.1:0-12246 GCA_008933995.1 Datnioides undecimradiatus
TGATGGTGATGATGATGATGACAATGGTGATGGTGATGATGGTGATGGTGATGATGGTGATGATGACGATGGTGATGATGGTGATGGTGATGATGGTGATGATGATGATGGTGATGATGGTGATGGTGATGATGATGATGATGATGGTGATGATGGTGATGATGACGATGGTGATGATGGTGATGATGATGATGATGATGATGGTGATGATGGTGATGGTGATGATGACGATGGTGATGATGGTGATGGTGATGATGATGATGATGCGTTTACAGGTCAAATCTTGAACCCACAGATTGTTTCAAACACATCTGATATTTAGCATTTAAAATCTTAAAGATTATCTTTATTTGTGTGACCAATGAGAGACAGCCATGGCTGTTTCCATGGATACAAGCTACAAACAGCATGTACATGTGCACTGGCCACAGTTTAGCCCCTGAGGCTAACGTTAGCTAGCTTTGCTGTGGAGACTTTAAATCTCCTGTAACCTGAGCTGAGCTTCACGTTCCCATCATCATCATCACCTGATTACATCATCATTAATCACAGCAGCAGGTGACTTTACCTTGAAGTAATGTTTAAAGTTTAATAAACTTCCACAGAACCAAAAACACATTTTCCACTTCAGTACCTTGAGTCCAGGTATTTCAAGACCTTTCCAGGACTTTTTACTTTTACAGCTGCAGTTTCATCCGTGTGCGTGTGTGTGTGTGTGTGTGTGTGTGTATTTAGCATGCACACAGGTGTCTCCTCCTGCAGCCGTGGACGAGCTGAATACAAATATTTGTTAATTAAGGGCTAATTTCCCGCTCCATTGATTCCAGCTCCCACGTCTCTGCGCTCGTGTCCTCAGAAGATCAGTGAGTTGCAGACAGACGCTCACAGGTGGATCGCGCTGCGCTCCTGACTTTATACTGTTTCCTGCTCGGGGTCAAAAGGTAAAAACAGTTTTCTCTCGAGCGTCACTGACTAATTTAATAATTAAACTCTCTTAGTGTTTGGTCTCCTGTCTCCTCCTCTCAGCCCACATCACCTGAGTCTGCTGTTGATTGGTCTCACCTGCTCCTCGTCATCCTCCTGCCTCTAACGTGCTCACTGTGTTCCTCTGTCCCAGTTCCTCCATGTTTTGTTTTCCTGGAGCCCGCCTTTGATTCTGCTCCCAGGTGGGTTGGTTTACCTGTGCTGACCGCGCTCGGCATTCCCATGAACCCTCTGTTCTACATCTTTGTTCTGGAACCCAGCTTGTTCGTGCATGTTAGAGTGTTACATTCCTGTTAGATGCAAATCAAGGTGGAGCTGATGCACCTGGTGCTGTGTGCACAGATGATTCAGTGGTTGAACTGAACAGGGATCAGATCTGTGCTTCTTCTGACCTTCTTCATGACGCTGTTTGTCTAATGAAACAGAGAACAGACATGCATTTTGTTTAATATGAGCTAATTATTCAGATGATCAGAGCTGCAGCAGGTGACTCAGGCTCAATCTCAGTGATGTGAACAGTCCTTAAAACTTGGCAAAGACGAGCAAATAATCAGCTTAACTCACTCACTGATCTGAAACATGGTCGAACGATGTTTAATCCATCATGATCTGCAGCTTCTGTGCGCGACACTGTGAGGTGAGAGGGACAGGTGCACGCAGGTGTGACAGGAAGTCAGCCATTGTAGTGACTGACTCTGCAACACAAGGAGCAGTTGAAGCTGCACCTGAGTCAGTTACGTTAAATCCTTAGAACCAAATTAGCATCACAGCCTGCACCCTGAAACATAATGCACTCATTCAGTGAGAGTTGTTGGTTGTTGTCTTCAGTGATCCAGCGTTCACGCTGCAAACAGCCCCCCCCTCACCACAGTGACTAAATGTGTGAATGTAGTTTGCAGAGTGTTTGCATGCGGAGGCTCTGCTTTGGTCCCTGTCCTGTGTGTAGAGAGATGACTAATCTCTGCTGGGTAACGAACAAATCACAGTCTGATGGTCTGATTAGAAAAACAGACCACGGCCTGTGTGTGTGTGTGTGTGTGTGTGTGTGTCATCCTGAGCCTGTAGGAAGTGTTTTCCTCTGAGGACAGACAGTGAGTCAGAGTGATGTGAGCGCTGCTGAGGAATCTGAGCTGTAGTCACTTTCCTTTCATGTCTCTTATCTTCTACGTTTCCTCCCTGATAACAGAAAAACAGCATTATGCTCGGAGAAACCTGCCGAGCTTATCAACACTTTCACCATCTTCTAATGTGTTTATCTGGCCTCCTGGAGTTTAAAGCAGCTTTGTGCTGCTCAGATTCATCCTGAATAACGGCTCTTATCAGTCTGCACACACGTGGCTGAAATAATAAGAAATGTTAGATTTTACAGCTGTGAGGTTATCTCGCTGTAAACACGAATAAAGAAACCGAATCCAGACACGAAGTAACTGTGTGAAGAACGAAGTCAGGTGAGGTTCCACCACAAAGGTCCTGCCTTTTGTTTACAGACTGAAACGTCGCGCCGAGGAGGAGGAACACAAACACACCGTCCCTGGTTCCTCCTGACTCAGAAGAGTTCACGGTCGAGCTGAAGCCTCACAGGATGCCTCAGTTCTTGCTTCAGCTCATGTTCACACAGAGTGTTATCTGGTTCAAAGCTGCACAGTTTGGGTGTGCAAAGGTGCAGCACAGCTGTGGCTCAGTCAGCTGCAGCCATGACAGTATACAGGAGCTACCGTGCTAACAATCCTGCACAACGATCAGCAAAATGCCAACATGCTTACGTCTAAAGGTCATGGTTCCCATCTTAGTTTAGCATGTTTTGCCCTGCAACTGATTCCAGGTCATGGACCAACTTGGTCCACTTCACTGACCAGCAGAAAAGTTGGATAACTGAACTCAGACAGTCTTCATCTGTTTCCCTGCACCAGGATGAAGAGCAGCTGACAGCCGCAGGCTCTGCAAGTCTGAAAAACTGCTTTTCTCTCTTAGCTTCAGGCTCGGTGCTTTGCTCAGTTTCCAGGTTTTGAACCAGCGTGTGGGTTTGCTGCCTTGCCCAAAGACACTTGAATGTGTGGCAGTGTGGAGCAGCTGGGGAGCCACAGCTGCATTCTGGAAAAACTCTAGATATTAAACTCACATCATGCTAAACGGTGCTAATTAGGATTAAATACAAAGCTGAGGCTGAGGGGAAGGTCGTTAGATCTGCAGGTGTTTGATCATAAACCAGAGTGAGGAGAACATGAAGGTCTCTGCAGAAGGTCTTTCATTTCATGCAAACCAACCAGTTTTGACTATCAGTGTCTCATCAGCATCATCATTAACTCTGAGCATCAGGGCTGAAAAGCAGTTCATCAGGATTTGTTTTAACTTGTGCAACATGTTCTCCATGAGCGGAGGAACCAGGCAGACTAGGCAGAAGAAGCTGTGGACAGGAAGCAGAGGTCTGACTGAGGAGATGAGATGGTTTGATGTGTGTGTGTGTGTGTGTGTGTGTGTGTGTGTGTGTGTGTGTGTGATCTTCCCCACAGTGCAGCACTAACAGCCCGTATCCTTCCGTCCTTCCTCCCGAGGTGCTTGGAGGTGGAAAGTTGAGAGTTTGAATTAGATCTCCCCTCTCTCTTGATAAGAGCACCGCGCTGCCGGGCACCATCGACCGTCGCCTCCCGGGCCCCTCTGCTCCTCCCGAAAGCCCCGCTGAAGCTAAAACAGCCGGTAATTACATCCACCGCGCCGGAACGTCGAGCCACGCCGAGCCACGCCGCCTAAACAAAGAGTCGATAAAGTGCTGCAGCTTTTAAACAACAATAAAGACCAAAAGGTAGAGCAGAGCGGGGAATATCACCGAGCGTTAGAGCCGCAGAGCGTTCGGTTTTATTTAGCCGTTAATGGCCGAGGTGAGCGCTCGATGGAGCGGAATAATGAGGCGGATCAATGTCCATCGACCCACTGCCCAGCCCGCCACACTTCCCATTACACTGATGCCTGAGGGTAGCCTAATCTGCTCCCTGAGTAACAGGGTAACTGGAAATAACATTCAGGAGAGGAGGAGCTGCAGAGTTTGGAAGGACTATTGATTCCTGTCATAAATGATAAAAGTATTGCTGGTTTGAAGGAACTGGGTGTCAGCTTGGACCTGGAGACGCTGCTCTGGAGCTGTTTCTCCAACCAGAGGAGGGTCGCTGACATGCTTCTCAGCGGGGACGATGCAGAGCTGCAGAAGCTTCGACCGCAGGAGCTGTGAGTCTCCAAACATGAGGTCACGACTCTGCAGATCACATTTAAACAGGAGCTCAGAGTATTGAAGGAGCTGCTTAATGCAAGAAAAGGGCATGAGCTGCAGGTCTGGACTGCTCCTCTAACAGAACCTACGGTGGCTGAGGAAACTCAGTGTTCTGCTTGTCCCTCCTGGGATACTGTAGCAAGATGCTGGTGCAGCACAGCAGCAGAAGCTAATCCAAGGCTAAACAAAGCGAAATAAATCTTAGTTTTGGTGATTAAACACAAATGAAAATGATTTTTTTCATTATTATTATGAATTTAATATTTAGTGATGCTCTGATTCTGTTTTTGGCTGCAGGTCATCAATGAGCCACATCACGATGTTTTAACACCAGCAGGTCTGACAGCTGCGCCGTCTGCACCTCTGCACCACCGACGTGTTTCAGGTCAGTTAAAACCAGCTGAATATCGAACCACTCGTGACCTTTGTCAGAGTTTTTAGCCATTGTCCATCTTTCACTCCGCTGCATCTCAGACTCAGATATCAGGCCTTTTAACGACTCACAGAGTTTAAAATATAATTTCTACCTAATCCACCTCTTATCTGTCGGCAAGCTTCTGTGGCAGCAAAGAACAGAAACCACAGGAAAACACACACACACACACACACACACACACAGGATTATATAACATGTTAACACCCGTCTGCCTCCTGTGACACACACACACACTCCAAATGATAAAATTATCCTGCAGGAGACATAAATATAACTCATCCTCACACTATTATCAGCACTTAATCTGCTGTTGAGCGTGCTCGCATCACTTCCTGTTACAGTGCTGACTCCTGAGGTGTAATTAACTCGCTCACTCTCTCTGCTGTGTGTAGAGACGCGTCCCTGGTGTCTCTCAAACTGCGATGGTTCGCCGCTGCGCCGCAGACTCGTCAAAGCGTTTGTTGGTAACAAATGCAGAGATACTTATTTCCTTCACTAATTAGTTGACGAGGTGTCTTGTGTCGGTGGCTCCGGAGGATTGGCTGCACAAACACAGACGTCTTAGTCTGAAGCTACATCTGATGAGTTTTGACCAACAGGGGGCGGAAAAACTCAAAACGAGTGCCGTCATGTTGTCACGGCTAACGTGTTAGCTAACAGCTGCACGGAGACATCTCACACATCAGGGAGGAGTGAAGGGAGTGAGAGTCTGACACGATTAGTTTAGCTTAACATAAAGACCTGAAGCAGGTGGAACCAGCTAGCCTGCCTATGTCTGAATGAACCTACCAGCACCTTCAGGAGATCTCAGAGTGTGAAGATCTTGTTTGTTTGAGCTGCACAGGATCAGAAATATAAACGATTATGATTTGACGGACCTATAAAGCATCAGTGTTGCAGGGTTTTCAGTCCAGTCTGCAGGTTGGTCATGTGACATATCTGATACCAGGCAACCTGAATGTAAGACAGGTGCTTTGATGACCAAATTGCTGATAAATCAGAATGCATACAGATCTCAGGAAACACTTTGACTCACAGAGAGAGCATCGATGTCCGGAGCAGCGTTTCATGATGATTCCCTGTTTCTGCTTTGTGCTCGGTGCAGGAGATTAATGAGATTAATGAGATTAATGAGATTAAGGATTTAAAGCGACTTTGTTTGAAAGTTTAACTCAGTCCAGATACGAAGGCTGAAGGCTTCGCATTGCTCCCACCGTGTTTTAACAACAACAATCGATTTGAAGACAGTTACTGATAAATTCAAAATGATTCATTGATTAACTGAAGCCTCAGAGGGGTGCTGTGCTTCATGAGTCCGGTGTAATCAGGTTTCAATGTTACATAAAGTAAAATGGTGTCAGATGAGCTGTTGTGAGCCGAGTCGTCCCCTCCTCATCGTAACGAGTCATCGCTATTGAAGGAAACGAATGAAACAGGCCACCCGACACCACGGCCTCAGCTGGCTTCACACAAACAAACACGTCTCTTATGAAACATGACTAACATTAATTTCCTGCGGCGGCCGCGATGGCAGATTCTCAGGGGGGCAGTTTGGCTCCGAGTGGCTTCCCGGGAGCGCTCAGGTGGGGCCGAGCCGCTGCCACGACTCATTCACTTGTAAATTGGGGGAAATAACAGGACCAGATGTTCTCATTATGTCTACTCGGCCCGGGAGCATCACTACCCGTCAGTGTTTTGGACAATTTTCAACAGGCGGAAACCGCTCGTTTCATCCTGAACCATGTCGCTCAGCGCTCCTCAGCCCCCCCGCCGCCGCCGCCGCTGAAGGCAGGTTATGAGAGGAAAACATGTCTGACAGCGCTGCAGTTCAGAAATGCTGCACTGTGTGTAACAGACCACACCAGGGATGACAGCTGTGCAGGGTGATTTTACTGTCTCACTGTGAGTGTCATGAAAAGGTTTAGCATGGTTAGTTTAGCTTAGCACACTGACTGGAAGCGGAGGGAAACTGCTAGCCTTGCTCACCTGTGCACATTGTCCGCTGTGTGTTTAATATGCATCTGAAATATAAACACTTTAACACTGCAGCTGTGTGAGCTCAGTCCTGACACGTTGGATGTTGATAGTCACAGAGCGAATCAGCAGCGTCTGCTGTGTTTACATGTAAACATACACATACATCAAATCAGTTTTAATGACACTTTATGTTTCTCAGCCCAGTTTCAGGCTGTTTTTGCTGATTCTGTCACATTAATGCACTGATCAGTCAGTTTTGTTAAATAAACATCATTTTAAGCATGCGTCCGGTATATACACCACATATTATAAATCCAACTGATAATGCAGCGCAGTCTTATCTAATCATCTGAATGATTGTTAACTAATGAACACAACATTAAATATAATTAATGAACACATCTGAGCCACCTGCAGTTTGTTCTGCCGCTGAGATGAACCTCGATCTTGTTTTTGCCTCTTTTATCCTCTTTCTGACAATCGACTGGTCTGGTCTGGTCTGCTCAGGCCTGGTTTGAGTTAGTGTTGACTGGCTGCGTCGTGTTAGAGGAACAGTTTGAGCCCTGAGTGGAGTGAGAGGAAGCCTGGATTACTCTGTTTAAACATTATGAGCTGCTGACACATAACTTTCACCGACAGGTCATTAAAGATGTTTCTGCTGCTGCATCAGCTCACGTCTCCCACCGACCACTGCACGTGTCATCCTGAGCTCCCAGGCTGCTAAGATCAGTCATTTACACACTGAAGTCTTCGGAGCTCACTGATTCTATGATAGAAATGATGCTGCCCCGTTTCATCTTTTAGCTTTTGCAGGAAACCGGTTTAAGGTTCAGCCACAGCACAGCAATGAGACCTGCACCGATGGCTTGAAGGGTGAACAGTGTGTACAGTGTTTGCTGTGCATGAACAAATGTGAACATACGTGTTTTGATTTTAAATGAATCATGAAAAAATCATTAATTACATGTTAATTGTGATGATGCAGGACATCACTGTTGGTGTTTCAGCATCTCAGTGATTTGTTTGAAATGCAGAAATGTTTCATGTACATTTGCATGAAGGAGTTGCACATTACAAACGTGTAAGTCACATGACTGCGTGTTTGTATGTTTCGCCGTCCTCCCCTCAGCCTGGAGGGTTTCTGTCTCACCACAGTCGGCTCCTCGTCTCTGCTCTTCCATCTATTAGTAGGTTCAGGCCTGAGAAAACACTAATTAGGCTTTCATCTTCACACGAGAGTGACGGCGGGGAGGCTGGAGGAGGTGGAGGCGGCGGAGGCTCCACCACAACAGGAAGACTCCGGCTTACGCAGAGACGCCACACTCCAGCTCCTCTGGATGGAAAACAAACCGTCCGGCCAGCTGACAAATGTTTGCCGAGCTCACATCTGCCCACTCGCAGCACATCAGCCACACTCCAAAGGTTGTGTTTGCCGAATTGAATTAGCGCCTGTGGTCTCGTTAATGTGCAGCATCAACAAGGGCTTAACAGGAGCTGGAGCTTTGATTGGAGCTGGTGCGTCTCGACAATAATTCCCTGGCAAACAACGCTATCAGGAACGCCAATGACCAGGCTCGGATTAGTGCTGACAAAACATAATTGGATTCCTTGTACAGTTAATTGAATTGGGCTGAGTGTGTTGCTGCTGTAGTTTGTTTCTGGGTTTGGTATATCCAGACAGACTGTAAGGATCCTAATATCAACACCACAGTGGAAAGTCTGCAGACTCTTCAGGAGGCCGGGCGTCTCTGTTTGTCACAACTTCCCCTGTTTGTCTTTGAAACTCTGCTCTGTTCTTCCCTCCTCCCTTCCATTAGCGACATCATGCTACGGATGCTAACGTCCGTCTGTCTGCCACTTTAGTCCAGACTGACAGATCTCAACAACCATCAGATGGATCCATCAACTATGGGTCAGATCTTCATGACCTTTGGCAATAATCTGACTTCCAATTGTCCAACACTCGACTGATTACATATTCCTGTGCTAATGAAACAAGAAGGTAAACACATGAACTGTATCTAAAGATGGCCGTGTGCAAACTGCGTTCGTGTTGAAGGTGGTGCCACAGATTCGGTTATGTTGTTGCCTAAATGTTAAAAAGTGTACAATGGCCTTTAAAGTTTAATGTCACACTAACATCAGACTTCATTACCCACAATCCATCTCTTCCTCTGACAGTGTGTAATGCTAACAGCAGCTAATGTAGCCTGCATCACAGATGACGATAACTTCAATTCAATTCAATTCAATTCAATTTTATTTATATAGCACCAATTCACAACCAAAGTCATCTCAGGGCACTTTACAAACAGAGCAGGTCTAGACCACACTCATTACTGTTAGTTACACCCAACAGTTCCACCATGAGCAAGCACTTGGCAACAGTGGCAAGGAGAAACTTCCTTTAACAGGCAGAAACCTTGGACAGATCCTGGATCTAGGTGGACGGCCATCTGTCTTGACCGGTTGGGGGGGGAATAATATAGAATAATGACAGCAAATGACAGCAATAGGCAGCAGAGGACACGGGGCAGGTCGGTGGAGCCACAGATCAGATGTTCAGCTCTGGAGCCACAGGTATCTGTAGAGAGGTACAGAGAGAGAGAGACCAGAGAGAAACAAGCACAGCACTAGGGGAGAGAGGACACAGAGTTAATGGAGTTTAAGGAGAGAGAGGGAAGAGGAGGAGTGTGGAGACGATCATGGGATGTCCCCCAGCAGCCTCGGCCTATAGCAGCATAACTAGGGGATGGCATGGATGGTGTAGTTCACATGGTAACTAGGGCTAGCTGTAAGCTTTGTCGAACAAGAAGGTTTTAAGTTTTACTTTAAAAGTAGAGAGGGTGTCTGCCTCTCGGACCCAGACTGGCAGCTGGTTCCACAGGAGAGGAGCCTGAGAGCTAAAGGCTCGGCCTCCCATTCTACTTTTGGAGATTCTGGGAACCACAAGCAAACCTGCACTCTGGGAGCGAAGTGATCTGTTGGGGTAATAGGGACTTAGCATCTCATTGAAGTACAATGGAGCTTGGCCATTAAGGGCCTTGTAGGTAAGAAGAAGGACTTTAAAATCTATTCTGGACTTTACAGGGAGCCAATGAAGAGAAGCTAAAACCGGAGAAATCAGAACATCGCAGCAGCGTTTTGGATGAGCTGGAGGCCTCGCAGTGAGCTAGTCGGACAACCTGACAACAAGGAATTACAGTAGTCCAGCGTGGACTAGCTTTTCGGCATCATTTTTGGACAGGATACTCCTAATCTTAGCTATGTTGAGCAAGTGAAAGAAGGCAGTCCTAGTGACCTGCCTAATATGGGACTGATAGGACATATCCTGGTCAAATATGACTCCCAGGTTCCTCAGGGTAGAACTGGAGGCCAGGGTAACACCATCCAAAGCGACTGCGAGGTCAGATAACCTGCCTCTGAGGTGTTTAGACCCAAACACAATCACCTCAGTTTTGTCTGTATTTAGAAGCAGAAAATTATAAGTCATCCAGGCCTTAATGTCTGTCAGACATGTCTGAAGTCTGACTAATTGATCTGTTTCTTCTGGTTTCATAGATAAACATAGCTGTGTATCGTCCACGTAGCAGTGGAAATTTATGTTGTGCTTCCTAATAATATTGCCTAGGGGAAGCATGTATAGGGAGAACAACAATGGTCCAAGCACAGAACCCTGTGGAACTCCATGATTAACCATTGTGTGCACGGACGAGTCGTTATTAACGTGGACAAACTGGAATCTGTCGGATAGATAAGATTTAAACTAGCTCAGTGCTGTTCCTTTAATGCCAATGACATGTTCTAGTCTCTGTAGTAGGATATTGTGATCGATGGTGTCAAATGCAGCACTGAGGTCAGGACAAGTAAAGAGACGAGGCCATTGTCAGAAGCTATTAGGAGGTCGTTGCTAACCTTAACCAATGCTGTTTCTGTGCTGTGATTTATTCTAAATCCTGACTGAAATGCTTCAGATAAACTGCTCCTCTGCAGGTGATCACATAACTGATCAGCCACGGCCTTTTCAAGGATTTTAGAAATAAAGGGGAGGTTGGATATTGGTCTGTAGTGCGCTAAAACACCAGGGTCGAGAGAAGGCTTTTTGAGTAGAGGTTTGATGACAGCAACTTTAAAAGCCTGTGGAACATAACCTGTTAGTAATGACAGATTGATCTGGTCTAATATAAAAGTGCCAATCAGGGGGAAAACATCTTTTAGAAGACGAGTTGGGATGGGGTCCAAAAGACAGGTTGAGGGTTTGGATCTAATGATTGTTGAGGACAGGATATTTTTATATCTGCCACACTTTCCCATGAGCCTCAGCTGCATTTTGTGTTCAGTGCTAATTAGCAAATGCTAGCAAACACGCTAAACTAAGCTGGTGACCATGTTTTCTGCTGTTTGAGATCCAGGAGCGTGTGTCTGCATCATTATATTCACACAAAGCCACTTCACACACAGTCCAGGCCCGAGTCACCGCAGAAGAAGAGCGGCCTGCAGATGAAAGGCCTCGGGTAATTGGAGCAGGACGAACAAATGCGCCTGAAACACGAGGACGGACGACACAATGAGCACAGAGTCACAGACGTCGCAGCTGAAGAGAGAAGACGAGATCAAAAGCTCAGAGCCATGATGCAGCGCGATTACAAACCATTATTCCCGCTCTGACCTGCAGGAGCACGCCGGCAATAACCCTGCACACTCGCCCGCCTCTCGGCCGCTTGCTGGTGGGGTTGCGGCGATATTAGTGACACATCGCTGCAGCAGCAGGCGGGACATTTCCCCAGAGATCTCACAAACTGTGTGAAGAGTGGCGAGCGGCTTGTGAAGGCACATCTCCACTTTTCATTGCAGCGCTGCGCAGCTGCTGCTGGAGCCTGATGCACTGATGCACAGATATTAAAGGAAACACTGGGTTATGAGCTTTAAAGGGACAGTGCAACACTTTCAGAGGTGTAGGCCACGCGGGGATGCAGCAGGACAGGATCCGAGCCGGTCCAGAGCGCCGTGGGACACGCTTCACCATTTCCATCAGTACCCTGACAAGCAAAACACAGATTCACTGTAAACATCAGCACAAACACATCTTTTATCTCTGTCAGTGCACAAACGTCTCATGTGGTCGGCGCTGAGCGTCACCTCCACCCAACCACACCTCTGCAGCCAAGATCCTTTATGAAGAAGAAGCTCCACTCTGCTGGTGTTCACTGGAACTGCAAAGACACTCAGAGTGAAGCGTGGTCATCTCTCGTCAGTTTCAGGAGGCAGAAGCTTCTGATTGAATGAGTTTCAGAGCAGGAAGTCAGGTGACAGATGAGTCATACCTGACGTAGTCCTGCTCCACCTCTGTGACATCACTTCTGCTTCCTCTGGAGAGCTAGAGGCGACTGTGGAGCTTGTCTCAGGTTAATTTAGACCCAGGTGGAGGCCGAGGTGGGTGTGGTCCAGTCTGAGCCTGTTTCCATTTGCTGTGTGTCGATCAGAGATGAATGATTTCAGCTGCAGCTCGACACAGAGAAACAGTGAAGAGACCGGAGCAGCACACACACACACACACACACACACACACACACACACACACACACAC
>WARS01003179.1:0-14186 GCA_008933995.1 Datnioides undecimradiatus
GCAGAACATCAGGCTGCAGCAGCAGAACATCAGGCTGCAGCAGCAGAGCATCAGGCTGCAGCAGCAGAACATCAGGCTGCAGCAGCAGAGCATCAGGCTGCAGCACAGAGCATCAGGCTGCAGCTGCAGAGCATCAGGCTGCAGCACCTGCAGCACCACCTCTCCGTAACCTTTCTGTTGTAGCAGCAGCAGATGTTAATGCTGCAGCCCTGGGAGCTCATTGTCAGGCTTGGAAGGTGGCACTTCTCTGTTACTCAGACCTTTTCAGGGGTCATTTGATTTTTTTTTCTCCACATGGATTTTCTGAAAGCTGTTCATCGTGGGTTTGTCACATTGGCAGCGGCGGCAGCGGCGGCAGCGGCTTTACCAGGAGCAGAAAGGTCAAAGCTGTGATACCCCACTGAAACTCTGTGTGTGCCCACATGCATTTTCACTCTGCTGGCTTCTTTTCACACAATGACGACGCAGCAACACCCTCACGGTCCCGGAAATGTCAAATCATCCTCTCCACATGTGTGAGAGAGTGGGCAGGACATGTGCGAAGAGATGTCTGCAGAGGTGCTGACAGGCGGGGACACAAAATGTTTGTCTGAACTCATTAATTGGTCAGCGAGGGTACGAACACACCTGTTGAAACCAGTTTGTAGACGTCGAGCACATCCTGCCGAACGACTCTGTTGCTAATGAAAAGGAGGCTGAGAAACAGTAAAGCTGGAATCAGCAGCAGCCAGTAGAGATGAAGAGTGAAGGCGACAGCCGCTGGAGATCAATCAGTCACAAACACGGAGGTATCACACACACTCCTGCTTCACCTGTTCACCTGCAGGTTTCACTGACACACTGAGCTGTGGTCCTGCTGCTGAGGCGTTGCTGATAGCTCCAACTCGGGTACGAGTTCAGTTACAGAAAAGGCTGAAGGGACGTTGGATGACCACGAGGCTCAAACCTCACATGGAGGATCCTGTGGTCATGCTGTGAGCAGCAGATCTCACCTGCACAGTGGAAACAAGTGTTTTCATAACGAGCTGAGCAGGAAACCCTGCAGAGATCTGACGTCAGCAGCTGAAGCTGAAGCGGTTTGAACTCAAACAGCATCAGAGCCGCGGTGCCTCGTGTTGCTCGGGCTGTGCAGAAACAACTGGACTCATCCACTGAGAAGACAAAGATCCTTTAAAGCCAAAGAGGAAGAGCTTGAACAGCACAACTGGAAGGAAACATCGGGATCAGCGGCATTGATGTTAAGTCTCAGCGCTCCTGCTGGATGCTCTCATATTAGTCATGTTTGATGATGTCACTCTCACATGTTTGTCACTCACGCTGTTCTTGACTTTTCCATTAATCTGTGAGGCATACCGAAGAAGACTGGGTCAGGGTCAGTATCTGATAAATGAAATGGACCTCAGACACAAGATCCTGGATACATGTAGAGGAACTGCTCTTTGTATCTTTGGAGGAAACATGAGTGCACACAGAGAAGTCAGGACAGAGTGGAGGATACAGAGTTCATCAAATTGGACAATCTGTTCCTGTAATTGGGATTTTATGTCTGTGGATGAAGTGAAATATGCAGAATCACGACTGATGATGAGAGAGTTACGTTTTCCTGGAAGGACACGCTGAAGGAATAAGGCCTGGTTTCAATTTCAGTCAGTCTGAGAGGAAGCCACATCTTACAGCAGGGAAGATGAATAATAAATGAGAAAGTTTGGAAAAGTAAAGAATATAAAGTCGAACCGATGAGAACAAAGGTGAGGTGAAGCCCCGTGGCTAATGAGGGAACATGCCGGCCGACAGTAAGAAGGTTAAACGTCCTGCGCAGGTGAAAGTGCGGTCCGAAGCCTGATTCTGGCTGATTCTGGATTCTCTTGTTGGCTTCAGGCGTCCACCCTGGTCACATCCTGCTCCTGTCAAACTGCACACACACTGAACACACACTCCATCCTGCATCCTGCACCTCCTGTTCCCTGCCCAAATGCCTCCACACTGTGAACCTGCATTTGTTTTGTTCCTGTGCTGGTTTCGCTGCAGACACATTTAGCTTTATTTCAGACAGCTCTTTCGTTCTTGCTCTGATGATCGAGCCGAGAAGCTAAAAGCCTCCGTCTAATCACCGTCTGCAATAACCTGTCAGATCACAACAGGACAGAGGGCATTTAGCATGGAGCTGGGGACGGGCGGACAGCAGCAGAACGAGAAGACGTCGTTAATAACTGATGTTGCTGCCAAGATCAGGAATAAACGTGTTGAGATGTTTGTGTTTTACAGCGTTAAACTTTATTTTCTCAGGTGTGACGGAGAAATAACATCACCACAGCTGCAAAAGAGACACGGTTTAAATCTGCACCCACTGATTCTTTATGTCAGGTTTAGAGACAGCTGCAGCTCTGATCTTTCACCTGACGATGCACTTCCTGTTCCTGTCCCAGTGTTTCCGTCTGCACTGTGCCCTCATCGCTCACATGAACTTCATTTCACCTGAAATGAACCTACTTCCATGTTGTTACTGTTCCTCAGGTTCTCCTCCTTCGTTCTTCAATTTGCAGCATTTGTTGTTTTTCAGTCAAATTTGAGCAAAGGTTTCAGATTTTCTTCAGTTTGCATTTAAAAACCCGTCTGCAGAAACGGAAACACAGCAACATGAGCAGCAGCAGATCAGTCTGATCAGGCAACTCTTCAGAGAATCATCATGAATCAACAATCAGAGAAATCAAACTGCACGACGTCTCCTTACCCACAGGAGCAGCAAACAGAGCAGAATCCGCTGCAGCTTCAGGGAAACCTCGCTCTGTTTCACTTTCAAAACGCTTTTTCTAAACTGTAGAAACTGTTTTTCCATCATCAGATGCAGAGAGTCCACAGCTGAGCAGCAGCACGTTGAAGCCGCTCTCTGGATGCTGTCAGGACGCAGGAGATGACAAAACGAGGCAGGTTGAGGTTGAAATAGATTCATCTTTCAAAAGTCGGTCCGTCACAAAACAAGTCCCTGGAAACAGTCAGAACACCAGCGTCTGCTCAGCCGAGACGCCTCCTCCACATGTCTGCTGGTGATTCACCGCAGCAGGAGGTTGCTTCAGAGAACAACATTGCAGCGCTGATTCCTCCCATTGAACGAGGAGACACAGTGTCCACTGAGACGCTGATGTCCTGGCGACTGAATCAATGTCCTTTCATAGCCGCTAACAGCCTCCCGCTGAGCTGCTGTCTATAGGAGGCGCGGCGCTGCTGCTTCCATTCACTGCGAACAAAAGCTGCGTTACAATGGACCAAAGGCAGGAAACAGAGGCTGGCGCCGATGATGACACACGTGTAAACGTACACAGACCTGCTGAGGTTTGCACAGCAACACATCACTGCTGAGTCACACTGGACTGTTTACACAGACTCTCAGAGAACATTGTCATCTGGAGGATGGAGTCAGCAGGACGGGGCGCTGCAGGAGGTTCAGGTGCAGCGTAGAGTTCCTGCAGGATGGGCGACGACAGGTTTACAGCACAACAGACACCAATGATGGAGGGATGTGCTGAAGAGAAGCTCATGGAGCTGCGGTGGAGCCAACAATGTGAGCAGCTCCTCATGTTCGGCTGATCTGATGCTGCACAGGGTCCACACAGAGAGCACGTGTTGGTGTTGCAGCTGATCGGTGACAGAGGTTTTCTTGCTTCTCTGTAGGTGAAGGTGTCATGGCAGCCATCTTTGAATACAGTCTGGGTGTGGATCGCCCGTCTGAAGGCATCAGTGTCAGTTAAGTTCTCTACCACTTCCTGCTGAGTCAGTGTCAACTGACAGAGACACGCCATCTCGTGCAACCTGAACGCCACAGGATTCCCCGGCCTCACCGCTACATGACAACGACTTGCTGGTGCAGATTCTCTGCAGAGGAGGCAGGAGCAGATCGATGCCTGTGACTCGCTCCTCCTCTGAAGATAAATGCAGAATCTGACTTTCATACAGAGAATATTGCTCAGGATCAATATCTTCTCATTGGATTAAACTGACGCTTGTTGTTGGCGAGCACAGACGGCGAGGGATTTCATTTGTGGTTACAGCGATGCTGCCGACGGTGTACAGTACGAGCCACTGCTGCCTGTCAGCACATCTGATTAAGAGCTGCTGTCTGGCAGCGACAGCCTAACTCCATTTACCTCCTCGGTTTGAGCCGAAGTGTGTGTGAGTTCGGGCCTACAGGGAACATGCATTGATTTGTGATGTGCAGCAGCGACCGATCGCATTGCTCCGCCTCCCGCTGGTTCAGTTTCAGCCCAGTGATTGAGGTGGATGGTGCAGGACAGGAGTGGCGCCGGTGCAAACATTCATATCCATGATTATATTGAGTGAAATTGAAAACAGAGGTGAGCGAATCAATCGCTCCTCCCGTCACCACCTCGCCTTCGAATTTGCATTATGAAACATCATTGAGTCATTTTCCCGCGGAGCGCTTGGCGCGGCGCAGCGAGCCGCTCTCACATCACAGCGTGCTCCCGAAACTCCTACAGAGTCAATATTGCATTTAAAGTGTGAAGGAACATATGGTCGGCTGCCGGAGACAAAAGTTTCCCTCCGCTTCTTCAAGCTCCTGCTCTGAACTCTGCATCGATTCATCTCAGCACGGTTCATTAGTTTGAGACGCGAGTTATTGTTGAGTTAGAGCTTCAGCATCTGTTTCGACGCATGCACACAAACATTCAAACACACAAAAACACTTTTCCCTGGAAACAGGCTTCACTGAGACGCCTGCAGAGGATTCAGCTGCTGCACACACACACACACACACACACACACACACACACACAAAGTACAGGTCAGTCCCACCTCTCCATTCGACGCCCACATCTCTGATACTTTGCAGCATCTGGGGAGCATCTGCCGTCTGTGTCAGGTGAGCCGGCTTCAGGGTTGCTTCCTGCATCAGAGAGATGCTTCATGTTTCATGGTCCATCGCCATGGTAACAGCTAACCTGCTCTGAGGCGAGTTTAGTTCAGATTAAACGAGACAGCAGCCGACTCCAACATTCGGTCAGAGGAAAGATAAACTTTGTTCTTTGCTGGATTTGTTGGTAAAGTTCAGACATGAAGCAGCGACGCGTGTTTCTCGCTTTATAGTAATGAACTTGTTGATGCTCACTGAGCGGGGAGACAAAGACTAATTACACCAACAAGATGCAGGTGAAGCTAATCAACAGGTGAGAGAAAACAGGAAGTGACAGCAACATGAGGAAGGATCGATTCAACAAAGAGACGGAAACAGCTGCTGTCTGCCGCGCAGCAGGACGCGTTTACAGACGCTGTGTCCGAGATAAACAAGGAGCTGATGATTCTGTGTGTTTGTCAGCACGACAATGAAAGATTACAGCGTGTTTATCATCTCTGTGTGCTGTTGGCTGCGCTTTCAGGTGAGCTTTCTGTTGCTAACGGCAACCACAACAGCCTCACTTCCACAGAGGCACTTCTGCGACCGTCTGCGATCAGGTGAATCAGCTGAGACCTCAGCAGATATCCCTGTTTAACATCAGCTGCACTGTTAGTTTGGTTCATTCATCAGTTCATTGCTGTGAAGACATGAGACTGTCGTCAGGTGGATCTGGGAGAAAGCTGTACACACAGACACTGAAACACACACTTCAATGAGCTGCAACACAGCCTGAGCTGGAAATGTGAGCCTGAGCTGAACCTGCAGCTCCTATTTCCTGTTTTATGTTGCAGGTTTTTCATTTGTGCGTCTCAGTTGTCTTCACTTCCTGCCCCGTGTCCTGTGGTCCCGTCTTTCAGTACCAGTTTGTCTTTGAGTCACGTGTCGAGTGTCTTTCCTGCTTTTTCTGGATCTTTAGTCTTCCCCTCCCTCACTTCTTTTTGCACTTTTGATCCTTGTTTCCTGCCCCCACTTGGATTTGTTTGCCTGTTTGCATTTTTTAATTAAATCCCTGCTTGTTATCCTGTTTCCCTCGCGCACAAATGCAACAGAAGGACATGAGAGAAAGAGCCAGAGAAGCACATGGTGCATCGATAGCGAGCTCACAGCTGACGTCTAAGGCTGTGAGCTGTTGAGCATTCCCCTCTTCTGGCTCTCACTCCGGTCGGCACGTATGCTGTGTTTTCACCAGATGAGCTGCAGATCTGTTCACCAGCTCCCTCCCACCGCCACTCTTTCACGTTTGTCTTCCAGCTGCACAGACGGGAGCAGTGTGGACTGAAGTGTCGCAGCGTGAGCGTCAGTTTGTCAGAGTGTGGCAATAATTAAAGCTGCCCGTCGTTTTAACAGGTTACCTGCCTTCACAGAAACGTCACACACACCTGTCTGCACCCCGCACCCTCCTTCAGGATCCCAGCGAACTCTGCACTCAGACTCGCTGCTGTTCCCAAACACATTAAACGTTCCCCTGCTGCCGCTGAGGTGACAGACACACACACACACACCTGAAGGGAAAGCAGATAGGAGGAGGATGTGAAGGTGCTGATGTATATTTATCACTCTCACCTCCGACACGTAACGTGTCTCAAACAGGACAAGCGCATTCATGAGGGCGTTCACTGCAGCTCCACAGCTTCTTGAATGACTGTTTGAATCTGCTGAACGCTGAGCTGAGATGGAGGTGCAGTGACTTCCTGCAGAGTCCCTGTTCACACGTTGATCTAATGAACATTACCAACATGTCAGCTGACTGCGTCTGACGTGTTGCTCATATCAGTGAACCTGCAGAGACCTGCTTCACTCTGGTCAGTCTCATCTCCAGCTGCAGCAGCTGTTTGCTGTACACCGCCCGCCCGACACCACACACCCTGACAAACACGGTGCTGAGCACAGTGGAGTATGGAGCAGCTAAACAGCTCCAGGTTTCCTGCTGCTCTGTCTGCAGTCGTGTTTGTGTGTCTGTACAGTCCATGTTAAATAAACAAACACATAAACATGTGATTGTCTATATGAATATGTATTAATGCAGATGTGAAGCCTCAGCTGCAGCTCGATGGTTCAGTGAATCCTTCTGAAGTGTTTATCTTCTCAGTTTCACAGGAGACATCAGTCTGCTGATGCCGAGCACAGAGGCTGTTTCATTTGCTCCTAAATGTCTAAACTTTGTCATGTTTGCTGCTTTGGTTTCACCAGAGTTACCAGGTATGTGAAGCATCAGCACCGTTGCCATGGTTACCTGCAGTTAAATACACTTTGTGCAACAATATACATGTGAACTGTTAAGCAGGAGTGTGTGATTCACCCGACTGGCCTGCTAATGATTTAAACCTTCCTGTGAGAACAGCTTGCACCAACGAAATCAAACGTCAGACCCGAGCCAATAAGGACGCAGGGGTCGACCGAAAACGCTGCATCCGAATCCCGATGATGCTTCCAAACGAAAACATGCCTGCAGCCACCGTGACCTCTGCATGATCCCTGAACTGTACAGTGTGTTCCCTGCACACACACACACACACACACACACACACACACTGACAGACACACACTGACGCACACACACACCGATGCACACACACACTGACGCACACACACCGACGCACACACACACACCAATGCACACAAACACACACACTCAGCCCGTCACACCAGAGGAAATAGAGCAGAAACACTGGGATGTCTGAATATGTATCTGTCTGTGTGTGTGTGAAGGGTGAGTGTGTGTGTGTTTGTTTGGGACATTTCATAACCTCAGCCCTGTCACCTGCACACACACACACACACAGACACACACACACACACACACACACACACACACCGAGTGTACGCACGGTACACACTGCTTTGAAATTCTAATGATGATTACACTGTGTGTCAGCAACAACAGCAGCTGGTACACAAACACAGGCCTGCGTGTGTGTGTGTTGTGTTGTGTTTCAGTGTCGACGCTGTTCTTCTTCTTGAGGTCTCTTTGGGTTTCATTTCTCTGTACTGTTTTCTGTCTTACATACTCAAACTTCTTGTTTCTAGACTTTCACAGATGAATGTCCTGAGTGTAACCGGATCCATGAGGCTCCGGGAGCTTGCAGAACGTGACGTTAATGTTTCCTAAACGTTAACAAATTAAAAATGAAAGTAACATCAGTGAATCAGCCAGCGTATGTGTCAATTCATTGACTTGATGCAGCTCATCCATCCATCCACACATCCATCCATCCATCCTCAGGTGTTCCCAGGTTGGATGAGATGTAGGTCTATCCCAGGATCTCCTCCCAGTCCAATGCGCCTGGAAAACCTGCAAATGAAGCAGGAGATGTTCAGGCAAATGCCTCCAACAGCGATGTTGTCCCGGGCTGTGAAGGAGCTGAACAGGGTGCCGGGCTCAGTCTCCAGCTCCAGTCGGATTAAAGCAGCTGCGGTGGTTCGGACACCTGATTAAGATGCGTTTGAAGTCTATTATCAAACACTAACACATTCAGATCAGTTACCACGAGTCTTATCTCAGGACATCGCCGCTGATCTTAGAGCTGCAGCAGAACTGATCTAATGTCAACAGCAGCGGCTGTTTGAAGATGAAAGTCTCTTCCCTGAGCTGCTGGATCGTTAAACTGTTTAGATAAAACGATCACAGGACCTGATGTCAGTCAGATCAGAACCTGAGATCTACAGCAGCACCGCGCACCCTGATCGCACTGTTCAGTGAAGCTGCCTTGTTTGTACAATTCAGTCCAACAAGTCAAAACCCTGCTGTCAAACCAACTCTTGGCTGAATCCCAGGGTGCGCTGCCACCGCTGTGGCCTTCAGGGCAGTTTCAGACTGTCGATGCTGTGATGCTGCATTCAGGTGTTCAAAGGGAAACAACCTGGAAAACAGTGAGAGAGAAGAACAAACCCTGGAGTACGTCCACACACCAGGACAATCACTGTGTAGAGAGCTCAGTTGTTTGTCGTTTGAAGAAACGTACACAGTAAACAGCTCCACATCCTCCGAGAAGCTGCTGAAGGTCAGACCGACCGGTTGGACGCACACTGAGTCGGGCATGTGACCAGTGCTGACAGGCATCAGAGGTGTAATCTCAGTTTGGTTCAAACCCTGGTGGAGGAGTCGTGGTTTGACTTTGTGAATAATAATAATGTTTAGTTTCAGCAGCAGCGCAGGTGTCACGTCCTGCTGCTTCAGACCATTCTGCTCCTTATTTGTTCCAACTCACCTTCATTCAAATGTTCAAAGCACCAAAACTTGTGGATTAAGCTGTAAAATTAGTCTCACAACACATTTTAGTTGCAACACCCGGCTCTGATCCACAGCTGCTCTTTGTGTTTGTTGCAACTGGAAACACAAATTGTCCCTCAACAACTAAAATAAAAGGCGCAGGCAGGTTTTCAGGTGCCCCTGTTTCCTTTGCACCGCTGTAATGTGACCAGCACACACACCATCAGCTGATTGTGCAAACCTCAGCTGATGTTTGATGCTAATTGGCAGCTCGTACTTTGTACTTTGGTTCTTTGTTACTTGCATCAGTGAGCACCTAACATGTGGCCTGTCTGTGACCTTCATACCGTGCTGGTTCGGCACAAACACATGAACATTTTCACCTGTTTTCATATCATAAATTATTGATCCTCTGCAAACAAGTAGGTCGACTCGGCAGAGCTCAGACTTTCAGGGCTGCAGAAGTTGAGTTACACCCTTGAAACTCAATCAGTTTTGTTTTTCTCGCAGAGAGAAAAAGTTTGTGCGTGAGAGGAAACAAGTTCCTCAAGGGGACTTTCCCTGGAGCTGCGGGGACAGTTGATTATCAGCAGAGTTTTGGATCAATCAGTCTTTGAAAATCAATAAAGTCATTCACACGGCAGGTGTGTTCGTGCAGCGAGGTCCTGAGGGGCAGGAAACTCTGCGGTTCAAACGTCTCTAACAGAGAAAACAGGAGCGCTGCTGTTGAACTGATGGCGTTCCCGAGGGTCTCAGACCTTAGGAAGTCCCACAGAGGAAGAATCAAACTGCAGCCGGTCGAGAAGCGTCTGTCACACTTTACATAACAAACAAGCTGCTGCAACTGAACCTCCACCTGAGACTGAGGAGACGGGAGGCTGCATCAGGATCTGTAGGAAACACACACACACACACACACACACACACACACACACACACACTCCATGTGTGTTTAACTAAGCCACAGAGAAGTTTGGGGAAGGTCGTGAGCAGTTTGGTATTCAGGACGAGCGGGGCGGCAGATCTCAGCTGCTGATGGAAGCCGACAGCTCACCATCAGCAGAAGCATCAATCACATCAGAGATGGAGCCTTCGGCAGAGTCTTCTGCAGCATCAAAGTCCCTGAGGACGCCTCGCAGGGAAGAGTGGCGGGGTGGAGATCAGTCCAAAGTGAGGTTTACAGCTCACATGAAGCTCTGTGAGTTCACTCAGTGCGCAGAAAGTGTTTAAAGAACATCTGAGGAACCAGCCTGAGAGACAGATGACTCGCCTCAGCTCAAAACAGGTGTGATGAGACGGGGCAGATAATACAGCTAGCGTGTTAGCTAATGGAGCTACATCAAATGTTTATGCTAACATGCAGGTTGGTTCAGGTGCAGGTGAGTGGATCACATAATGTTTAACATGTCCAGTCTGTGAAACAGCTCGGTGAGGCTGGAACCTCCAGGTTCTGCTGCAGAAGCCAGAAAACTGAAATCAGACATCTCTAAAGTATCTGAGGTTGTCCGCTGGATACAGGCTCATTAAAACAAGACTTTGCTTATTTAACGTCTGTTCTATCGTCGTTAACATCCAACATTTCCCTTCAGCCCTCAGGAGTCTACAGGTGAGTCTCAACCTGAGACAAGGTGGCCATGATTGGATGAATCTGCAAATGCATTTCCTGTGCCCTGGTATGGAAACACAGCTATGGCCAAAAGCTACAGTTCGGCAGCTAACACAGACACTCTGCTGCTTTACTTCCCTCCGAGCCAAAGGTCAAAGTGTTGCGCAGTGCAGAATCACGTGTCGTTGCCAGATTTGGTTATTTTTGTTTATCCGGGGACATAGACACGGGCTCAGCATCTGGTCTGTGATCATTTGGAGCTCTGCGGCTGAAAAGTTTGGTTTTATTCCTGTTAACCTGCCCTCGCTCTCTCACCGGAGTGTGACTGTGATCGACAGTCAGCTGTGACCTTCAGCACCGACTGTCAGCTCAGTTACAGCTGAATTCAAACTCATTAGTGTTCTTAATGCTGTTCTGCCACAAGACACAAGGACGTCGTGGAGGTGAACCTTTAACGTTAACATCGAAACCTCTTCTGTTGTGGGTTTGATAAACAGCTGTCCGAGTCTCAGAGTGATGGAGTGTGTGCGTGTGTGTGTGTGTGTGTGTGTGCATTACTGATGCAAACCGTGTTTCAAACTATCATCATGTCAAACATCCACGCTGTCTGCTGATTTAAGTCGCTCTTATCTCCAGCCATACTGCCACACAAATCCCCAGAGATGAGTCCTAATCTGAGAGATCTGAGTCAGGATTTAACGCTGCCTGTTTAATTCAGTGGATCCAGGACCACACGGGCCGTGTTTTAATTATAGAAAAGCCAATTTGACTTCGACGCTATCTCTATTTTATTTATTTCCTGTCACATCGCACCATTAAAACTTTGGGGTTTCTTATTAACTTCACTGAAGATATTCTCAAAACATTCTGTAATCGGCACGTCTCCAGTCAACATTTCGCCCTCAGGTCTATTTTCTGCCCCGTCAGTCATCTCTTGAGAAGTCGAGGTGAAGACAACTGTAGCGTTGTCATGTCAGCTCCTGTCAGTCTTTGGTGTTTTGGCCTCCAGAACAGGAAACCACGAAGCCCTCACGGCTGCAAGAGCTGTGAAGCTTGTTTGATGAAACATCTTGGTGATTGACTATGTGTGTGTGTCTGTGTGAGTGTGTGTGTGTGTGGCGGTTCATGTCTGCTGTCATCTTGTTTTATGTTGTACAGAACACAGATTGACATGTTTAAGGATGTAACTCTGTCTAATGGGGAGCTTCGCTGGCCTGATCTGCTCCGACCACCACAGCGCTGCAGTCACGCCGAGCTTCTCT
This sequence comes from Datnioides undecimradiatus, assembly GCA_008933995.1. NCBI lineage: Eukaryota > Metazoa > Chordata > Actinopteri > Lobotiformes > Datnioididae > Datnioides > Datnioides undecimradiatus. Next base: position 11,988 of record WARS01003179.1, read on the forward strand.
GAGAATCTGGAAATATTGAGAACAGCCTGTAAAACCAATCAGGAGCCGTTTAACGGTTGGGTCACGGGACTGAACTGTGGCGGACATGTTTGTTTACCACAGTTTAAATGAGACCCCGCCCACCTGTCCTCTCCTCAGGACAGGACTCAGATGTTTACCTTCATCCTAAGGACGGTTTGAGGATACATACAGATGCAGACAGGGAAGAGTGAACGAAGCCATCTTTGTGAAAGCGGAGAGACCTTCCCTCAACTTGGGGTGATGGTGTCTGCAGCACCATCTATCTCCAACCAACAACACAGAACTCCTCTCATCCCTCCACAGAGGACTTGACAACCTCAGCTCACGTGATGTGACTCCAGCTAAAGACCACTGTTGCCAACCAACAACCATTGTTGACCTGATGTCTCCAGCAACCACCGTTGACGCACCCCAGAGCATCCCAACCATGGTCGTTAGGGCACCAATGAGCACTGACCACAGAGGTCAGAAGCCTGTGAGGCACCAGGATCCACCAGAGAAGGGGAAACCTCTTGGATGAGAGGTGAAAGTCTTCAAGGACTCTGTACGAGTCCAGTTGACCTGGATGAATGAGAACCTCCACAGTCCTCACGCCCACCATGTGATGAAGACCTTGATGGCCTTTGACGGCCACAGTGAGTGGAGGCTGGGCTTCCTTCAGATGTTCTCCAGAGTTTCCTGGTGGTCAGACAACTTTACACCGCGTTCCACATTATTATGCAAATTGTGTTTAAAGGTCATAAAGGTCATTTTTTTGTCTGTCAGTTTAAACACATGGATGGGAATGTGTGTCAGGGCTCTTCCAATCACTCCAATCAATCTCAGACACCTGTGCCAATTAGTTTGCAGGTGAGTCCAAATAAAGGGAAAACTACTTAAGAATGGATGTTCCACATTATTAAGCAGACCACCATTTTCCAGCAATATGGGGAAGAAGAAGGTTCTCTCTGCTGCCGAAAAGCAAGAAATAGTTCAATGCCTAGGAGAAGGTATGACAACTTTAGATATTTCAAAACAACTTCACCGTGATCATCGTACAGTAAAGAGATTTGTAGCCGATTCAGAACACACACGGGTTCGAGCAGATAAAGGCACAATGAGGAAGATTTCTGCCAGACAAATGCGTCGGGTTAAGGGAGCAGCTGCTAAAATGCCACTGCAAAGCAGCAAACAGGTATTCGAAGCTGCTGGTGTCTCTGGTGCCAAGAACATCAAGGTGTAGGATCCTCAAGAGGGTCGCAGTTATGCAGTTATGCAGTCATTCAGCCACCCTTAACCAAAGCTCAGAAGCAGAAACGCCTGCAGTGGGCCTACACGTACATGAAGACTAATTTCCAAACAGCGTTGTTCACTGATGAGTGCCGTGCAACCCTGGATGGTCCAGATGGATGGAGTCGTGGATGGTTGGTGAACGGCCACCATGTCCCGACAAGGCTGCGACGTCAGCAAGGAGGTGGTGGCGTCATGTTTTGGGCTGGAATCATGGGGAGAGAGCTGGTCGGCCCCTTCAAGGTCCCTGAAGGTGTAAAAATGACCTCTGTGAAATATGTGGAGTTTCTGACTGACCACTTTCTTCCGTGGTACAAAAAAAAGAACCGTGCCTTTCGTAGCAAGATCATCTTTATGCATGACAATGCACCATCCCATGCTGCAAGGAATACCTGTGCATCGTTGACTGCTATGGGCATAAAACAAGAGAACCTCATGGTGTGGCCCCCATCCTTCCCTGATCTCAACCCTATTGAGAACCTTTGGAGCATCATGAAGCAAAAGATCTATGAGGGTGGAAGGCAATTCACATCAAAACAGCATCTCTGGGAGGCTATTCTGACATCCTGCAAAGAAACTCCAGCAGAAACCATCCAAACACTGACAACTTCCATGGATGCAAGAATTGTGAAGCTCCTATCCAATAAGGGGTCCTATGTCAAAATGTAATTTGGCCTGTTAAGATATTTTTGATTGAAAGAGCTTTTGATTTCAGCAAATATAACCTGCAAATGCTTGCAGTTTAACTAATGACCATTTTCAGTTGTTTACAACAATAAAATGTTTTGAAACTCTATGGTGCGTAATAATGTGGAACAGTGCATTTTAAGATTTTGATTTTTTTTTAAAAAAAACGTTATGATTTGGAGGTTCGTTCAAAAACAGTCGAGTTATACTCTAATGCTTGAT